>CM057820.1:43144291-43539291 GCA_030067965.1 Latrodectus elegans | reverse complement strand
ATAACCAATAAATAACTAAGTAGCATGTATTTTCACAGTTAAATGGTGAAAAAAGAGTTAAAGGCTGTTTATCTCAAATTTTAAAATTCAATCACCTTCGAAAAGATTAAGAATAAAATCGACATTGTGATCATACTTTATCTGTCTTTCCATCATGTGGTAATATCATGCTGGTTGCACCATAATAGACCATGTACTTTATGTCTGATATATCGATCAATTGCTGGAGATTGATGACACTTAAATATCTAGAATCAGTAGAAGTCATACCATGATCCGAAAGAGCCACCAAGTTAACCTGTATGTAAGAGAAAATATTAAAATGTTTTAAATTTATTAAATAGGATTTTGAAGTAATTTATAATTTCTTTCAAAAAAGGTATTATAAGAATAAATAGCCCTCTCATGAAATTCATGAATAATTGAATGCATTAAATTTTATGAGAAATAATTAAGGAACAAAATATTAAGTATCGTAATGTTTCCATGAATGCAACAAATGCACTTTTATTTTGCTGCAACATTGATCATGTTATGTTTATGACTTAGTCAATACTGCGATTGTTAAGACGAATTATTATTACTACTTAAGTATAAAATGTTTGAGTTTTAATATAGCAATGTAATCCAGTTTTATCGTTTAGAAAAAATTAATTAATTAATTAAAGTGTTTCCAAATTTGTCCTTCTATGTATGTATGCTTTAAATTATTTTCTAAAATAATTAAATTATTCCTGTGCATTTTAATTTAAAATCTATTCAAAATAAAAGTATTTTAAAACTTAAATATAGTTCATGGAGATATAATAACAAACAATAGTAACATAAACTTTCTTTATATGCAATGGATTTCCAAATGTACAGTATTCCCAAATGTACAGAATGCAGAAAAAGAATTACATTCAGTAAAACAAAGAAGTTAATTTTATTTTCTTATTTAATGATTCTTTAATTGATGAATTTGTTAAATTATGCTTTTGTCAATAATACTTGTTGTATAGCAAATGTTACACAAAATATTTTAATAGTATTTAATACTATTATGATACATTTTTTCATTTCTAATAATCTAATAATAATAATTATAAAGTAATGACAAGCAGCATAAATAATTTAGATTGAAAATTCTTTATTATAAGTTCGGATGTCATTTTTTTAATAAAACAATATTACGAGGAAAACTGATCACATTAATTACGTAAAAAGGCTTCCGTGCATGTTTAATGTCTTATAAAGGAATATTTAAAAACTAGAAAAAAAATTTTATTTTAAGATTCATCTCTAAATAATTGTTTTATAAGCATTTAGATAACTTACGAAATAAATAAGTTATCTAAATGCTTATAAAACAACTAAATGTCAGAAAAAATTAAATAAATAAGTTATCTAAATGCTTATAAAACAACTAAATGTCAGAAAAAATTCATTTTATTTATATATATCAGGAAGTTTATTATTTATTTTTTTAAAGTAATCTATTATGCATCATTTCACAAAAACAGTTCCTAAAGTAAAAATATTCATATTTTAAAAGAGAAAGACAAGATTTTCCCATTCTTATCCTGAAAAATCTATTTATTGTCAATACTTTTATCATAACAATAGAAAGAAATTTCTCAGTTAAAGAAGAACTTATATTTTTCCATGGAAAACTGAATTTTAACAATAAATTATTCACACAACTGCTTGATAAAAATAAGATTTTATATTTAAAATATAAATAATTTTCCTAAATAAAGTAATCATTAATTTTTAGCTGCCAATTTATTAAATATAATGTTTTGATAATTTTAAAATTACCTTTGCATAATATTTCATTTTTCCTCTAGAGATTTAGAATGTATAATAGTTTTGCTTATGCTTTTTATTGTTTCTGTTGTTTAAAATCTTTTCAAAATATATATCTTACAGCATTGAATTAATGTATAAAGGGAGCACGTATTTTTAAGCATAAATTTGATGTTACATAAAAGTGCAATTTTAATAAAAACAAAATAAAAGTGCAATTTTAATAAAAACAAAATAAAAGTGAAATATTTATGATTTATTTCTCTCTCGGAAAAATAAATGGAATTTTTTGTAGTAATCACATATGACAAAACTAAAATATATGAAAGCGCGTAGAAAACACAAGTATAGTTTAACTGCTCCAAACATAAAATTTTTTAAGGAAATGATTTATTTAAAAATGAATTTTTAAACCAGAAACAGAAATTCCCACTACTTTCAATCAATAGCTCAGTCTCTCTAAAATTCAGTTAATATGCGAATGTCACTTCTTTGAAGAATATGATTTCCAATACTGATATAAGCAATCAAATAGATTAGAATTTTTTAATAGATCAAGGAATTGAATTTTTACAACATAAAGGTTAATCACTTTTTCTTACTCTAATCACCAAAGCAATTTTAATACTTACTTATAGAAATAAATGTAACTTCAACTAAAGAAGATAAAGGTTTAATGTTTGTGCTTCTTATGATTATAATATTCCGCTTCCTCAGCAAAAGAGCGAATACGATAATCATGAGGAAAACTTTTGGAATTAGAATTATATAAAAACTATAGAGTAGACCATCCAATTCCCGTTTCAAATTCTTTACATTACTATAATATATTTTGTATTATGGTATTTATCAGCAGATAGCATTCATTAGTTCACCTTTGTTT
The DNA here is from genome assembly GCA_030067965.1 of Latrodectus elegans. Lineage (NCBI taxonomy): Eukaryota > Metazoa > Arthropoda > Arachnida > Araneae > Theridiidae > Latrodectus > Latrodectus elegans. Next base: position 43,536,620 of record CM057820.1, on the reverse strand, counting down.
TCAGTTTTCACGTAAAATGTTTTATGTGCATTTTCTATTATTATTTTATATTTATATTTAATTTTACAGGTACGTTATAGGAAAATTTCTTGCAGAAAATGATAAAGAGATTATAATTTTTATATAGACCGGCTTAAAATATTCGCCAGATAAATATTTTTCTAATCACTACTACCTGGGGTTAAGATTTGAATAAGAGATAAATAACTTTTTAATCATTTATTGTTTATGCTAAAATGACATTTATTTTGTCAATTGTATAGCTCCTAACAAAACGATTGTACTTCTTATTAATTTTAATAAATTTCATGAAACTTTTGTTTCAAATATTTACAGTGGAAAGACATTAAAAAATTAAAATAAAAGCATGTTAAAAATCACTGATCTACAAATACATGACAAATAAACGGAAAAATAGACAGCAAAAGATATTTTAAATACCAAAAGTAGTTGAAGAATTTTATATAAAGATTAATTTAAAATTTGAGCAACATATAAAAGAATATCTATGATGGGAGATTAATTTAAGAGAAGTTCATTTTCAAGCATGAAATCATTTACATTTTTAAATAGAGGAATTAGTATTGTAATTAACTGAAATATGAATTTGGTATAATAACTTACGAACTGAATTTATGACAGAAAGCGAATCCAAATTAGAAAAAAACATATAGCAAGAATGATGCTGGTTGAATTCCTTTTATATCACATTGAATATGTTTTACTCTCGAATAATGTAGAGTTCCTTGCATCTAAATTGAATAATTTTAGTGAATAAACAACTAATCTTAAAACATACTTTCAAATTATATTATTTTTTATTTTATTATCTAAATTATTATCACATTTAAGTTTATAAGTTTTTACAATGAACACTTTTCAGACAATAAATTAGTAACTAAAATCATTCTGTTTTATTAACCCGATACCTTGGGAGGAGTAATAAAAATTTAATTTTATTATAAAAACATTTTTGGTTGATATATAATTTATTAATAATATGCATTAAAATTATAATTAACATTGTGTTTTACCTCATATTATTAACGTTGTGTTTTACCTAATATTTCTTAAAATTGTTTGCTAAATGCTATAAAGGATTTACGAATAAATGATTTACAGATTCTTTTGATCTAGAAAATATATCAGCTATTGAATTATTGTTGTCTCCTAAAGTACATCGCATTATAAATATATATAGAAATTTAATTTTTATTACTTAATATTATGCTTACATAGTTTCCTGAATAAATTTATTTAAATGTTATCATAATACGAAAAATTTATTAAGAAATGTGTCACAACTATTAAAGTAAGACTTAATAATTTTATTTATATTATTTTTCAAGCATATTTAGTTGCATACATACATCGATCCATCCATACATACATACAAACATGCATATACACATAATTATAAAATTAAAATGGAAATATTATGTAAATACACAAAAAAATTAAGAAAATGTATTTTTTATAACAAATATATTTATATATTTAATAATTTAATTTTAAATATATAATAATTTGGAGGAATAGATAAATACTAAAAACATGACATACATGTGGTAATATAATAGTATAAAATTAAATGAGAGATTAAATTCGAACAAATACATTATATATATATAATGTATTTATTCAAATGTAATCATATATATATATATATATATATATATATATATATATATATATATATATATATATATATATAACTATAAATTATTGAGATTAAATATTCAAATTATTAGACTTAGTATGAGACAAATATTTTTTTATTTATGTAGAATTATGCGGTATATAATTGTATGATAATTTAAAAATTTGTAACTGGATTAAAAATATTGGACACAGAAAATATTGCAAAAACTGTTTGACATTTCTCAGCAGCTGTAGCTTGAAATGATAAGATGTTTAAAGAAGTAAGTAAATGCTTAAGTTCACAAAAAACTAAAAAAAAAATCACTTTTGTAACATGTTTAATCTTTAACAAACAAGTTAATTAAAATTGAGAACAGCTTTATTGTATTATGTATAAAAAACATGCTAATACTTTCCCCATATTTCTGTGTGTCATGTTTAGACGTATTTTTCATGTTTCCTTCATAAAGATTTGTGTTGAATTTCTTTCTTAAAATATAGATTTAAGAAATAAAAAATGAGTCCGAAATTTCTAAAAAAATGGTTTTTAATTAAAATTTTATGCACATAATTAGAAATATAATCCTTTACATAACACAAATTCCCATATTTGATTAAAATATAAAAACCCCGCCAGTTAAAAACTTACCATTCAAATTTGTTAAAAGATTATGTATCTATTTTACAAAAAAGTATGAGTTATATTTATATATATATTAATTTTTATTTCATTGAAATATACTTGGACGAATTTTGAGTTAGAATTAAATGTAGATTAATTTTTCCAAAAAACAATTTATGTAGATTATATAATGTTTAGTACTGAAACTACTTTTTTTCTTTAAAAAAAGTTTCTTTAAGTTTTTGGGATACATTTATCAATATTATGTTCTTACATTTTAATGCAATAATATTTTTATTGGATTTCAATAAAAATATAACAGCTCGAATATTTCAAAGATTTTGTTTAAAATGAAATATTATGTAATAATTAAGGTAATTCTTTAAGATGTACCGAAATTCTTAAAAGCAATGCTTGAGTGCATGAATAAATAACGTATCATTTGTATTCAATTATAATATAATTTTATTTATATTAACCTTAATTTTTCTTAAATATGATTTCTCAATTTTGTTTATTAAAAGTTATAGGAGGGAATCATCAAAAATTTTCAATATATATTATGTTAGTTTTCTTATTTATAATTTAAATTAATTTTATTTCGATTAAAATTACCAAGCCTTCATTAATTTTGCTATATTTTATTTTAAAATGATATAAAGTAAAAACAAGAAAAAAATTATAATAAAGAAAATAACAATATTTTTATGCAATAAACTAAAGACATAATAATATTTTACTAAAGACTAAATAATATTTTAGAAAAAGCAAACAAAATAGTTAACAAATTCTTAAAATATTGTTACAGATAAAGCCAAACAAAATAAATAACTACTAGACTGGAAAAATATTTATTTCATAATCATTATAAAATACCATATTTATGTAAATAGAAAAAACCACTAATTTTTAAAAATTTTACTTGAATTATCCAATTGTGGAATATAATCAAGTTATTACCTTCATTTGATTATCTTTACTCGTCAAACTCAGTATGTGCACACATCTCTAATATAGTGAAATGTGAAAAGTGTAACATAAAGAGATTACAAATTACAGCAATTGCTCTTTTTAAATAATTTAATATTCACAGGAAATATGAAAATTTATCTTATTCACAAATATAGTCAAGAATAAAATCTTTTCTATCTCCAACTCACCAACACTTAATAATTTCATCTTCCCAGATGATCCATAACACATCACTACTTACAATCTTTGTAAATAGAAATGAATTCACTAATATCGTCACAATTATTGGAAATTTTAGTTTTCTATTGACATTTCCCTGATAAATTCTCTTCATATCATCCATCCAGCATCCTAATCTTATTTCCAATACAGACATTCTTAGAAATGCCTACTTGATACCTAAGTAGATTCATACTTGATGTGATTTTTATTAAATTACTTTCAATTTTGAATGAAAAGTTTACACGTATGCAAAGACTGCAGAAAACGATGAGCAATTCTGAGATTCCAGTTTCTTTGTTTTAATTTTAGTTTCACTGGTAAGTATGCCAGCAAAAAATAGAATGATATCTTTCAGAATTATTGATTCTGAGTATAGCTCTTCTGGTCAATCCATCTACATTGCTCAAATATTGTTTAGCAAAAGTTGAATTTTATTTTAAGCTATGTAATAAGACTTGTATTGCTTTTTTAATACAATATTGTATCAAAGTTTAGGTACAATATATTTTCATGCAAATATGGTGTATATTGCGTGATAAAATTTCGCCTATTTTCTTGATTGTAAGTGTAGAAAAATTAGAACTATATATACAAGAAATAATTTTTAAAAACCATTCATGTGCTACTTAATTAATAAGGTACATTTGAATATTATCTTTTTATAAATTTTCACTGAGAGAACATTGAATAAAAGTACATTGTTAATTTTTTTATTTTATTAATAATAACTACTAGTTAAAGAATTAATTTAATTATATACCTATTCATTTAATTAATAGGAGTGGTGGAATATTGAAAATTCTATAATTCCTTAAAACTACTGTGGTAAATATTATAAATTTTCATAAAATTAGATAAATATTGGTAATATTAGTAAATTTTTAATGATAAAAATTATATCAGTTGTGTCAAGCATTTTAACAAAAATCGAAACATTAAGAATTACCCTCAATTATTAAAATTACCTTGAAAAAGCAGCTCAATAATTCACATTTAGTGAAGTATAGAATATCTATTTTTTACACATTTTATAAAAAGATTTTCTGATATTCATATTTAATCTACAATTTCATAATAAACATTATATAAGAGTACACCGGATAACTTGATTGGTATGTTGTCCGTTTCATGTGGGTTTTCGAAAAATTAATTCAATATTTTAAAATCTGCTGCAAATGAAATGCTTTCTGTAAAGTCTTTATTCCAGCAACTATTTTAAAATAATAATAAAACAAATAACTAGACAAATTCAATTCGATGAAATTTTAGGAAAAATATAGTGACTAGACTTATTATTCCAGCGTTTATAACTACCTTCACGTTAGAATTTGAAATGTTATAATAAAATGTTACAAATTACAATAACAATTTTGAAAATTTAAGTATGAATAATTTGCAAACCTTTCTTACTGAATGTAATACTTTAGAAAAAAGCACATGGAAATTTTAAATTTAAATTTCCTTATGTGGATCATCACACCGAATAAAATAAAACTGATATATTTTCAAAATGAAATATTTATTTAAAATAGTTGAACAATTTGCTGACAAAAATTTAACATATCATGAAATATCAACGCATTTATAATTAAAAATTTTATCTCTAGGTTAACTATACTTGAATAACATTATATATTATTTACAAAATTTATATATATATATATATATATATATATATATATATATATATATATATATATATATATATATATATATATATATATATATATATATATATATATATATATATATATATATATATATATATATATATATAATATATATATATATATATATATATATATATATATATATATATATATATATAAACAGATACAAGTTCCAAACTTTCCAACCATGTTTACTTTTTTAAGTAAGGAAATATGAATGAATACAGTGTAAAATGCCTAATTGAAATTTTGAATTTTTTTCATTTCATCGGTGTCATATCTAAATAAAAATCATAAAGTGATACAAAGAAATAATTTAATTAAATATATTATTTTCAACGTTTGCAGAAAATTAATAAAAAAAACCCAATTTTAAAATTATTTTAACGACACTCAATGTAAAGGTAAACATTTTATATTTTGGAAGAATAAAAGAAATTTGATAAAATATGTTATAATATTTTTATCGAAAATATATTACCGAATATACTAAAATTGGTTTTATCTTGAATGCTTTATAAGAATTTCAAAAGTGATACATATAATAAAAACATTGGTTTTTACTGTATGTATACACAGACTATTTCTGATTTTGTTTGTAAGTTAGATTTTCCATCCAAAACTGTGTCTAAATCTTTCAGGTACAGAATTCTTTTTTGACAAGATATACAATACTTCACTTTTATGGCAAATTGGAATGTTCAAACTGAGTCCAAATATACATACCTTGTCATCCAGACCTCTCCTGACCATTTCTCTTTGGGCTAAATCTAAAAGATTGTCGATATCCCTCACCGCTTGTTTCAGCTCAAAGGAATTTGGTCCGTATTTGTGACCTATAAGGATATCATAATGACACATAGAGGGAAGGAAACGTTTTGAGCATTTCAAAATATTCTTAATGACACATAGAGGAAAGGAAAAGTTTTGAGCATTTCAAAATATTCTTATAACACTCAAATTAAAAATGTGTCAATTTTGATACAAAATTGACACATTTTTAATTTGAGTAGGTTATATATAATAGGAAAAAATATTTCCTTCATTGAATTGATATAAATTTAAAAGAATCAAGCTTCTATTTATTTTTCTGTGCATAAAAAGCATAAAAAGCGAGCAAGCTACTGAGCATATAAAAAGTGATAATAATATATTAAAAATATTTCACTAGAGCACTACAAAATAAGCTTCGAGAAGAAGTTTTATTTTATTAAATGATATAAATAAAAAATAAATAGTGTTTTTGTAAGGAGAGTATTATTTAAATTTGAAAGTTAAATTTTAGAAATGGATATGTGTATATAAAAAGAAAATATATCATATTAAAGTTAAAAGAAATAAACGCAAAATAATGATTGAAGCAATTGTGGAATAATTTTTTTTTAATTCTCCTGCAATAATCATAATTTAGACGTCAACATCAACAATAATCATAATTTAGACGTCAACATCAACAATAATCATAATTTAGATGTCAATATCAACAATAATCATAATTTAGACGTCAATATCAATACACATTTGCCTGAAATAAATTCAAAAACATTAGCAAGTGGTTCATAGCAATAAATCAGAATTGAAAGGATAAACTTGTGATAGGTTAGGAGTAGGGTTTGTACAGTGCAACCCCACTTTCCTCCAGCAATGCATTTAAGGATACTAACTTTCTTTGTGTTACGGTTGGAAAAGTCCTCTACATGTGACTTCTACGTTAATTTGCAATCAAATTAGTCTTCTAGATATTTAAATTTATCGCACAAGGTGATTTGAGAACCCTTTTACATCAGCTGAAGACTCAATGTTTGGTGAATAAGTGAGAATGTCAGGCAATATGATTCACTTAAGTTCATCTCCACATTACTAGTATCATGCTAAACTTGCAGAACATTCAAGGTAGCTGAGAGTTTAATATCTTTATTTATTTCTCGCAGCATTTTTATTTTAAAAATCTAACCAGAAAACCAAATCATCAACAGATAAGAGGGACTTGACGTCCGAAACTTATCTTATTTTAAAAATTAAATCATTAATATCGATAATAAAAAGGGTGTGACTACTAACAACTCACTGTCGGAGATCTCTTTTTAATACCTCAGATTCCGATAATGCGTTGTAGTACCTGACTTCGTAAGAGCCCTGGCAAAGGAAGTCTCTAATCCAGTTAAAAGATTTGTGTGAATGCCTAGCTTTACAGCTTCAATGGTAGATTCTCCGCCATACTTTGTCTTAAGAGAAGACTTTAGGACAATAAAAACTGTTGTCAGGACATGTCTATTATACATTTAGTCCTTAAAAACTTGACTCAGAAGGCCAACATATTGGTTAGTAGATCTGGACCGCCTAAAGCACGCCTGTTCCTCAGCAAAATGTCCGCTAGTTTCTCTGTAATAGTTAAGTCTAACAATTATTTTTTCCATAGCTTTCTGTGCAGTTCTTGTAATTAATATTGATTTATAGAAATGGAGGATATCATGTTCTTTCTCTTTATCATATTTTGGTATAATGATAAAGGTTCGCCATTCTGATTAAATTAAGTAATATCCAGATAGCATCAAATGCCATAGAGCCAAGATGGGAAAGAAACTCAGAATGGATTCCATTTCTACCACGTGATTTAACAATAGAGAGGCTTCTTAAAGCATACATTGAGTTACATTTTATTAATTCAATAAACCCATGCTTTTATTGGTGACAGTAAATTATTCAAATAGACTTTTGCTTCATTAAATAATTATCAAATGCCTCTATCTCATTGAACTAATTTACTTTATATGATCTATTCATGCTCCTTCATGTAATGTTTCCAAAGTACTATATTTTGAAAAATAAATAAAGCTCTGTTCTTGTCATACATTTTTTTTTATTTTTTATAAAAGGTTAAATCAGCTACATAACAAAAAATTAAAATGCTGCAATTTATCTCATAATATATAAAAATCCACTACCATAGTTTGATGAGTATCAATTAATTTCCTATTGAAAAAAATAAAAGTCTTCAAATAATTAAATCCTTGTTTCTCACCTTAAATTAATTTTTAAAAATTAATGATATCAAACACGATAATCATAATTTACGAGAATTGATTATAATTAACTACAGACATATATTTTATAAGTGGATCAATTTACTAATAAACAATTATTTTAAAGCATTTTTTATAATATCTTAAGATATAAAACAAAATTTGCAAATTATATTTAAAAGAGCACCGCAATACTATATTCAATAACAATGTAAAATAATTTATCGATTGTTATTTTACATAAAACGTTTAAGGCTCAAGAATTAAAAGTTGTTGTTTTTTAATTAAAAAACAAAAAGATAAAACTCTTTTTAAAAAACTCATTCCAAATATTTCAAATCTGAAACCATTAATTCAAAATGTGTACATAACTATTGCTACTTTAAATGTATTTAAAGATAATGAAATAAAATAAATACAAATATAATCTTATCTAAATTTTTACCTTTAAAATCTACAAGCTCATAGTATATTTGAACCAACTGTATCTCATTGCTTTCCAGCAACTGTAAAGATGTCATAATAGCATCTTTAGTGTCTTCATTTACTGTTGGCCATGCAAAGCCAACATATTTGTATTTTCTGCAAAACTTTGGTTTCCTACCACGAATTTCAACCTAGGAAAAAGAGAATAGGTATTCTGTATTTAATTTTGCTTACATTCCAAAATAAGATTTGAAAATTATTGCATTAAAATTTTGAAAAAATCTGTGACTTTTTGTTGTGAAGAATGCCTAATTACAACAAAGCAACAGAATGATCTATTGAAATTATAGGGAAACACAAAAGTTACTCAAAGATGACTCTAATTCTAAAATAATATATTTATTATATAAACAGAACATTATACTTTTGTATGACTTTTCATTATTTTTCTATTATTACTTAGATTCATTCAATGAAAAGTGATTAAATGCATGAATTATTGCTGGACATTTTTTGTAAAAAAGATATCAAAATATGAAGTTATTTCATATTTTAATATCTTAATATTGAAATAATAATCTTATTTAAACGTTATATTTAATATTACATTTCTTTCAACAAAAATATTGCCTTGACTTAAGCATATTTGTAAGACGAAAATTCGTTTGGTAATGCATTGATTTGTTATTTATTTGAAAGTATCTGGGAAAACGTTCAATTCGAAGACGCCAATAAAAATTAAAGTATATTATTAATAAAATTATGCTGATTTAAAAGAAAAATATTTACATATATATAAATTTTATATAATAATTATACTTTGTTAAAATTCAGATTTTTAAAACAAAAATTTAATATATTAAAGTAATTATGTGAAAAATATTGATTTTATCATACGAAAAGAAGAAACTTTACGATCGTTTATTACATACAATGAATGAATTTTTATTTGAATTTAGTCGGAATATGTATATGCATTTATAGTTAATTGTAAGTCTTAGTATTTACTTAAGATTAGAAAAAATGCTATCAATTTGTGTATTTATTGTTATTTTTTAAATTAAAAAATAAAATAAATATTTACTCTAATATCTGTTAATGGAAATTGTTAAAATATACAGCTCATATTTAGAAAATATTTCAATATGGGTAGAGAGGAAACTTAGCTTTTTTTATTGCAAAAAATGTAAATAACAAAAATACTTCTTACTTAATAACATTCTAACCTATATTACCATACAGATGAAAAACGCTTACATCGGAAAATTATTTAAATAATCATTAAATGTGTAATAGGGAATTCCATGAATTTGACAAAAATGTTTTCTTTTTATTCTTTCAATCAATTTAAATAATATTTTATTTAAATTAGCAGAAAAAATGTAATTTTATTTAAATGAAAAAAATTCGAGACTGTTCAACTTTATAATTTAATTACTTGTTTTAAAATATGATTCAAATTAAATGTTATTTGATAATTGATAGAACATTTTTAAAGTTCATAAAAATTAAAAAAACTACTTGATGGAGTAAAAAAATAAAGAAAAAAATCATTATTAAAATTAATTTTTGTTAAAGAATAATAAATTTATGTACAAATTATTGAAAATTTGAATGATTATTTATTAACTTTTATCCTACAAACTTGAACGATTAAAATAAAACGTCTATAAAAAATATTGTAGGAAATTGATTTAAGTTTATCTTCAAATGGACTAAAGTTTATTAATGCATGTACTATTTTATAATTATAAAATGATCCAAAGTAACAACTAAATAACACCAACTATTATTCTAAGCATAAAGAATAGCACAAGTAGGAATGATTGTCTTACCAGAAAATATAACTGTATTTTTGGTGTAAAATAAAATGAGTTACATTTCCTAGCATGTACAGTTTTATTTAATGATAATTATTATGATATTAAAAAATATGTTTCAGATACATTTCGTGCCAATTTTATACAAAATATGAGAACAATTAACTTATTAATTTACTTAACTAAAATAAATCATTATAGTTGGTAAGCGTAATACCTGACATCCATCCCACCAATAAAGTGCACTTTTTATGCCACGTTTCTCTGCAGTTATCCATAATGGTTCAGCATTACTCCACCAATGAGGAATGGAAGCAGTATCATTAGGGCCCATCAAGAAAAAATCACCATAATATGAATCATACATCATATTTTGTACAAAACCATGGTTTTCTGCATAGAGACCTAGAAATAGAAAACGTAAGGATGTATCTAATAATTAGGATTCATTATGTTATTAACTGTTAAATTGCAAAAAAGATTAAATAATATAGTTCTGTTGAATGACCAGAGTTTGGAATCAACAGTTAAATACAGACATTTTATTTTATAAAATAAAATATTTTTATCATTCATAAGAATATTTCAGATTTAGATTATTTCTGAGGTTATATCTTTGGGCTGGGCAAGGTCGATTTAGACTTTCGTCTCTTCAGTGGGTCGATACACTGAATACCAAGCATGCTGGAAACTAAACATTGGGAATTTCGTGTAAGGCCGACTTCCTAACTAGGACAAATGTTTCGCAACACAGGGCCCTCGGTTGAAAACTGTTATAGCACTATAGGCTTTGGCCCACATGGGCTGGTCGACTACGGATTTCAGTTATATATATATATATATATATATATATATATATATATATATCTTTGTTTAGAGATGTTTCATGATGAAATTAAAGCCGAACAGGATATTCTGAAATGTGTGTCCATCACGCTCGGAAAAAAAGGTATTACTCAGCCATTGTTAATATGAACTTAAAAACAATATTGTTTCGGTTCATAAAAACGCTGTTGTGTAATGTTGATATCTTTTGGCCCCAACAGTTACTATTTTTGTCATTTATTGCACTGATAAATTTTCGTTATTTCAAAATATATTCAATTTCCATTTTATCAATGCTTTTACCAGCGAATTAAAAACCTAACTTATCAATAATTTATGTAATGTATTTCTGAGAGATGTAAGTAAAATGGTAAAATAAGTCGTTATTAACTTTTATAAATATGTAACGAGAGAATACTATAAATTTACTGTTTAATTTTAATAATTAGACAAATTTGTTTGATTAAAAAAGAGATGAATTAGATAGAATAACTATATACTAGTTTTATATTGCATAGTTCAATTTGAATAATTAATTTTACATAGTTACAGCTGAATTTATTTGCATTTAAGTTAACTTAATCGTATAATTTTATCCTGATGTTTCTCTTATGCAATATATTATAAATATTGTATTTGAGTGAGAATAAATTTAATAAATTTAAAAAAAGATAGTTCTGTAATCACTCGTACAGAAATAATGTGCAACACTTTTTAGAAATTAAATAAATGAAAAATATTTTTTTTAAAATAAAATTCTATCCTTCTTAATTGAAAAAAAATTATATTTTTCTATTATTCTGAAGTGATTTTGTGTTATGCCTAAAACTCATATCATGTTTTCAATCTTTTTGTTTCGATTTTGATCATAAGCTTCATCATTATAATATTACAAACTTGATAGAAAGATAACTTAGTTTCAAAACTTTTAAATAAATTTAATCATTTAATTACCCACAAAAATTTGATGGTTTTTATAGAAAATATTTATTGCAAATGTCATTAAAGATTTATAGTAAAAGGAAAATGGAATACTTATCAATGTTGCGCAACTTGATTTCTTTTTCTAGAAAAGATATTTTAAAAAGATTTAATAAAGTGCTTAAATAAAATTTTCAGTTCTTATAAATGTATGTAACTCCCTACTCATAATAATTATTCCTTAAATAAATCATAATTAATAAAAAAAATTCTTTAAAAAATCCTCCATTTATGAAAGACTATCTAATTATTAATCAATTAAATACATTTTCTTATTTTCAGCGGTTACTCTAAATATTTGAATTAAAATTATCAAATGATATTTTTTGCATAAGCAAAATCATAAATTTAAAAGCAGTTTTTGATATAATTTAAGTAATTAAAATTGAAAATGACTGGAATAAATTGAAAAGCAATAATTCAAGCAATTAGAATGAGTGGCGAATAAAATAAACAATTAAATTAGTATACAAAGATTTTACGAACTAAATTAAGTCACAAATTTTTCAATAATTAAAACATTATTAAGTATTTTTATGATTAAACAATTATGGAATTAATTTGAATAATTCTATGAAAACAAGTAAAGGAATATTTTTAATTCTAAGTGAATAACTAAAGATTTTAATATATTAGTATATATTAATAAACTTAAATAATTCAAAATAATGTATTTTTTTTATTTTACTGTAATACACGTTCCTATTTCAAAAGTATGTAACTGAAGAAGAAAAATCTACTTGTTTAAGTCATTATAAAGTAGACAGTGCAATAACTTTAAAAATAGCGAACGAAATATAATGGTTGCTCCATTTACTTAACTTATGCATTGATATTTATCATTTCTAAAGTAAAAAAAAATATTGAACAGAAAGATATTTTAAAATTTCTTGAAGAAAATTAATATTGTTTACATTTTAAAAAGGTGGATTGTTATTATGTATGAACGAAGCCTTTTAATGGAGTAAGAAGATTATTTCTGTGTATCAAAATAAAAGTATGGTTTTTCACTTATAACACAAAAGTATATATGTCTATTTACTTTTGACAAGAAAGATCTTTTAAAAAATAACAGCAAATATTATATTAAAAGATAAATTTTTCTGGTAAACTATTGAAAGAGCATAAATTCAGCATTTCAAAAGATTAAAAAAAACGGTAGAAAAGTCAATGTAAAATTTAAAAAAAAATTAATACAAATCCCTCAGAATAAATAAAACTTATTCCATTAATAAAACTTTGTTTTTCCTTTTATTGAAAATCACGTACACTATTTATTTTTCCTAATCGTATTCATTTCCTATGAAAAATAAATTACGCTTTTTTCAAATGAAAAATAAAGTAATCAAAATCTATGTTTGGATGACACATATTTTTAAAGTACTGCTGTGCTGAACGTGTAATAACATGCATTACCTATTGAAAAAAATAGTCAGACTATTCAAAATAAGAAATGCTTGGAATCTATACAAAAATAATGTACATTTATCAATTTTGTAATATATTCCAATGATACATTAAATAATAATTAAGGAAAATTACTTCCTCTGAATGCAAAGTGCCAAAGTTTTATAAAATTAATGATTTTCTACAGCATTTTTAAAAATGAAGTAAATGTATTTATATAAACTATATTATTGTGGAGCCACGCTCACTGTGGGATTCCTGATATGGAGACTACAGATTTTTCGGCCAAAAAGACAGCAAGGGCCTTCGAAGACTCTTATTTCATTTAACCAAACTTCTGATAAAAAAAGAGCCTCCTGGATAAAAAAAAATAAATAAAAAGGTACGAAGAGTATTGTGAGACTCTGCAGGTAAGACATGAACTTCACTGTTAGAGGATATACAAAGCTGTTCAAAATTTATTTATAAGTGCAGCTGTGTAGCAATTTTCGTCTTATTACAGGCCATTTTTTTTGTAAGCATATTTGTATTGGTTTGGACATTAACAATTTCCTTTATATAAAGCGGACCTCAACTTTTTGACCTAATACATCTTGATTCGAGTGTGTTTTTAAACTGTAAAACTCTGGAATATAGGAAGAGTAGAAATTTAATGGAGTTCAGCCATTCTTTTTACCATTTTTAATAAAAATTAATTGGAATTACAAAGTAAAATTATATCTGATACTAATTATTTCTGAAAATATGAAGCTATTATTGTTATATTTTTATACATATATATCTATGGCCTTGGTCCTAATTTCAATATTTTGACTGCTGTTGTACTTTTGCACCATAGATCCTGTACTAGTGTAAAAAAATATAGATGATACAAGTTCAATGCAAAATACTGGTCACTCTACTTTATAAAATTATAATTTTTTGTCAAGCATATGTAAATTGATGTTTAAAGCATTTCTTCTTATTTTAGTTTATTCTTCTAAATTGTGTTAAACAGAAAATTCTGTCTTATTTCATTCTTTCTGCGAAAGAAATCTATCTTCTGAAGACATTCCATCTATTCGAGTATATTCCAGAAATAATACCGAGAAAATTTACACGAATGACAATTCGGGTTATTTTTGTTTTGTAAATCAAAGCATTAACATTTTGATATTAGATAAGGTAGTCTTTAAAAGTAGCTTAAAATTAAAATGTTTCCGGTTTATAAAAAGTTAAAAAATACATATTAGATCAAACAAAAGAAAGAAAAACATTGAGATAGGTGTAATATTGTTAATTCGGCACAGGTGCCGTACAAACCATGATTCCAAATTCTGAGATTGGTAATTTTATGGCGGATATTTTTACGTATCTGGCAACCTCGTTTTTATTACATCATACATATGGAGACCTATAAGAATTAAGCAGAAAATTCTATTTTGGTAACCCTAATATTTACGTCATCACGCTCTTCACGATACGTCATCTTGGCAACATTTCTCCATCGCCAAAAAAATTCATAATTTGGAATTCTGGAATATACGGCACCTGTCCCATAGATTCCTGGAAACTCCATGGTAACATGAAAAAAAAAATCTAAAGTATCTAATAAATGAGTTCATCTGATTCTTAGCTGTTAGTTTTGATTGTCTTTTCATTGCTCCTTAGTTCAAAAACATGAGGAAAAAAAGATATTTGTTTAGGAGAGAAAGAGTATAATTCATATGCAAACACAAAAGTACATTTATATAAGCTCTATTTGGCATAGAAATTATTTGTACTCAGACTTTCCTTGATCCTGTGATCAGTTTTTTCGTAAATTACAGAAATTTATTTTAAAATAAAGGAATCATTTCTTTACTGTAGCTTAGGTGCAATTCAAGATAAAAAGAATTGATATGTATTTTTTTATGATTGGTTTGAATTGCTTTGTGTTTTCGTTTTCATATTATGTCAAAATTTTATTTATATGTATAATTTTTAATGAGAGAAAATAAATAGTTATCTAAAAAAAGTTGTCGCTTCCAATGCTCAGCTACTAGAATTTTCCACTAACAGTACTAACAGGTCTTAAGTGAAGAAGTAGCTTGGTCCATCACTCCCAAAGATATCCTTTTATGTGGAGGACATAGGATCCACCCTTTGCAATATATTTCATATGATTAACCAGAATTAACGAACACGATGGACATCCCGTTAGATTATCATTTACTTTCAATAATCTACGGTTACTCACTACATTCCAATAACAAGAACTATAGCCTAAGAAAACAAGCGACCATAACCATGAAAACAAAGTTTACTATATTAAAGCTACGTATTAAAATATATTTTACAAACCACTGAAACTTGTTTTCAGTATTCTAGTATCTCTTTTAATTCGCTTTATAAAAATATTAATTAAAATTAATGTTTTAACTGTTTTTATCAGAGTTTATTTTCTATTAAAGACATAATATTTTGTACTGTTAAAATATACGTTACGAATGATTTTTTTTTTGGTTACTTATATTAGTTGAAACGAATGAACTGAAAAGAATATTAACGCTTGATTAGTATAATAACTTAGATAGTAAAATTGCCAAATATTGTTTTATTAGAGAATTTAGTCCAAACATTTTTTAATATTTAACTAATAAAATTGCTAACTACTTGTTATAATAGATAAAATATATTTATTAAAATTATACAATAGAGGAAATTTTTAAAAAGTTGTAAATGGAAGCAAAATTCTTAGAGAAATTGCAAGCCAAAATCTGCAAAATAGCAATTCAGCATACACTATCAAAATATTAGCATATATTAGCAAAGTTTACCGTAACAAATAGAAAAAGTATCATTTTCCATAAGATTTGTGAAATAATAAAATATCGATGAATTAACAACTGGAAGCTTTTTAAGTTTTTCCGATATTTGTTTTGCATAGCGAATTTCTGATTCTATTTTTTACATAAAAATATGACAAAATTAATAATACAATTTAAATGAAATTGAATGTGCAAATCATTTTGAATTACAAAATTAAAAATTAACAAGCATTGAAAATTTTACATTTATATTTTAAGTAATATAATTTGTATTTTTTCAAATATTCGATCCCCACAATTTGATTTAAAATAATTTGCATAAATTTTTGTTTTGTGTGTATCTTAAAATTATATGTTCTTTTTTAAGTGATTTTTTTTCATATATTTACAGTTTTAAATACTTTAAATTTCATACATATAACAAATTTCGAAATTTTTATGAGCGCTATATTTAGACAGTAATTATTTCCAAGAAAATTCCATTAAAAGTTTCTTAAAATTCTAAAGAAATATGATTTGCAATTCATAATACTTATTTAAGATTTTTTTTTCTTCTTCAAAACACAATTCGCCTTTAAAAGTCTTAAAAGAACGAGTAAGATTATTCTAGAAAGTTTTAAAGACAATGATGATTTTAAGCTAATGAAGCTCCAAAAGGATTCTTACAATTATTAATACAGGTAGGAAATGCTTAGCTGCGTACAAGTAAAAATCCTGTGGAATTTTCACATTGTCTACCTCAGTCCCAGAAGGATTTTATCCGAAGTACTAAAAGGATTACTGCATTTTCTTTGGAAAATATTCTAAACTTCTAAACAATGAGCGTTGAACTTAAATATTGTATTGATTAAAACTTTATTGAACGAAAAATTAAAACATAAATAGCCATTATAATTTAAAATAATAATATAGCAATAGAGATAGCACACTATATTTTGCATAAATTAAATAGATCTATATTTTCTGTTGAAGAATATAATATTTTACCTATATCATAATAGTTAAAAACTTATTGTATTTGTAGTTCTGAAAATACTTCAACTATGGAAATTTTATGTATACAATGTATTTTATAAAATATCTGATCAATAAGTTACAATTTTATAAATCTTTAATTCAACGTCAAGAATATAGTGGTGTCGAGTTATATAACATACATATATAAAATTCCTGTAGATAAAAGGAAATAATTTAAAAATATAAATATTAATATATATTAGATTGGGTTATTTTTGAATAATGTATATTATATAATCTAATCAAGAAGCAGCTGTCTGCAAATGAGTAGTAATTCAATGGAAGGCAAAGAAAGTTTTCCAAAAACATTTTATTTAAATAATTAAAATTATCCGCCTTTAGCGCACGTGAGTGCCTCATCATATGGTTACAGTCATCAGTGTTATTTTTTATTGAGTTTCCTTACAAAGAAGATGCATCGGAAATGTTCAAAATATAGGAAAGATATTAAAGTATCATTGATACTTAATTATTTAGGACAAAAAATGGTTATTTTAACTCCATTGTGTAGGTAAAATAAGAGAATATTCGCAAATTTACTATTGTATTAAATAGATTGAATTTAACAAGTAACTTTTTTATTATAACAATATAGTTTTAATTCAAACAGGTTCTTTTACAGGTTAGTCTGTTTTTATTATTACAAACATTATCTATATTTCATGTTTATACGTTTCTTTTATTTGAGTTTATTATTTTTGAGCAGAACAAACTTTAATTTAAAATAGAGCTTATTAGTTAGCTTCTATTTGTTTTGATGTTTTAGTTGATTGTTATAATACAAATAGAAAATGCTTTAAAATTAATAAAATCCGTTTATGCAGCGCAAAAAAATAATTTATTCTTTTTTGATTCAAATGCTGAAATTTATTTTTATTTTTTATTTTAATGGATTTGAAAAATTCAGCAACTTTTTACTAAATTTATATTGGTTAGGAAACGTGAAACCATTAAAGTTACATCTGTTACTTATTACTTTACTTGAAAATTAAATCTCGTATAAAATAAATCGATGAATTATTTTCACTAATTTAATTCTGAAGATATGATGTGCGTATGTCTTTGAAATTAAAATTAATTTCACGCATCTTTTTTTGTTCAACCAAACAAACCTAACTTACTTTTTATTTCTATATAAAATATTATTATAATAAAATACAGCCTTCGATATATTACTGATATGATAACTAATGCATATGTGTGTATATTTATATACATGTATTCAAAAATAGTTAAACTGAGGCGTAACAATGAAATTTTTACTTGCATAGAATTTGATAGTAAGAAAATAATGCACGATAATTGGAGACCATAATGACCAAACAACTGTGTAATCACATAAGAATGGATCGCAGATGACCAGTTATCAATAATCATTATCATACCGATTCACTTCAGATCTGTGACCCATTCACCACAAATCGCTTACATTTTCCTGTCACAAGAAGCTTACAAAAGTACTTAATCTTACTTGTTACTTGCTTTAAGTAAAACATTTACTCTAACTCTTTCTTTAGTAAAAGAATTAATTCTCTCTTTTATTGTAAAATGTGACAGTTCTGTCTCCTCGGTGATAGGACATAAAAGAGAATGTTATGGTAGCTCCTTAGATATTTTATATCATTTTTCTTTCATGCTTTGTAGCTTTAAGAAGAACTGATTTTTCACAACGGCAACAATTTTATTCAAACTGTAAAATACATTATAGTAGAGTTAAAGAACATTTATTTCATTAGGCATGTGGCTGATTTAACAGCATCGAATCTTATGTTCTAATATTTGAATTCAGGGATGTCGTAGTGTAAAACGACATAACCAAACCCTGGGAAAAGGGATATGTATATTTTTATTGCACTTTAAATTTAAGAGTTTCCTCTTTTCCTTTCAAACTAAGTTGTAATAGTATAAAGGAAAGGATGCAATAAAAATATACATATCCCTTTTCCCAGGGTTTGGTTATGTCGTTTTACACTACGACATAATAAAATATGTTGTGGTGACCTCGGCAATTTTATAAAACTCCGAGGAAAACCCAGATTCGTTATTTAAATAATTGAATGACAGAGATCAATTCAAAACAAAATACAATAAAACTTAATAATTTATTTTAGCAAATTCATTACAAAGGTATTTACATTTACAATTAAAACATTCTTGATTAAATATTTGAGAGGATTCTAACATTATTATTATTTTTATGATATTTATCAAATAACCATAATGACCAGAGGGAAATGGAACGAGAGATCAGACTCACCCCTTTTAGAAGTAGTATTGTGGTGTCTGAAACTGCACCGCTCTCCGGTGTCGATGATTCTCTTTTTTCATCCACTTCCCATTCTCTACTCAGCATCTCCGCTTTGCATTTCCATTGGCTGAAATCTCTGCATCTTACTTGACTTTCTATTCAGTATACCTCTTTTCAGACTTTGTCACCTCTTCATCTATTGGTCGGACATCAGCATTCCCATTCAGGACAGTCGAGGTAGGACTTCCCTAGGCCAGTGCAATCATACTCCGTTTACTGCTCATCGTTCTTTGTCGGGCATCTCAGGGGCTTCTCGGCCTTGTGCATCTCAGGGACTCCTGTGTGTGAGGACTTTTTCTGTCTCTGTGTCTGCCTGTCTTCCATTCTTAGATGCAGTTTTTAAATTCTCATCTTAGCTCCTCCTCTTTACACCATTGGTTTCCTAAGTTCCATATAATTTCCTACACTCCTATCGGATAGGTCAGAAATCTCTCCCCCTTAATCCCGACTGGTCAGATTCACAAACAAAACATATCATAAAACATAAACTTCCCTTGCCATTTTCTCACGATCATCCATCCCTTCCGAAAGGAAGAATTTATTCCTTTATTGCACTTAGCTCCTTGTGCCAATTTTTATTGCATCCTTTCCTTTATACTATTACAACTTAGTTTGAAAGGAAAAGAGGAAACTCTTAAATTTAAAGTGCAATAAAAATATACATATCCCTTTTCCCAGGGTTTGGTTATGTCGTTTTACACTACGACATAATCCTCCCCCACTTACAGAAAAAAAATATATTCATATATTTTTTTTTAAATTCCATAAATGTTAACATCAAAGAAACATAATAAAAACAAGTGAAAATGAACCTTGGTTTCTTAAAACAAACATACTTGTTAACTTCAGATAAACCACTGACTTGTACACATGTATCATGGCATATGGGATGCATTTCTTATTAATGCATTATGTGTTGACTATTTTTAACTATACAAAGAAAATCTGAAATGATATGATCAATTGTCTGTACATATCATAAGCTAATCACATAAAAGAAATTAATAACAGTTTATGTAAATTCGCACAATCAATATTTACCATATTTGTTTTTATATAACATAATTATAATGATTTGTATTACCATATTCAAGAGTCAACATTTTGTATTTGTCCACTTAACAGCAAAAGTTCACATATCTATTTTAAATCAGTTCAAAAGACTGATATAATCGTTTGACGTCAGAAATTCCATGCAAAAATACTTATATATACATATATAAATAAATGTTAGTGAGTCTGCACTCGCAAATCCTCTGGTCAAATATTTTAACTAAAACACACACATCAATGTATAAAAATGAAAATAATCTACTATAAAAAGGTATTCAATTTACATGGAACAAAAAAATGTATATCCATATGTATATAATGACACCATAAGAAATAATACTTATGAATTTTTTTAAACAGATATATTTACTCTGTTTTTTTTTTTAATATTTGTGTTTGTATTTGTGTACAAATTTCATTTTTGCAAAAAATAATCTTCCAAATTATTTATTCTACTTCGTTTTTAAAACATACTTGTCCAAGAGTGAATAGGGTCTATTCGGACACTATCAATCACTCAAAATCTGTAAACAAGCTCGTCACTATAGCGACCTTCATGGTTGAAAATTTTGCAGTGAGCCAATCTCTCCTCTAGGGATACTCCTTCAAACCTGTTTTTCTTTTTTACTTGCGCCGTTAACCGGTTCCTAGGACCTGTGAGTATCAGTGAAGAAGGGTCACATGCGTAGCCGACATGATGCCGACCGGAACACAATTATCATCATCCTAAGTATTTTCAAGGTTTTGTGAGTAAATTCTCAATTTATTTATTTTATTTTATTATCTTTTTTTATTCACGGCATGCTTTTTTTATGATTCATGTTTTCAACTGTTTGTATCCACTTAAGATTTATGTTTATACTGCCCTCTAACAAAACACGCCTTCACCCCGAACATATTGTTCAGTCTCCGGGGAACAATGTTTCCCTCACTCTCAGTTCAGCCGGTGAGCAATAACTATCTATTGTAAATGCCTCTGTCTTTCGGACATCACTTTTAACCGACATATATTTTAGTAATTTACGAGCAACTACCGGAAATAGTTCAATTCATCTAGAAAAGTTATCTATGCAACTAACTACATAATTTCCTGCCCACAAATATCTACGCTAAGAAATTCTCCCGGTTCATTGGGAATAGGAACATTTCCAAATTCACTTTTCTTCTGCTGATTTGGATTAACTCTTGCACATGTCTGACATGAATTTATATAATTCCTAATATCAGCATATATACCGCGCCACCAATATTTACTAATTACAATCTGATAAGTTTTGTCCGCTCCAAAATGCGCCATATGGGCGGCTTCAATTGCGTACTTTTGTAATTTTTTCGGTAAAACTATTTGGGGTCGCAATTCCTCTGCTCCTTTTATTTTTCCCCAATGCATTAATAACCCTTTCGACTCATCCATGTAAAAACGCGTAATTTCATGTTTAAAAGGAAGTTTACCTTTTTGTAAACCTTTAAGAATTCGCCCTATTTCCTCGTCGTGCTGCGCGCTTTCCTTAATAGATTGTAAGCTTAGCGCCTGTAAATCAATCATCTGCTCCTCCTTTACTATGTTTGTCAACATTTTCGCCTCCGTGGCGCCCTTCGCTCCTGGCCGTTGATTGATAAGTTTACAGTTTCTCTCCTTTGCCGTCTCATGTTTCTCTGCGAGCTCCGCTGGAGAAACCGCAGTCTGATTTCCCCCCTCAATTCTCGACATTTTACTCAAGTTCTCTTCTGGTTTTGTTATAGGAGAATTTTTCGCTATTTCGGCTTGACCATTTTTCGTACTTTCATTAATATCCTCATTTGTTACTATCTTTTTTTCTTTAGGTTGTAATATCATTTTACTTTTGTTAATGTATTTCAAAACATTACATTTGTCACTAATTCCACCTTTATTTTCCTCCAAATTTACTATCTCATCATCAATAGTAATATAATTTTTGTTTGTATATAGATTAATGTTCGCTTTTTTTATAGTTTTATAACTTAATATACAGTCATAATCATTAGTAAAGCTCTGCGGAGTAATAAACACTACGTCTGATATCACTTTTTTTCCAATTCGAAAAGAAATTTCTACACATTGATTATATTTAATTCTTTCGCCTGTCAGAGTTAAAATATTTGCATGTTTTTGTTCGTGTTTTATTTCGATATACTGTCTTATTTTATCAAATTTCAGCTGAGACATTAAGGACACCGACGCCCCCGTATCGAGGAGAATCCCAATCGAGAGTGGTCCCTTATTTTCTTTACTTCGTGTGATTCCCGGCGGACCTGAACGTTCCACTATTCTACCTTTCACTACTGGTAAGTCACTTTTGTTTACTTGAACAGAATTATTTAAAACAGCAGTAATTTTTGTATCATTTTCAACTCCCTTTGCTATCACATTTCCCCCACTGTTTACGCTTCTTTTTTGTGTGCAATAATTTTGCGCCTCAATGTCTACTCTTTTATGTCTCCTATCCTCAGAAAGAGGTCTTATGAAATTTTTCTCCCCTCTATTCGCTTGCTTGTTTACTTTTGGAGCCGGCGTCTCCATTGAAAAGCGTTCACGCTCCACCTCTACTTTTGACATCTGTCGCCCACTGGCTGAGGATTTCCGCCCTGGGCCCCCTGAGGGTAAATTGTTGCTATTCCCCCTGTTTAACGCACTCCTATCCCCCCTAAAGCGATCACTCCTCTGCTGATTTCGAAACGTATTCCTATTATTTCTAAAATTCTCCCAATATTGGTCACTCCTCCGCTGATTTCGAAACGTATTCCTATTATTTCTAAAATTCTCACAATATTGATCACTCCTCCGCTGATTTCGAAACGTATTCCTATTATTTCTAAAATTCTCACAATATTGATCACTCCTCCGCTGATTCGGAATCATAAATCTATTCCCCCTAAAGTTTTTATCAACATTATTGTTATTGCTATTCCTTATTTGTTTTTTTGATATATTTATTTTATTAAAATTTTCGTTTAATTTTTTTAAATAAAAGCAAGTCGCAGCGAAATGACCTGTTTTTCCACAAAACAAACATAGCTTATTATTGTCAGTATTAGCATTTTCTTCGCGCTGAATAATATTTACGGTTTCCTTATTTTGATCCTCAGGTATAGCTTTCGAATCTACTTTGTTTAGTTGTAACTTTAGATAGAGAGATTCCGCATTTTGCACATCATCAGCAAATTTTACTGCTTCCTCAAATGATTGGGGATATTTCAAAACAACTGCCTTTTGCAATTCTGGGAGAAGACCCTCAATAAATCTTGAGAGAAGCAATTTATCAATTAAAGCCTTACTCTCACTTGTTTTTATTTGAGAAGCTCCTAAATACCGACTACCCGCTCGTCTAAGACGTTCAGCATACGCCTTCACCGATTCTAATTCGTACATTTGAATATTTGAAAATTGTAAATACGATTCTGTTAAAAACTGTTTTTCACTGAAATGTTCTAAAAATACTCGTTTGATGTTCTCAAAAGAGGTTGAATTTTGAAGATCAATATCTTCTATTAAAAATTGTTTAGCGGCTCCTGTTAACTTCGATTTTAAAATTATAATTTTCTCATTATCGCCCCAGTTGGCTAACAAAGCAACATTTTCAAATTGGGTAAACCAAAATTCACAACATTCTTTATCTCCATCAAAATTTGAAATTAACTGAATCATTTCCATATTTGGTTGAGAAAGTGAATTAATAGTCACGTGACTGTGACCAGAGTCTATATCTTCTGGAGAAATTTCCCTGTTTCTCCTGTTATATCTAGGCATTATGTAATTTCAAATTATTCTAAAAAAAATTTTGAATATCTCAACTGTTGTTTACCCTTGTTTTTTTTTTTTAAACAAAATCAACTGTATTATACATATGCATATACTCATTACCTAAACAACTATCTTTAACTTATTATCTATCCATCAAATACTTTTCTCAATAATAAAAATTAAATAAACACATATACAGTCAATTAATTGTTTCTAATTAAACTACTTTCTAATTATACTACTCCTGTTACCAATTACACATTGTTAATCAAATGTACTTAATCTTTAAGCATTCATTTATGACAATATTATATTTTTAGTACTTATGAAATGCTTGCATTAACATTATTATCATAAATATAAACAAACAAGCAATTTTTCATATTCCAAAGTAATGTGGACACTTCTATTCATACATTTACTTATGCTATACTTTACTAAAAATGTTTCAATACTTTGTTATAGCTCTTTCATAAAATTTATTTTCAAATATCATAACTTAGAACTTCAAAAGAATATCAAGTTTTATGAACACCATTTCCTAATATATTTCAATAAATTTGAATCAATACTTCTTTTGTTAACTCAGCATTAATGTTTTATTACCCTAAATTAGATTCATTAACTCAAAAACATTATAGTTATCTTGAACTCTCTCTGTCTTCAATAATTGCTTCCTTTAATTTTTAATTCTCAGACAAAATTATTTCAAAAAGACCAAAATATTTATACATTCATGATCAATATAACTCACTGCACCAAAATATGTGCTCTTTGACTGCAAAGATTGTCATGGCACCAAATTATGTGCCAAAATTCAAAGAAAATATAATTTTTGCCAGAGAAAAATGGACACATCACGAAATTAAGTGCTTTTTGTCTGAGAAAAATAGTCACGGCACCAAAATATGTGCCAAAACTCAAAGTAAATATAATTTTTCCCTGAGAAAAATGGACACAGCACCAACTATGTGTCAAAATCAAAACAAAAATAATATTTGCCTGAGAAAAGTGGTCACGGCACCAAATTATGTTGTGGTGACCTCGGCAATATTATAAAACTCCTATGGGATAGGTCAGAAATCTCTCCCCCTTAATCCCGACTGGTCAGATTCACAAACAAAACATATCATAAAACATAAACTTCCCTTGCCATTTTCTCACGATCATCCATCCCTTCCGAAAGGAAGAATTTATTCCTTTATTGCACTTAGCTCCTTGTGCCAATTTTTATTGCATCCTTTCCTTTATACTATTACAACTTAGTTTGAAAGGAAAAGAGGAAACTCTTAAATTTAAAGTGCAATAAAAATATACATATCCCTTTTCCCAGGGTTTGGTTATGTCGTTTTACACTACGACAAGGGAAATATCTGCTTTAGAAAAGCATAAATAATGGCAAATTGTCACTGTTACAAGATAATACCAAAGATTAGTACTGTATATTATACTAAATTAGTAGAATAAAGATTATAAATATATAGTCATTGAAAAAGTAATTTATATGTAAATGTCACTATACATTTGGCAATCCTCTTTTTAACATACAATATACTCCTATCCCTGATTAAAATCTACACAAGAAAAGCTTTTTTCAAATGCTAAGGCCATTCTTGACTCTTCGTGATAGAATGAACTAATATATTTGTTTCCAGTTCAGCTACTTTTGAACAATGAGTAATAAATATTACTCTTCAGTTTTCCTG
Source organism: Latrodectus elegans (assembly GCA_030067965.1). NCBI lineage: Eukaryota > Metazoa > Arthropoda > Arachnida > Araneae > Theridiidae > Latrodectus > Latrodectus elegans. The sequence goes on along the minus strand of CM057820.1, from coordinate 43,510,375 downwards.
AAGAAAGTCTAGAGGGGTAGACACTTGGATGTCCTCGTATTTTTCCGCTTGACAAAAGAACCTTACGAATATTCTAGCTATTAGACTGCCCACGATGTGATAGTTCAAAATATTACATTTTTACTTTGGGTCCAAAACCTTTTCCTTACACTTCTTCTTTACTGAAAGAAGGATTCAGAAGAAAGACACTCCATTAAATTTCATTGTTGCTGTATAAAAATAAAGACTGCCAACAAGCTGCAAATTTTACAACAATAATGCATTTTTATGTAATTATTACAATTTCATGGTAAAAAATATAAAAAATTACATTAAACTATGTAGAACTCTAAAATTTCAAAATTCCAACTTTTTTTATGTTACAAAATATCAGAAATCACAAAAATGTTAAAACTAGATATGCAATGATATTGGTCTTTATTAAAATATTTAAAATGTTCACAGAACGTTTATGAAAGCAAATTTTATACACAAGTATGAATCCTTTTACCTTTAAATCTACTATAAATGCTACCAAACAGTAAATTACATGCTTAGAGTTTACTTTTAACACATTTCCATTATACATATGTTCTGCTTCTTTTTAATATCACGTTATTGAAAAAGGCGTTCATCATGAGATGGCCTTTAGCTCTTTAAGTATTATTTGAAAGCATGAAATCTTTTTGAATTAATGCCTGAAGCAAAATTACTTTCCTATTGAGATATTTTATATATTTCTCACTTTTTAATAAAGAATACTATACTTTTTTTTTAAACTTTCCTTTTGAACTTGAAAAACATTTTTGTGTCTCATAGCAAAAGCAGTAGTAGTTACATAAAAATGAAATAAGGAATATGAAATAAAACTAGTTGCTGAAATATCAGAAGGATAACAACAGAATGTAAATAAAAAACGTTTGTGGGAATATATAAAGTTTTATTAAGAATATTTGGATTTGTATAGTAAATACTAAAAACACAAAATGATTTATTTCTATGCAAAAATTCATAAACTTAAAAATTTGGTACCTGTCTCAATTGTGATCTCCTTTGCAGATGTGATACGAAAGTATACGCACTATTTATTAATTTCAGCATTTTTTACTTAGATATAAAAACTAGATTTATGCAAAATGTTATTATATGCAAAGTCTAAAAAATATTTGCTTATACAATGCTTTCAAATTATCCCCATGAATTCAAATTTATATATTGAAAGTTCACAAAAGTGACCTACACTTGATAAGGTAGTAATTTGCATCTTCATAGTTCAGAAATTAACTATGCAATTTAAATTTATTCATTTTGTGATCAACCCCCATGATATATATTAAAATATTATATTCATTCCCTTCTGACAGGTTTCAGATGAAATGCAAAGTCTTTGCCTTCCTTAAAGACTTCCTCATTTGTGAAAATTAATTTTAATAGTAATTGACAAGCGGTATTTACACTTTCAATACGAAGACTTTAGACTCATATGTGTGACTCGATTGGCAGATTTTGCCTTAAATTAACATAAATGTTTATTTATTTAAGCTATATTCTATAGTTTAAAATCAGTTGTGCGAGAATTTGTTTCAAATGTTATAATATGATCAATATTTTCCTTTAAGATAAAACTTTGAAGAAATGTTGCTGTTTACGACACAAATATAGTCTTAATATGTGTATGTATGTGCGTATATATATATATATATATATATATATATATATATATCCTTTTTCCTTCTAGTGTAAAGTTGAATACTTCAATATTTATTTCTTCAGTTTAATTATAAAAGCTTAAAGTTTGTATCTGAATCTCATAGAGGACACTGTTGCGAACATTTTGATGCATTAATAGTTAAGATCCCATAGTTAGAGTCGTATCACTCTTCAATTATCTAAAATCCAACCAAAAAGACCGAAAAATTTGAATTCTTTAAAAGGAGGGGGGTGATTAGGAAATTTTAGGAGACTAGAGATGTCTGTGACCAAAATGAATCTTGTAGAGGAGACTATTGCGAAAATTTGATGTATTAATATTTAAGATCCCACGGTTTGAGTCGTAACACTCCTCAATTTTCTATAACTAATTTCTATATTTAATTAACTTTACTTTCAGTTGCTTTCAAGCTGGGGAATTTTTATTCTTTTTATATTTGAATTATTCATTCTCGTATTTTATTAAGTTTTCTGTTTAAGAATAAACAACGTAAAATATTAAGCCTACTTGAAAAGTTCGAAATAATTTACAAATTAATATTCAGTTTTTTATGGAATATTAATGGTGATATTATTATCCTATACATTCTATAAATGTCCAATTATTTCTAATGTCATCTATAGCACTTCTCAAAAATTAGAATTTATACTAATAATAAGTATTCGCTTAAATTTATTAACTATTATTTTTAGGTTTTTAGTGTAAATTCTAATGTATTTCTTTCCTGTAAGAGTTTTGAAATGTAACTTAATAAATATATGTCTAAAAAGGAAGCAGATTAATAAAATTTTCTAAGTGTAGCCACACCACATTTTAGATAGAAGTATCTAAAATATGTTCAAATCAATTCATGTTTAATGCTGCAAAAAATTTTAAAATGTAGTGTGTTATCTTTTAACGAAATTATAATTAAGTTTCAAGACATAACTGAAAATCCAAGCATTGAACTATCATCTGAATAGAAGATAATTTAAATTTTATTGTGACTATATCCTATGAGTTATTTTGTTTTCATTGAAGTAGGTCAATTATACTTTTGATGTTGACCAATTAAGCATTTCAGTGCAATTTCTAAATAATAAACTAAATGATATTGAATCTGTAACTCATAATTACACATCACTGTCAAATGACTATCAATTCTTACATGTCATTCACTTTTCCAACAAATACACTATGTCAATAAAGGAGATTTATGTTAGATCCTATGATATTGGTATACAATTGACATGGTAATGAATAATATTCTTTTATGTAGAAAATGTTGATAGTCACGAATATATTATTGCAAAAAATTGTTTTTAAGGAAGTAAATATTTCATGTTAAAAATATATTTAATGTATACTAAGTAATTTATTATTTCATTTTATTTTTATTTAACCATAATTAATTATTTTATATGCAAAATTCAAGTTGAGATATTAATCTTAGTGATTATTATATTATTGAAAAACAAAATATTTCATTAAAATGACTGAAATAACTTGTGATATACATTGAAAAAATATGAAAATGTAAAAATAATGTAATAAATCTAATTCAATGAAACAATTTCAAATTGTAACGACTTTCATGGAAATATGACGAGATTTAAAATTCAAATGCTTTTATCTCGTTCACATAAAAAATCTATATATCCCCTTTAACAGACAGTTGTTTATTTTTCTGTCAAAAAAAAGAGAGGGATTTTGTGCTTACGAAATGTTAGAAGGAAATACTTTTAAACTTTATAAATTGGATAAAAAATAAATAAAAGGATTATGGAAAATATAATAAAAGAAAAATAGGGAGAATACAATCATATATTCTTGAATGAAACAATAGCAAAATTTTCTACATACGATTCAGAGAGAGAGAGAGAGAACTATGTACATAAAATAAAATACTTATTTTTAAATATTGACAAATTGTTTTATGCAAAAAATTAACGAAAGAAATATTTTGCTGAGCTAGTCTTTTATGTATGATATTTGCTAAAATCTCTTTATTGTATAAATGTAACTAAAGCTTTTTCTATAGACAATGGCATTTAAATGACTTTGTGTTAAATTGTTTAAAATTAAGATATTATATTTTAAATGTGCAGTAATTTAATTTTAGATTTTATTATGACAGAATTTTCTTTACGGATAGCGTAAATGAAAATTTTTTATGATGATTCTTGAAGATCGTTGGTTTGGTTTTGTGGCACAATGTCAAAGCAGGTCAAGCTGCTCTTGAAAATGATATTTCTGAAGAAATTCATTTTACCAATGTAGCGAAATTATCTAGACGCATGTTTATTCGATGAATTTGACTTCAAACTCTAATAATTCCTTTTTTATTTTTGATTTTAATAATTAATTAATTGTTTTATTTACAAATTGTTCGTTATGATATAAAAATGCATCCCCACTAGGAAAACTTCACTTTTTGAGATTATGAAAATTCATCAGTAAGCCAAATTTCGATGTTAATGTAAATGAATATTATGTATAAAATGTTAGCTGTAAGTTTATGGTTTCTTGTGATGTCTCTGATGAAGATTTATGATTTTGCTAATTTTTTTTTTAAATATTTATGATGCACACTAAATGATAAGAATACAATATCAATATCATTGAAAGTATCAAATTTGTCTCCGTATTTTAAAGGATATTTATTAATTCACAAATAGTTATCTGCATAATTTAATTTAATATGAAAAAGCTAGGGTATATATAATAATAAAAGACAGAGTACCTGAACAGAATAAGTTAAAAATAGCATCGATCAGTTTAAAAAAATCAAAACAAAAAATCAACAAAATCCAAACTTGTACAAAAGCTTAAATATAACAAACTTTTGAATAATTCATAACGTAAAATCATTTGCGAATCTTTAGTTATGTAGTTGTTTTTTATAATATTCTCAAACTTCAGAATCATTAATCATGTTTTTTATTTAGAAATAAAAAACGTGGTTGCAACTTCCAATATTTAGCATCTTTGAAGTAAATGTATTGATCCATAACGCTAAACAACTCACTCATAAATATCAAACGCTAAGGTATCAAAACAATTGAAGTAATCAAATAGAATTTATATTTAAAGCCTATTAATTAAATGATACTATGTTTAAAGACATTATGTTTTATAAATATATGAAAAACATCTTCACAAATATCTGTGGCACGAAATTTGAAAGAGACTTATAGTAATTAAGAATTTACTGATAAAGTATCTTATCAATCATTAATTATATTACTTTGTAGAGATAAACAAACGTATTGTTTGGGTATATTGCATTATATGTACTGACATATTATAAATACAATGACAAATTTTCAAAAGGGGTGTTAAATAAAGCCTAATTTAAAGGATATTAAACAATACATAAATTTTCCGTTGACGTAGAAAATGTGATTTTTTTACAGAAATTAGAAACATTTGTTATTATCATTATATGATTCTTTAAATTAAAAAATTTATATAATTGATTTCCTTCAAAACTAATTGAATGTCGTCGTTTTGTAAGCATTTTTAAAGAAAATTGTATACATTATTTTCAATATATTTGTCTTTTATTTCAAACAAAAATATATTATTTTTATATTTTTGTCTACTTTATTTCACAACACTTGTTAAAAGAACCAAAAGAGATTAATTTATTAGTATCAAATCAAAGTGCAAGCTCATCCATTTGACCAGGATTTGTTGAATACCAGTAAATACTAAGAGAATATTATGAGGTATTACCACTCACTCTAAATTTGAAATAGATTCAAACAGGAATCTGTAATAATGTAAAATTAGATTGTTATTTGTCTATATTTAATTGAGTTAATTTTTATTACACATGTTATTTCTTTTTATTCGTTCTCAAAAATTAGTTTTTTTTTATAAATTATGAGTAGATTTAATAAAAATTATGAAGATGTTTTTCTATTATTATATTGTAAATTTTACATTTACCAAACAGTCAGAAAATTTTGTTTGATAAAAACGTTTGTAATACCTTATCACGCCATATATACATAGTAACAGCTCTAAAATTTTGTAACTTTGACCTTGTTCGATTTCTCTCACATTTTATTAATATTTCTTTTAAACTATATTTCATTGTATATTTCAATAAGTTCAATATTCTCAAATCATGTTAAAACGTTTATGTCTAATATCACTTTCAAATTTTCTAGCCTTTTCATCAAATGGAAAATATTTTTATGAGTTATGCTGAAATACATGAAAGTATATATTATATTAATCACTTCTCATGTTAAAATGTCAACTATACTGATTATAATGTACACACATTTCTCTTATAAATTGATAATAGATCATGACAAAATTTGCAAAATATGTATCCCTTGTTAAAAATAATTTGAACATTATTGGTAGAAAACAAATCCAATTAAAAGTTTCATTTAATCAACTATTAAAAGAACTTTTTACAATATTTTAACATTGCACAGCTATCCTTTTGTAAGCAAATATAAAAAAATATTTGTTTCTCATTCCTAAATATTTTCACATAAAATCAAACATATATTACATGTAGGAAATTTTAAATTTTTTGTTGTCCTCAATGCATTTTCAATATTTGTTCTTTACTTTGTATGTAAAATTCCATGTAGTATATTAGAAATCTTTTAACTATTCAGGCATGAATTTAGTTAAAGTGAATTCCTAAAGCATATACAATTAGGTAAACTTCATATAAAACACGTAAAATATATAACTTAAATAAACTTATACACTTAAACTGCTGTTTTTCTGAAATGAAATCGAGGAAATAAATTTAATATTAAATAAAAATTAAAAATAGAGCCAGAAATTTTGCACTCAATTAATTAAATGTATTTCCGAGTTTTTGAAAAATCGTATTATATATTTACTTCAGAAAAATACAAAATGCTGAATTTATGACAAAATTCTTAGAATTTGGATTGTGATAAATTACGCTATATCAGTAATTAACAAAATAAGCCATTTTTGTAAACTCATTTTTTATATTTTATCACTTTTTAAAATCAAACTATTTTTGTACAATAAGTGATAAACATTCACATAATATAAGTTGAAAAGTAAAAAATAAAAAATAGATAAAGATTTTATAAACATAAAATTTAAGCAATCTTTGAAAAGTTAAATAAAATATAAAAAAAAATCTGATGCTTTTCTTGTCATGTTGACCTAATTTGTAGTGTTTCGCACTTTTTTTAAGTTTCCTGACACAGTTACAGGAATTAAAAATTATGAGAAATTAATTTTTGTTTTCATTATTATTATCAAATGGAACAAACAAAGGATGTCACTTCATTAATGACTAAACTTTCAATCGGACAGTCTGAATGATCCTTTTCAAAAGTTATCATGAAGATTTACTTTTTAATATTTGTCAGAACAAACCTACATAAAATAGAAGTTTAATTTCATTAAATGAGCTAACTCAATTTTTTCCTGTTAAAAAAACGTAAAAATCGTTGTTAAAATTCATTTAATATATTTATTTTGTTATGCTATAAGAAAATACAAAGCAACAGTTTAAAATTATAATCCCATCAGCATAGTACATAAAATATTTCATAATGTAAAACTAGAAAGCAATATTTTGCATTAAAATATTTAACATTTATTTTTCGAACCCTTAAGAATAAATATAATTTTGATATTTTACATGATTCTACAAAAAATTCTTTTCAATGTAATTAGTGGTTGAAATTATGTATATTTTAGAAAACATTTTATCATAGAAACTTTTATTTTGTTACACGCATTTGGAAAAAGAAATTATGCACCAAATATTTTTTCCAAAATTTTTATTTATCACAGTAATTAGTTTCTTGATACTTTCTCCAAAAATGTCAAGCGGAAATTTTTAGCAATCAGCCTCTTATAAATGCATTTTTTTTTACAATTCTCTCAATTTTTTTTCTTTTTAAATCTTTTAATTTTTATCTCGTTTAATAAAATGAATTCTTGTGATTTTTAGGAGATAATTATGCAATCAATTTGATTTTATACATTCTTATCTTTTTAAAATCAGAGTTCACTTGTCTCAAATTACACTTTTATAACCTTTTTATAAGTTTTCTAATTAATGCTCCATTATTAAAAGTAATGCTATTCTTTTACATTAATATTAATTTTGTTACTAACATGAAATTTTTTATGCTACTTTAAACTAACTTTAATGAGTTCATTTGTTTTACAAAGAAGTATTTTGTTTCTAATATGTAGCTTTAAATTTTTTACTTAATGATTTCTTTGGATTTTACCTTTGAATCTTCAAATTTGGCTTGTATAGAATTAATTGAAACTTTTAAATATATGTGACTTTTCATCTATTAAAAAATTAATAAAATCTTAGAATAATATAAAAATTTATAATATATTTCAAATATATTTAATCCATTCAGTTCTTTACAATAAATTGTTATCTATCAAATAATTACATAAAATGCTAATTGTTTAAAAAGAACTTCAGTTAAGCCAATGAAAAAATAACAAAATCCTATTAGGAAAAGAATTACCTAATTAAGACAAATTTGCTACTAAGTTCGGTAAGAGAAATAGTTTTGAAGTTTTAAAATAGGCATATTTGTAATCAATGACTAGAAAAGCAAATTATACATAACTTAAACTAGACTAAACAATATTATTTACCATTTAAATCTGACGAATAAAAAATTTGTTGAAATATTTTCATTGTGAATTATTTTATCTTAGCATAAAATGAAATTTGAAAAAATTATTAAGAAAAGTTATTTATGAAATATGAATACATTTTAAGAGATAATATAATTTATGAAATCACACATTTTTGTAAAAAATATTTCAGTAAAAAGAACTATAAAAAACTGATTGCTCATTGCTTATCAGTTAGTTTCTATGAAATATTTTTCCTTTTTGAAATAATAAAAATTTAAACAAACATTTAAATTTAATGAAAAATTTTTATAAAATTATTTCATTACAGCAATAAGATTAAAATTCAGAAATTTAATCTGTCGTTACTTTTCTAAGATTGCTTGATTTGAAATTGTTTGAAAAATGTCTAGTGAAAATTTTAATTTATCGAATAAAATATATAAGTTTCAGGAGGTTCATTGTATATAAAATGAATACAAATGAAATAAAATATCTATAAATTATGCAAATTTTAGAATAGATTTTTGAGAAGTTATAAAATATAATTTAATTTAGAATAAAATGATCTTTAATGTATTAAATTCTAACAATAAATATCATTTTATTAAGAATTTATAATTTTCTATAAATATTATCTCTGGTTATGAATATATTTTGTTCATATATCGATTTAAAACAAAAAACAACATTTATTTAAATCAATAATCGATTTTAAACCTTTTTAATATTTCGTAAAGCAGTTACGAATCCAAGAGTTTCTTGCCAGATTTGAAATATTTTAACAGGTTTCAGTGGAAATTTCCGTCTAATGTCAGTTTGATGGATCTTATTTTGCATATTCTTGATACGCATAATATTCAATAATTCAATAAGTTTCGAAAAATATTTCAACTTAGAACTAGCGCTTTGATTAAAACTCCTTTTACAAAGGACATTTAAACTCTTTTATGACGATTAAAATGATATTAGTACAGATTTTAGCATATATTTATTCAAAAACATATTTAATGAAATATATTGATGGTAACATATTTACATTAATTCTTCTGTTGATGATCTGAACTCTTAATTTAATTAAATGTCAGTATTTTTCTCAGTTATTTTCTCTAAAAATCTTAAATATTTTCATTCCTATTTATACAATTTTGATTAAAAGAAATTTAATTACATAATTAATGTCTAAAAACTTTATTGCTGCAAATTCAATCTAATGAAATTTTGATTAAATATATGAAATGAATTTTGTTTCTCAAGAACAATTTATTTATATATAATCAGATACTATTCACAGAGTTCTTTTATACAGATAGTTTCAAAATTTTAACATTTTGCATTTGCAAATCAGTTATAAAGACAAATATTAAAAATTAGAAATTAACACAGAATAAAGTTTACAATTATTCTCCACCCCTTATTTTTTTATATTTCCTGAAAGAAAAATTTTAATTACTTAAACAATTTTTACAAGCATTAAACTATAATTATTATTGATATTATAAAACAATATAATTTAAATATTTCTTTTTATGGACAACTCCTTTCTTGGAAAATTAAGAGCTTCTTAAAAATATGTATTATTGGATTTATTAGTTATTTATCTTAAATAATTATTTCTGATTTCTATCCATACATTGCTTCGAAAGAAATTTTGACGTATCAGAAATAATAAATAATAAACATTTTTCGAAATTTTGTTTTCATTTTTAACACAATTGACTTCATATTTATCATAATACGCTTTGCAGATTACTATTCTTCACTTTTTTACAACATTATAACCATCTTAATAACAAAGAATAATATTTTTATTATTTCTAAAATTTTACATTAATTTTTCAAAAAAATAATCGCAAACATAAATGTTTATATAAACATTTATTTACTGTTATATTTCATTCATTAAAAATAATTTTTGTAAACTACACAAAATAGAAATATTCCAATTTCTACCCAAAACATTTAGGAAAAATTTATTAAAATAGAATTATTAAATAATTTCTATTTAATCATAGTGCAGTATGAGAATTTGATATACCAAACTAAGACCAAAGAAATTTTATGACAACAGAGATACCAAACTGATGATGGTTTAATTTATTTAGGAAAATATATTCTGAATACGAAAGAAATTAATTTTTATTAGTGTCAATTTATATATATCAAACACTAACTTAACATTAAATTTACTGCTTAAATTTTCTTATTGATTTTTAATTTCAATTATTTAATATTAGTTACAAGCAATAAAAATAATCAGATCAAAGTCAGAAAAATATATTAAGATATTTAAGAAAATTGAGAAAAATCTTTCTGCTTGTAATTAGTTAAACAAACTTCCATAACAAAATGAAATTTATAAATTATATTTCTCTGACTTTCAAACAAATAATTTTTGAATACATTGATTATACAATTTAGCAATTTATTTATTTTAGAACCAAACTTTATTCTAAAATAATTAAATTAGTAAATACGGGGATTTTAGAAATTTTTGTTGAATAGCTCTTATTTCAAAGCAGTTAAATTATTACATATAAAAACATTTTGCTTCAGAGCAAGAAATGTTTTTCAATCCTTTTGTATAGTTTAAATTATAAATTAAAACAACACTTTCAAAGGAAAACACAAACAAGTATTTCCTATCATAATATTTATTTATTTAAAATAAATATTATTAATAAGTAAACAAGAAAATATTCCCAACTCCTTTACAGAAAGCAAAAAGTAGTTTTTCAAAATAATTTAAATGTTTTCGAGCTTCTGACTGAAATTTCAATAAAACTGGATATTCTCGATTTTCTAAGAAATCTTTCAAAATGATTAAATTTACTAAAATCCATGAAAAATCTTCAAAATAAATTTGTCTCAAATTTTTATTAGTTTTGTGATATATACAAAAAAAACATCATACAAATATAATTTAGAAGTTTTTTTAATAATATAATTAAATATTGAATAATAGAATGTATAAAAAATAATCTTATAAATCTTGCAAATTATTTTGAGCAGGGTATAAAAAACAATTTACTAATGAGATCCAACTTTATATGAAATTAGAAATATAATATTTGTTATTTAAAGAAAAATTTAAATTTTTACTATTAGTAGTTCTAAGGAAGCTATCTCAATTACACTACTGGCCATTAAAATTGCTAAACCAAGAAGGCGACATGCTACAGACGTGAAATTTATACGAAAGGAAGAAGATGCTGTGATATGCAAATGATTAGCTTTTCAGATTATTCAGACAAAGCAGGCGCCAGTAGTGACACCTACATTGTGTTTAAATGAGGAAATTGTTCAGCCGGTTCCTCATACACAAATTGCATTTGAACGTTGTTGCCTAGTAATAAGTTGTTGTGATGACTCGTGTAAAAAGGAGAAATGCGTACCAGCACGTTTCTGACTTTGATAAAGGTCGAATTGTAGCATACCGGGATCGCGGTTTATCTTATCGCAGTATTGCTACTCGCGTCGGTAGAGATCCAATGACTGTTAGCAGAATATGAAATTGATGGGTTCAGGACGGTAATACGGAACGCTATGCGGGATCTCAACGACCACCTATCACTAGCAGCCGAGAAGACAAGCAAATTATCCGCATGGACGTAAAGGATCGTGAAACCACGTCACGATCCATGAGTCAAGAAACGGGGCCGTTTGGAAGACAACAAGTGTCTGCACGAACAGTTCGATGACGCTTGCAGCAGCTTGGACTCTCAGCTCGGAGACCATGGCTGCGGCTTCCTTTAACGCTGAGTCATAGACAAGAGAGCCTTCAATGGTGTGATAAACGATGAACCTGGGCGCAAGAATGGCAAGAATGGTCCGTCATGTTTTCAAATGAATCCAGGTTCTGTGTACAGCATCATGATGGTCGCATCCGTGTTTGGCGGCATCGTGGTGAACGCACACTGGCAGCGTGCATTCGTCATCGTCATACTGGCCCATCACCTGGCGTGATGTTATGGAATGCCATTGGATACACGTCTCGGTCACCTCTTGTTCGCATTGACGGTGCTTTGAACAGTGCACGTTACATTTCTTGTGTGTTACGACCCGTGGCTTTACCCTATATTCGAGCCCTGCGAAGCCCGACATTTCAGCAGGATAATGCCCGACCGCATGTTGCCGGTATTGTAATGACCTTCCTTGATACGTAACATGTTCGGATGTTGCCCTGGCCAGCACGTTCTCCAGATCTTTCACCAACAGAAAACGTCTGGTCAATGGTTGCTGAGCGACTGGCTCGTCACCAAACGCCAGTCACTACGGTTGATGAACTGTGGCATCGTGTTGAAGCTGCATGGGCATCTGTACCTGTACATGCAATCCAATCTCTGTTTGACTCAATGCCCAGGCGTATAACTGCTGTTATTACTGCCAGTGGTGGCTGTTCTTTGTACTGATTTCTCAGGATCTATCCAGCCAATTTTTTTGAAAATTTAATCACTTGTTATTTCTAGTATAATATGTTTGTCCAATAAATATCATTTTGTTATCTGCGTTTCTTCCTGGTGTAGCAATTTTAATGGCCAGTAGTGTAAATTAATAAGTTAAAAGTACTCTTTATTTACAAAATATTTAATAATTTTTTAAGTTATAAATAGAACCCAAAGGCATTAAATAGTGTTCACAGCAATAAAATTATGTATATCAAATTAATGCCAATCTTGATCATTTGTGTTAAGTTAAACGATCCTTTTATAAATGAATATATCATTAAAAATAAGTATATCATTAATGTGTAATTTTCTTTTAAAATTTTATATTTTATTTTGTTTTTCATTACGTATCTTTTAGTATAATTTCTTAATAAATCAATTTTTCTATGGTTGTAATTAATAACATCGGTAATTTTATATTTCATTAATGAATTTTCTTATAAAGATAAATATTTTAGAAGGAATTAGTATATATTATATAACATACATTGACGCAAAAAATCTTGTGTCGTACTGAACTTAAAAGTTAAGACGCCTTTAAAACTAAAAATATTAAATGCTCCATGAATATCTTAGTTTAATTTTTAAAGCATTTTTTTAAAACATACATTTGTATATCTGTATATTTATAAACTTTGAAATAAGCGAATTATAAATTAGCATTATTTTAATGTAATTATTTTAAATTGTGATTTTATTTTCATTTGTGGCAGCATAGCAAACAAAAATGCTCATTAACATAGTTAATTTCTCCAAGATATATTAAGTTGAATTTTGCTTTGTAACTTTTATTTCAAATAAGTTAATTGCACGGTAATATTGTTCACTTGTTCTCAAATGAGACTACTAAGTTAACGTTTAATATTGTATATCATTTTCTTTCTTTGGCAGCTACAATATTACATTAATATAAACTTAAATGCGTACCTGATATTTGATATAAAATTTTATTTTTTAAATTTTTCTATGATACTTTTGTGATTAAACATTTATACATTTTGTTCTTTATTAATTAGTCAGAATTATTATTAAATATCTTTATGTCATTTGGATTCTCCTAAAATTTTCAAATGTTTACCTGAATTTTTTTATGTCTATTTATTTTTAAATTTTGAATTTGAGTTTGTTTCTTCTTTCAGTTTAGTAAAAGTTGATCAGAAATTAATTTTATTGAGAGCACCTTTTCTTTAAACTCGCATTGCAATTTTTAGTATATTAATCATAAAAAATATCATTCTGCAAATGTTAACTTACATATTGGCATACTGTCTTTCTTTTAAACCCTTTCAGATAATAAGGAGAGCAAATGGAGTGAATATTGTTTGCATCATATCCATTACAGAAAATAACCAATCTTATATATAATTTTACATTAAATTCTATACATTAAGTCTGATTTATTTATCACAAATTCATTTATGCAAAACATTTAAAAAATTATTATTTCCTTATAATATATTATTTTTAAAATGTTTTCATTTTTCCAATAACATTTTATAAAAAGAAATGAGTTTTTAAGTTTCACATTACTTACCATTATTAAATTCCATAATATTTAAATGTGTTATATGAAGTCTTTCCACTGGAGTAGTGGGGACATGAAAAGGAGTGTTCCAGCTCAGTTATGGCCTTATCAATTGACATTGGTTTAAAATTACGAGGTGCTTACTTATAGGTGGCTTATAGATTTCAAATCCGTTAATTTTAGTCACACATAGTCCAAAACTCGCTTACATTAAGGCACTGTTCAAGACACGCTTACACCACTCAGTATCTATGTCTCATATCATCCGTATTTCTTGTGCCACTTTAAAAAGCAGTTTGGTGTTCAACAAAATTGATATATTTTATCCGTTTTATATACATTTTTATAATTTCATTTCATAAGTAATAAAAGAAATCGAGGCGCAATGTTCAAAATTGAGAATCATAATGAGTTATTCACTGACTCACACAGATAGAATTAAACTAGATTTCAAATTAAATGGCCTCACATTGAGATATGTGATATTACTAAATAATCACTACTAAAACGTTTTTTCCTGGAGAGGGATTAAAGATCTACAATTCAAGGAATATTACAAAACATCTCTACATATTACAAACATTATCTCTCATATCACAAACATTACTCATAGTTGTATTCTTTCGGAAATTTGATTCGTTATTTTTCTAATATGTTTATATAAAATTTGAAATTTGGCGCGATTATTTTCATTTTCAAAAAGCAAAATTCCGAAGCAAAGTTAACGAGTATAAAGATATTTCAATAGCAATAGTAAGATACATTTATCTTGTTGTACAGTAACCTATAATTAGAGCTTCAAAAAGAAAATTCAAATACTGGAACTGATTTATATTTTATCACCCAAATATTTCTACATGTGGTTACACAATGGCAAACCGATGATGTTTCCTTAGAACCCTTCAATTTGATATTGGAATGAAGTTTAACCATGTAAGGTTCTGTAATTTCCAATTCTTTCATTCTGTGGAATGATATTTACTTACTTTCCAAATAGCCGTCAAGACGCAAGTCTCAATGAAGTTGTCTAGTCATAAGCCCATTTTAGAAAAAAATATTAATACA
Source organism: Latrodectus elegans (assembly GCA_030067965.1). Classification (NCBI taxonomy): domain Eukaryota; kingdom Metazoa; phylum Arthropoda; class Arachnida; order Araneae; family Theridiidae; genus Latrodectus; species Latrodectus elegans. Next base: position 43,495,038 of record CM057820.1, on the reverse strand, counting down.
AAATTTATAAAACATGCCATAAAAATGCATGATACATCTTTTTAATGTCCCTCTTTCAGACTAAGAAGGATTATTGCTAAGTTTATAAATTTGTTTGTACCCGTTAAAAGATATGCATTTTGACACTCTCTAAAATAGGATTCAGAGCTTTATTTTGATATAATACAAAACTTTAGTTTCTAATGACCAGATATTGGGTTTTTTCAACTTTCATCTCTATGAGATTAGGATGTGATGACAACTTTTTTACGATGGAACACAGAGTGGCCAAGGCATCATAGTTACGAAAGTGAAAATAGTTCCTTACAATTTAAAAGCCAGGATCAAGCTTTAGACCAAAGACTTGACCTGTCACCCCGAAGATATAATTTAGCACATGGAGTTATAACAACAATAACATACACCACCCTCAGCCATCATTAGTAAACACGATGAAACTTCCATTAGGTTGGGATTTGAACTCACAACTTAAATGCAGAGAAAATGGAAATTAGCAGATGTATTAAATTTAAGAAAAAATAAGTATTTATGAATGCCAGATATTTGCTATGTAGCAAACATGAAATTCAAGCAATAATATTCTCATAAAATAAAATGTGTAAGATAAATAACATATCTATAAATTACCAAAACTTCTTTCTTTAAACTGTATATTTCAAGCATTTTTATATTGAAATTGATGATCAGCTTCATTTCAAATTACATTTGTCAACATGAAACACAAAATACTCAATGAAAAATAGCTAAGTTTTGGATCCTTTAAGTCGCATTTTAAAGTATTTTCATTTGTAAGAAAAAATATTAAAACCAATAGCTTACTGTTTTCTCTCTCTCTCTCTCTCTCTCTCTCTGGTAAAAATAAAACATGTATTTGGGATCAAAAACTTTTCACGAAGGTAGCAAATATACGTATATTTCTCTACATTCTGCCAGAAGTTTATACACTCAAGTATTTATCAACAAGGAAAGTTGTACTCAATAAAACATGCTTGTTGAATTTCTTTCTCTCCATGTGTTGTAAAAACATGTCACTATAAATAAGATTCTCATGATTTATTTACGAGGAAATAAATATATCTGTATAAAAGAGCTTCATCAATTTTGCAACAATGTTATTCAAGCATATAAGAATTTTCTATTTTAATTTTTTTAGCAAGAATAAATATATTTTCTAAAATGTTTCAAGAATAAAGAATGCAATCTTTTCAGTTCACATATTTTAAACATTTCATATTCAAGAAAAAGCTTATAATAAAATTACATTTTTTATCTGTTTTTTCGAATTTTAAATACAAGTGAAGTAAATCATTTAAATAACTGTTAATAATATTTAAAAAATACAGGAAATCAGGTTTATAAATTAAAATTTTTATAGAAATTATATTAATTTATACACACGTTTAAACTCATCATAAATTTCACAAGGATTTTAAAACTTTATAGCTTGATAGATTTATATGTTAATTTAGTGTTACACAATTAGCTATACCTTACACTATAAAATTATAGTTTATAATTAAAAGAATATCATATCACCCACCTCGTAGTCTTTTAAATGAAGTTGAAAGATAAAGTTATCATGTAATGATTATAAGATATAATAAAAAACACTTTACTTTATATATAGCATTTTTTGCCAGTCAAATGCATACTTATATCATAAACTTCATATATCGTTTTGATATATGAAAATAAAAATTTCTTGAATATTTTAATAAGGAATTCTGACTCAGATTTGCTTTTTGATTTAAACAAATCATTTAAAGCTCATCCAAAATGTTTTACTAATATCATTCTGTTATTGAACGGCGGTTTGCCATTTGCTTTTTGAAGAACTTATTTTAACGAAGAAAGTTGGGCAAAAACACAATGACTGATATTTGAATATTTTGGTAAATTTTGAAATAATCTAGATAAAAATATAATAGTAAACTTTTTCTATTTATCAGCTTAGTATATGAAAAGTTAATTTCATTTTTGTGTATAAAGTTAATATTACACACACTTTGCATATAAAATATTGTTTGTTTGCAATTTTTTGTTTTAATTCATTATATTAATTTCAATAAGTTATGGTATGTTAAAAAACTATTTGTTTTTCAGCTATAAAGTTAAAATTATACAGTTATCTTTTATGTTTGAAATCTTTTATGTATCAAATTGTAAATTATTTGAGCCTTATTTTTGAAATGTATTTATTTACCAAATCAGCTTTATCCTCAATAATCAATTTTACACCTAAGACAGATTTGCTGCTGATGCTTATCGTATTTTCAGCATCAATATTTTGAATTAACGTATTTCATTTTACCAAGTAAATAATATATGGAAAAAGAAAATTTTTATAGCAACGTTATTAAAATTTCAACCCGCTGTTGATTTCAGCTTTAAGTAAATAAATTACATAATTAATGACAAGAATTGTAATTCTTAAGATGTACTCTTTGAGATATTACATCTCATGAATCAAATGGATATCTTGGACTATTAAAAATATTAAGTTCAGTTCCTTAAATTTAGAAACATTTGAAAACAATTCCATGGATTTTATTATTAAAATTTGATAACAGTTTATTGAAATAACAACATTTACAGTTTCGATATCGGTAATAAGGCTTTGCAAATAAATATAGTTCTCCAAACAAAAAAAAATTCTTATGATTATACCTAAGCAATGACATGTAAAGCAAAAGCTACAGAAGAATCTATTTAGATGGCAAGTTACTTTTCTGTGTAGTGAATTTAGCCAGAAAACCTCTTAATCTAATCAGAAGAAAACTACTGTTCTTTGTGAAAGTAGCAAGTATTCCTTTATTAGACATATTTTACTTAGCTAATTTTCAAGAGGAATGTGGTCACACTAAACAAATGAACTGATTTATCTCATAAGATTAACTAAGGAGAAAATGACTAAGATCAAGTTCTTGATAACTTCTTTTCTTACACTTGATTGTTCTTGATGGCTTCTATCTCTGTTGGACATAGAATTAGTCTTATATTATTTTTGTGAAGTTCAGCAGCAGAAGTAAGAAAGCGTTTTCGTATCAGAAAATTCCAAATAAGTATCAGAAAACACTCCAAATAAGTTTATAAAAAGTTACTTGGAAATGCTTATAAGCATTTGTAACTCTGCTAGATATTTAAAGATTATGTGATAAAGTAAATTTGATATTATAAATAAATGTAACAAATTTATAGTTAGTATCAAACATATATATATAAATATTTTCATATAGCATAAATTAATAGGCTTTTTCTGAAAAGTAGTAATTTTTGCAACGAAACAATAGATACAAAACGAATATATTACTTCATTTAAAATAAATAAAACAATGAACTGAGATTTATAATTAATGTAATAAAACAAATATGTTTGTTATAATCAATTTTAGCCTTATTTTTTTTATAATTAAACTTAACATACATTCAAACATTTGATATGAATTTTAACATTTTTTTTAGAAAAATTATATTAAATTTGAAATAATGTATTTTTAACAATACCTTTTTTGTGAAAAATAAAATAATTAAACGAATTTAACTAATTTCATTGTATTTTCAGGTAAGAAACTATTTATCTTAAAAAATATTTTCTAGAAGAATAAATGAAATTAAATTGTTAGAAAACGGAATTTTGCAAAATAAAATTTCACAGATTTTATTAAATAAAAAGAGTTTAATATAATTTTGAGATAGTTTCATGAAATAAAAATTATTGCATTTTAAAATCACTTTTAAAATTTTTAGAAAGTTGTCTAAATGATCTGTTAAGGAAATATAATGGTAAACCTAATTAATTTTATAAAGTATAAAACATGCAATTAGAAACTAATTCATCTATATCATTATTATAGAAGGTTAATGAATTATATTTGACAAGAATTTGACACAATTATGTGAATAATTGATGTACATAGCTTATTTCAAAACTATGATTTACAGAGTATTATACATTGCATAATACATTATCACTTATAGTAAATTATGCATGATAGAAACTTACATGCTTAAAAACATTGTGTGTGTGTGTGAGTGGTATTCTATTCAAATAGAGTGAATTCCTACTCTTTTCCATTTAAAAATCAACCCATTTTAAAAGTTTGGAATTAACTCTTAAAAGCATCGCAGTGATATTTGTATTCAATACTGAAAAAAATTTATTCATGATCTTTAGAAAGTTACACAAGTATGACCATTCATAGTAATGAATATCAGTTGATTTTTGAAGAGTGTATCTCATTAAACATAATAGACTCAAATTTATTAGAAGTTTCCAAATATCATAATAAATATTTAAGAATTAGATTTTTCGTAAAAATAAAATAAAATATATTCAAGAAGATTGAAAAATTATTAAAATACTTTGCATCAATTATGTGAATAATTGATGCATGTAATGCAAAATGTAATGATTTAATGTTTGCAATTTATTGCACTTTATTATAATGTATTTAATATATATTTTTAACGTCTAACAATTTTATGTTGAATATAATAATTTTATGTCTGAAGAAGTAGAGGTCATGCATTTACACTTAAATAAAATCTTCCTTAAGAATGTAATTCTCAAAATCAGTATCACAGTTTTATGTTTGTCTCATGGAAATCTTGATGCTATGAACGACTGGGAAGTAAAAAATTATTGATAAATGGTGGGTTTTCATTTAATATTTATTTAAGCTGTATATACATAAAAGACGGTTTTTAATAAAAGATTTAAGAAAATGCTAGTTCATTCTTACATTTTATCGCTTTATTTACTTGATAAGTATGAATTTACAAAGGAAATTAAAAAAAAACACAGAAATTTTCATTTGTGGATACGCTAATTTACAGAAATTTTTAAAATCACGTTAAAATAATTTAGCTAAGAATTTTTTGGAATTTTATGTTACACAGTTCTTATAATTAAGCTACGACGCATCACTAAAACAATTATTCTTCTCATATTTTTAATTAATTGTTTTTGATACTTTAGCCTTTTAGTTAAATTCAGCTTTATGAATATTTAGGCATTTTTAATCATAAGAATTGATATATATATAAAGCATTATTTTCCATTATAAACTAGTTAAAAATTTAATGTTATTACATAACGGAAATTCTGTACACATTTTTTGATAGTTAATATAAATTCCAAAAAAATGTACAAGGTAAAGGTCCGTTTTTCCCATTGAATTCTAATTTCATAAACAGTTTTTCTGTAAAAATTGTTTCCATTAATTATCTCTAGAAAGTGAATCAACCTCTGAAAGCTAATATAAATTGTCTGAAACAAAGATAGATTTGATATCGTAATTACAGTTTAATATGTTTATATACAACAAAATATTTTAAGAATAATTCAATTTTATCTATACGGAAAACTCTAAATTGATAAATACATTCAGGTATGTAGAAAAATTATTTGTTAACAGCTTTTTTCTTTTTATAAATAATCAATTGGCTCATCTTAAACACTTTATACCTGCAGAAATAAAAAATTTGAGTTGAGAAAAATATATTTACAATATTTCAAAGTTTTAATTTTATTTTTAGGAAAAATTATATATAAAAAATTTAATAAGTATAAAACTTATATAACTTATCTATATCATTAATTACTATAATTTAGATAGGATTCTACTAAAGTAAATATTATAAATAAGAAACATCATTTAATGTAAAATGCTTCACATATGTATAGATTTAGAAAATGTAATCAATGTTCCAAAAAATTTAAACATTTTAATCTTTCATTCATATGAATCTCAACTACTTTTCAATGTTTTTAATTCACTCTACGAAATCGACTTTTCGGAAATAACTCTAAAGCTAGTTTCTCTTTTCTTGTACGTAGTAATTGCAAAAGAAATACCTTGTTATCTAAGAGAAAAGTTGTTCATTGAGTTGATACAACTTTCAAGGAATGTTTCAACATCACCTGATAGTAGTTTATTGAGAAAAAGGTTCAATTATCCAGTTTTTATTCTTTTAAACCAAATTTTCTTAAATATTTTGCTACAAATTAGAAATAGCTTCTATTTTTCGTAGAATAATTTTTCCGACAGATTTAAATGTTAATAATCTTAAATAGTTTAATAATTTAAAGAATAATTGTCAGTTTTCTTGTAAAAAGATAATTTTATACATTTCATATTTGATAAATATCGAGGAAATGGCGATTCTTTTTTAATGATTAATATTTTTTTAAAGTAGTGGGTTTTGATAGGAATTAAAAAGTTATTCTGTATATTGTTAAATGCAGTTATTTTCACATACATGACCATAAATTAAGTATTACGCCGGAACTGACAACTAAAGGTGCAGAAGCCTAACAAAAGGGGATTATTCACAAAACCCATGTATTAAATAAATGAGAAAGAAAAATAAAGATGCAATATGTGTGATATTAGACGTATATCAACTACCTTTTTTATTGATCCCTGTAGAACTTACATTACATATCACTCGTACAGCTACTTAACGTTGTTGGTATGAAATTTAATGAACAAAATATCTCCCATACTAGCAAATACAGAGATAATTAAACTTAAAAAGCAATGCTCTACAAATTTAGGTACAGATGTAGGAGGTGGTTAATAGGATGTCATTTGTTGGCTCAGTATTTTTTACACATGTTCTATCGGGTTCAAATCCGGTGCGAATGCGTACCATTCTATGCGGGTATATCCTCCTGTTGAATGCAATGGTTGACAATGTTCTAATAGTATGAACGGACGTTGTCATACCTAAACACCAATTTAGAACCCACATCATCCATAAACAAACAGATATATTGTTCCAGAATGATATCCCCATAAATTTGGCCTGTGATGGTTCCGATTTGAAGATGCATATCAGTTCTAATTCCTTGTATAATGCTCCGCAAATGGTCCTTCATGCAGCACCGTAACGTGGAGGTTCAATGATGTTGTTTTCTTGTAGGTACCTAGTGTTCTGGATATGAACGTCCGAAGGGAAATGAACAGCAAGATAAGCCTCGACTCGTTGAAAAGCATAATACAAGCACACTGTTACAATGTCCATACTGCATGTTCTTTACTTCAAGCTAACCACTGGTGACGATAAGTTACCTAGAGTGGCAGATTTAGAGTGACACATCTGACAGCCCTGCAAGCATGTAGGTAATATTTTCTTAAACGTCTGTAAATATTTGTCTTAAAACGCTTGTATCTGTAATTAATGATAACTATGCGCTAGATCCGCTGCTGAGTCTATTTCTTTTGACATTTATTACCTAATGGTCATTATTCAGCATTCTCAATCGTTCATGGCCTGTACTATAATGTTTACTGACATATGTATTTCTGTATTTTCTTTAATTTATGGGCATGAGTGTCTATACATTTTAAAATTAAATCCTGTTTTCTCTTCTGAAAATGAGATTAAATATGATTAAACTAAATTATTAATTAAAATTAAAATCATTCAGTTAGTTTCCACTGAAAAACCTTAATGATATTTTGGTAATTTTGACAGCATATTTCCAAGATTTGGAATATACTACATCGATTTTAACTCAAAGTCAAACTCAAACATTTTTATCACTTTGTTTTTGATGAATTTAGCTCCCTTTTTATGAATTAGTTTTGTTTATTCAATTACAAGTTTTTATTTTATTAACAATACATAATTATAATAACTAGAATTCAGATTGAATTCTTTTATTATAGACTTTTTTAAAATAGTTTGTAAACTATGATAAAAAAAACTTTATTTAATACTCTCGAAACTTCTTTGTTGCAGTAAACTCTTTATTTATTGCCTTCAAACACGCAATTATTTATTATTTGTTACCATAATCCTATTTCTCTTTATACAATAAGCGAAAAAAATTTAAAACTCTTAAATAATAAAAAGTCTGCATCATTAAGCCTTGTATAAAACAGCCTGAAAGCGCGAATGCATTTTTCTCTCTTCATAAGCACTTATTTGCCACGAAATTAAATTTATTATCTACATTCGGCTTACAAGTTCTTCACAAAAATAGAAAAATTTGGAAAACATGCAGAGCAAGCTTTGATGAAAAGAAGATAGTTTACCTCTAACATTATTCCAAATAATTTGAATCTTCATTGAATTTAAAAATAGAAATTTGCTTCCACAGCCAAAAAGTATAATTCATAACAATTTATGAAATATAGAATATTTTTCAATTTATTTTTAAATTATTGCCTTTTGTAAAATTGTACTTTTTGTTATAGATAATAAAAATAATTTTCTATTCAATAACAATAAAAATAACCTTTGAATTATTTTTTAACTTATTTCTCTTAACTTTATCTTTTTCTTTTAAATATTTTACATATCATACTTTATTAATATTTTCTAATTAAAAATAAATTGGAATTAGGAATTAAAATTAGTTGCATGAATTTTTTAAACAAAATATTCATACACCTAAAATTTGGAATTTTTTCCAGATTATACATACATATAACATGCTTATGAAAATAAAATTGCTATTCTATTTGACCGTAGTAAATTTATTTTTATTGAATAAAGAAGGACTGCAAGGAATAAAGTGATATTTAACCAAAACGTCAATGTCTAATAAAAATAAATAAATAAATAAAAACTAAGTTCAATTTTAGTATTTTGTGATTACGGCGTTTGTAATCAATTAAAAAAATAATTAACCTTGGTTTCAACTCTTTGTAAAGCTACTGACATGATTTAATTGATATAAGTTGTATAGTATATATTCACTCACTCCGCGCTCCGGAACTCTCCTCGCCTCACAAATGATGCTTGTAGTTCTTTCCTTATTTTTAAAATTACCATTCATTCATGATCTTTGGATTGCATAATTATATTTAAGATGATGGAATATCCCTTATTTATATTTCCGTGGTATATTATTCAAAAACGTATCTTTTTAATAGCGTTATTTATTATATTTCAAAAGACGCAACCTTCTGACTTAATTTCTCAGACTAGCAAGCTTGACTTGTCAAGTGGCATACATATCAACAACTGTTTTTTTGAAAATGGCAATGGTACTGTTTTCCCCTTCTTCAGCTACCTTTTACGCTCATTTACCTTTCCCAACTCGTTAGGCTGTAAAATGCAGTGGACCTTGGAAGTAGTGCTTCCCGAATAAAATATTTAATATCTTCCTAACTAAAGAGAATTTTCAAATATTATTTATTCTTTCTTAACTAACCTGTTTATGAGGCTTCTATCGTGATGCAAAACCTCATTTTCAATTGTTGTAATTAAACAATTTTGTAAAACGCACTTTTCTATGATTTAAACTGTTGAACTGCATTTTTTTTCACGCTTAAACAAAATCATTTATTGAAAAGGATTTTTTAAAACTCTATGGTTTTATGTTTACTTCAATTTTCCATTTATAAAAATATCTAATGTTAGTCTCCTATTTACATAGGGCATTTACAAGGAGGTAAGTTTAACGTGGTCCGCCAGAGATGGTAAGAATTGCAAAAGAAGAGTGAAGCTTGCTCAAATGATAATTGAGTTCTATGACTTCCAACTCTAGTAATTTCATTTGGATTGTTTGAATCATTGCTGTGTAGTACGAGAAAAAAAGGGAGCGTCAATTAGGAACTTACCGAAGCAATGAAGTCCACGGAACAGTATACTTTTTGCGAGAAAAACGTCTAATAAGTGTGAAGATTTGTCATTAAATATAGGTAGTGTATGAACCACGTGCAATGTCACGTCCAGTCATTATGAAATCATGCCAGTAACTATCGAAAACGGTCGCACAGATTTAACCGATGCAGAAAGACCAGGAAGGGCAGAAATGATGAGCACATCGGACATGGTGGAACGGGAGGAAAGCATTATTCTCACCAATCCTTGAGTGAGCGGTGCATATATTGCACAGCAGTTGGAAATATTTGTTGGCTGTGTGATAATCCAGTACCAACTGGATTATCGCAAATTGTGTTCAAGATAGGTTCCTTATTCTTTTAGTTCCGTACACAAAGGAGCAAGATTTGCAGATTCACTAAAACTCCTTCAACGTTATTCTGGGGAAGGCAATGATATCTTAGACCGCATTGCTATTAGTGATATGACAAGGATGCATCACTTCTCTCAAAAATCGAAGCAAGTCTCGATGGAATATAGAGACACACATTATCACTTATATGAAAAAATCTATAGCTCCCCCATCAGCTGGTAAATCTATAGCCGAGTCATAGCGTCTACACCGAATTTATCCCGAAGGACACAACCATTGATGCTTAGTCCTTCTGAGAAACACTAAGAGGTTTGAGTAAAGATGAGAAAAATTAGCAATGTAGAAAGTTCAGTAAATACACTGTTCTCTTGCGTGATAATGCAATACTTCACAAAGTACTCTCAGCATAGGATTTGCTTTGCAATTTTTGATGAGTATTCTGAAAGCCTCAGCCATACAGATCTGGCCTCCGGCGATTTTCATAAGTTCAGCAAGAGCAAAAATTTATATACTTATAAGTTACAAGTTTATAAAGTTCCAACTGTAGAAGGATACACCTAGACATAACACAAATACTAACAGATGAAAATTTTTAAACCTTTACAGACGGAATTTAGGATGTTGAAAATGCAAATATTTCTTACATGCTTACGTTTAAGTAATATGGCATTTTGGTCTATAATAATAAAGCTATCTTGGACACTAGATTTACCAAGAAATGAAGTATGTATTCACATCTTGAGCTTATATAAATTTGAACCTCTTTGCAATCAGTATTACACGACATTTGTTACTAACTACATTTTATTTTTGAATAGAGAGTTTTCTTCTACTTCGGTATTTTTTCTAAGCATTTTATATGTGTACCTCAAAAGCCTTTATTGCATGTTATCAACCATAATTCAAAATTTGTTTTCATTTGTGGTATAAAGTTCTAAAGTAACCAGTTTTGAACCCTATATGACCTTACCTCTTTCATTCAATGCCTTAAAAAGACATTTTTAACCGTGTATTCTCGTAGGAGATTCTTAGTCTTCTAAATATACTTTATATCTCTTAGAACTTTAGTTGGGTTACAGTATATTTATCTCTTTAATATTGCCAGGAATTTAAAAAACGAAACTAATATACTTTGTGAACAGATATACATACATACATACATACATATATATATATATATTCTTTTCTTATAAATTTATTAATACGAACAAATTCAATTATTTTAATAAAAATATTATTTTACTTAAAAATATGAAATCTATTTAAAGTTTAAAATATGATTACTTATAAAGTAAATTCGAAACATGCTATTTTACTTGAAATAAGGCAGTCTTATTACTGAAATTATGCTAAAAATCATCTAGAGAAATAATTTAAATTTCTTTAAAATACTTATTAGATCATTAAAATTAACACATATTAAAAGAAATTAAATTTTATTTAAAGCGAGAAAAGATAATTCATTTCATTTCCTTACATAAAATATTTCACAAGCTTTGATATTATTTCGGTCAATTTTTTTCATTTATTCTTGTATGTATTCTTTTATTAAACACTGTGCAAATCTTTTATGTAATTAATAGATTTTAGTTTTGAAACAATAAAGAACAAAATTTTTCCTAAAACTTTTCTAAATATTTGCAACTACATTCTTTCTAAGATTGAATATTATGAATGGTTTCAAGAAAGTGCTTAAAATGCGCAATTTATGCACTACATTTAAAGTATCATTTGCAATGTCAAACTATCCTTTTCGCAGAATTAAGTTTCCAAGAAAAGAATGACAAAAATCTACAAACTTAAGCATTCCTATGGAACAGAAGTTATCTTTCAAATATGACCTCTATTTTATTATTAATGAAAGCTAGAAAGCAATTCTGAGAAATTAGCTGGATTTACATTTTTAGAACTACAAGACATGAATGATTTATTTTTTGTAGGGAAAGAAATGGAAAAGAATATTTCATTTATTTGATAAAATACACTGTAATTATTAATTCAGTTACATGAGAACAAATTATTATTTATTTTGTTTAATCCACAAAAATCTAATCGTTTCAAATTAAATTCTAAGTAATATTGCATAACTAATCTTAATATACGTAATTAATTACGTATATTAAGATTAGTTATGCAATATTACTTAGAATTTAATTTGAAATACTGAAAACAGCATTATTTATTCAAATAAAAAATATCTCTAATTATTAAATGTCTTATTTATTTCTAAAGAGGTGTTTTATAATTTTATTAATCTAAAATATTATAAAAAAACCTTTTTTAAAGTTTAGTGAAAGTGAGTAGAGGGTGATATAGTAAATAAAATATTCCGCCTCTAGTACCAAAGTCTCCAGTACAAAATTATTAAAAAATCAGTCTGTTGAAAACATATTCTACGCCCTTGTAAGTACACAAAAATAGGTAAATAAGCAAAGTTAGATTTAAAAAAATATTTAATTTCAACTCCTATTAAACATAAATTTATTAAATTATCGTTTTCTTGAAAGGAACTGTATTAAGCCATTTTATACAAGAGCAGTTTAACTTACAACATATGAATTAAACCATACTATTAAATACTCGAAATAAATACTAGAAAAAATCTGTTACATAATTTTTTAGAACATATTTTGAGCTAAAGTATAGGTAAAAGTATCTTGAATTTTAGTTAATTAACATTTCTTTGTTAAGAAATTTCTTAATTAATCAAGTTAAACCAATTATGTTAAAATTTCCGAAGAAATATTTTAGTATTTATTTCTTATGTATACACAAGTGTGTCATAAGCTAAATAGTGATCTATTATTTTACATTTAATATATTTTACTATAAAAGTTCTATTTCCTACATTAGTTAAGCAGGCAATAATATCCCTTAGATAATTATTTGTGCATGAAATATCCTTTACAATTTATCATTATGGATAGTTTAAATGTTGTACGTATTTAGTTTCATTATGGTAAATTTCAATAGAGAAACAATTAAATCAAGCATTTATGTCTTCTCCCAAAATGATTTGTGTAAACGGACTCCTGTAGGGAAAATTTGATTGTCAAAGGCAATGACTAATCTCTTGAATATTCATATTTTATAAAATATAATTAGTTAAGAGAGAAACTTAAAAAAGCATTTTAAAATAAAATATAAATTAATTTTTAAAAATTATATCCCATAATATAACAATGAAATGCTATATAATACACAATACGTATTTATTATATTAATTAAAGAATATTCCCAGAATTTTCAACATTACCAAATATATAACTTTACATGGACTTCAGGATGACTTAAATTTATATTATTTATCTGTGTATAATTATTTTTCCAGTTCTATTAGAATAATCCTATTCTATTATATATCAACACAACTTATAGAAAAAACGTGATAAACTCCAATTGGCTTTTGATTAGTTAAAAGCATGTAGTTTTTAACATATTTTTTTTATTAAACAGCTTAAATTTGAATTAAAGTACAAAATTTCATAGGGAATTAAATTGATTAAGAAATAAATGCAAATGTGTAGAAAATACGTAAAATTCTTAAAATTATTTATGTTCAAACTTTGAAAAAAGTAATACATATTTTGTTATTATACATGCTTTAAAAGCTTTTGATAATTTGGAAATTTCATTTAATGTACTGATGAACAATCAAACTAAAATTCTTGCGTAAGGCAAACTTTTCAAGCTTTCCTTTCAAACTTTATGTAGAGAGGAAGGAAAATCGGAAAATTCACAAAAGTTTTGACATATGACAAAAATATGAAAGTATTAACAACACACAGACACACACACACATATCTATCTATCTATCTATCTATATATATATATATATATATATATATATATATATATATATATATATATATATATATATATATATATATATATATATATATATATATATATATATATATATATATATATATATATATATATATACTGCATAAAAAGGAGACAGATAGTTGGAAAGTTTTAAATAATGAAAATAAAAATCTTGTTTATTAGAAATTATCATTATTATGACTTCAAACACTCTAGTTGGTATTGAATCATATCAGCCTTAAATTTCAGTTTGAAAAAATTATTCCGAATGCAATTCAAAGCTTAATGAAGTCTGATCAAGGATTATATTGCTTCCACCCCGCCTAAACATGCCAAATAATTACTGACCATATATTTACAATATTATTGAGGTATGGAATTTCATCAGGCTATTACAAAACCCTGGCATTATTTGTTTCAAACCAATTTTAAAGTTACTGGCCATGTGAATTGATGCTCCGTCTGGCTCGAATATCCATCTTCCTAGCTCAGAGCCATGTGAACAAAGTTCAAAATTTAAAATTTGCATGTAATCTGTATGTTTCTGTCTTCCTTTCAAAAACACTAGATTGTTCTTTCCATTATACACAACATCAATACAAATCACTGATTTGGATAGATGTTGTGTACGATAGCCTAAAATTAATTCACTTTATTTATGATTTTGAAGAAAGTAAAGAGATGAGATTATTTTCTTCAAAGTTAAATAAATATAGACTCTAAATAAAAATAGATGTCGGGTTGATGAGTCTGTGTAATATTCTATCTGCATTCTATGTACTTTTTTTCACATACACCTAAATAAACTATTCATTTATAAAAAAGAATAAAGGTTTTATAATAATATTTTTAAATTCCATTTATTTCATCAAAACCATACAACTTTTATGCAAGAAAGAACCATATTCAATCTTTAACAATGCAATTAATTCAAAATCACTGCAAAATTTCAAAAAAGATTTCTTTATGTCACAAACATCGAATGAAATAATTAAATTTCCAAAGTGCATGAATATATACATCACTTTTAATTTCTAATAGTAAATACTACATTAACCGCATAAATTAAGACACAATTACACATTGTTCACAGTATATGTTTCTATATTGAAGCTTCTTTAATACAGGTGTATAAATCTGAAACAAAAACCACAATTTCTAGAACGTTTAGTCATTTGGAACACTTTTAACATTGTGCCATTGATGATACTGAAAAACTATTTAATTATTCTTTGTTATATATTTATTTTATTATTCTCTACTTATTAGTATAACGTACTTGATATTATCTGTATTACTACCCGCTTATAAATATAAATTTATCCCTTTCCAACATAGCCCATTCAGATGAAACAAAATGTTCTTCAGGTTCAGGAGCATTTGATAAAAAATGTTGCCAAAAGCAAAGGTATCGCACTCCAAAGAATTACCTTACCAAAAGGAGAAAAATGAAAGAATCCACTTAATAAAAAAATAATCATATCCATGAGAAACAGAATACTTTGTTATAATGAACTGAATGCAATTATTTGTAATGAGTTGTTGCAATGAATACTGAGACAATTTCAATAATTAAAATAAAATGGAAAATTAGAAAAATATTTATGACAAGGTATGTAAAGATCTGCATTTTTATAATTTTTTTATGGAAAAATAAGTGATTTATGTAAACGAGCCTAAATTTAAAGAAAGTATTATACAATAAATTATAAATTCTTTACACTCAGAGTTTCGAAAAAGAAAAAGAAATTTATACTTGGTAGACATAAATAAATAAATACATCATGAGCATATTCTGCGCAATTGAACCAACGCTATCCATAATCTTAGATGAATGTCATAAAATTCCCAATATTATGCTTGATGGTATGTTACCTTATGCGAAACATTTATGCCCATATTTCATTTCATTTTACTTTCACAGTATTGTCACGAAATATTTTTAGTAGCAGTACCAGAACATTATAACCGTTAATATATATACCGTAACATATAAACCGTTTCTCTAATAACGTATGTTAAAAATGATGAAATGTACTTCATTTCATAAACGAAATCACATTTGACAAATGAATGTATGTGATTCAAAACGGAAAGCATTCTAATAATTTAAATTTTATGCATTTTGTATATGTATTATTAATTATTTGCAACTGGAAGAATCGTGTTTAAATTAATTTTATTTTATTCTTCAAAAACATATTTTTTTATTTCTTTTCCTATTTATTTACGGAAATCATGTTTCGTTTAAAGTTCTTTTCTAAGAAAATATCAGACTAAAGTGAACTCCAAACAAAAACATTTTATTGGAATCAGTTTTTAATAATATTTATTGCAGTAATCTTTTAATTTCTGCATGCTTATCACTCCCACACACACAAGAAGAGATGATTAGTGTTAAATAAACTATTTGAAAACTAATCCTCATTAAGAATCGTTAGCAAATATTTTTTTTCATCTAAATATTTGGCGAAAAATAGTTGGCTCTCATGTGTTAATTTTTTCTCTCTTTCTTAATCATATCTCAAGAATATCAAGCAAATAACTTAAAGCATTTTATATATAAATATATATGTCTAGATAATTTCTTATAACAAATTATTCCTCAGCAGCTCAAGTTCATAGACAACAATTTACAATGAAACAAATTAAGAAAATAATAAATATATGCAAGGGTGTATGTGTGTGTGTGTGTGTATGTGTGTGTGTGTGTATGTGTGTGTGTATGTGTGTGTGTATGTGTGTGTGTGTGTGTATGTGTGTGTGTATGTGTGTGTGTGTATGTGTGTGTGTGTATGTGTGTGTGCATGTGTGTGTGTATGTGTGTGTGCATGTGTGTGTGTGTATGTGTGTGTGTGTATGTGTGTGTGTGTATGTGTGTGTGTGTATGTGTGTGTATGTGTGTGTGTGTATGTGTGTGTGTATGTGTGTGTATGTATGTGTGTGTATGTGTGTGTGTGTATGTGTGTGTGTATGTGTGTGTGTGTATGTGTGTGTGTGTATGTGTGTGTGTATGTGTGTGTATGTGTGTGTGTATGTGTGTGTGTGTATGTGTGTGTGTATGTGTGTGTGTATGTGTGTGTGTATGTGTGTGTGTATGTGTGTGTATGTGTGTGTGTATGTGTGTGTATGTGTGTGTGTGTGTGTGTATGTGTGTGTGTATGTGTGTGTGTGTGTATGTGTGTGTGTGTATGTGTGTGTGTGTATGTGTGTGTGTGTATTATGTTTTTATAAATGTTGTAATTCAAGAATTGAAATTTTCCTGTGATGCTTGGGGACTATAGCATTTGTATTGCTTCATAGGAAGCTTTAAAATGTAGACTTGGAAACACAACCCTTAAAATACTTTAATCAAAAAATTAAATTTAAAAAAGCAATAAATTGCAAAAACCGTTTCTCTAATAACGTTTCATAGATATTAGAATAACAATACATAGCAATAAAATAAATTGAATGTAACTGATTTTTTATATAGAAATACAAGCATATTTTTTTTAAATTCCTAAGAACAAGCTTAAATACTTCTTATATATATATATATATATATATATATATATATATATATATATATATATATATATATATATATATATATATATATGTATATATATATATATATATATATATATATTATATATATATATATTGTCTAAAATGTTTAAATAACAGGTATAATTTGCCTTAACTCTACGAGAATCATATGAGAGACATGAGAGCCAGAAATGGGAGACATACCATTTGTATCTAAGCAAAGGCGAAAACATAGTTGCGTAAAAATTAATGCAATTCATACTGTATGGAATCGAATAAAAACAACTTTATTGAATTTTCTTATTTCATTACACATAACTGTTTATCCAAAAGGAAGAGCAGCAACAAGCAGATGCTCCTTAATAATGTATACCCTATCACCCCCTTACTGCAATCATTGCTTCGTACTGTCTCTCCATACTCAGCACCAGATTGTCTCTTTGAGGTAGTAATTTCTATTCGTTAATCAGTATCTTTTTCATTCATTTGGTCTTTCCCGGAGGCTGTAATCTTATCACAACGTTTGACCCTAAATCATTTGACTCATGTTCTATGGGGCTTTAATTAAAGGTATACGCTGACTCCAAGTGATATCTTTCTTTTCAAGTAGTTGCTGAACAGGAGTCTGGTGTGGCCAATTGTTGTCACACAAAAACATGAATGTCTGGTAAAGCAGCATCTTGAAATGGACGCATATGGTAAAGGATTTCCTCAATATTATAACCATCTCTAGTTACAGAACTTCTGTCGAAAAGCCATGTTTGCCTGTTAAGAATAATGCCTCAAGACGACAACTCCTGGATGATCGTAAAAACTTCTTTCCTTGTTATTATTGATATGAAATCATGTCTCGAAATCTCTACAAATCAAATAGATTTGAAAATTGCTTGTAAAGGTGAGAAGGCTCTCAACAGAAACAGTACTAGCTCTATTGATGAATCTTTGTACTTCTTGCCTCATTCTAAAATAGGGTGCCAATTGTCAACTTATGAAGTGATATAGTATTCAAGACAAATGTTGGCAAATGGTTCTCTTGTGAATGTATCTGAACATAGTTGACAACACTTGTCACCCCATTACTACACAGTTACAGCGCAATGATGTTTGGTAATTTATTTTGAGTTTTTTCACGTGCAACATGAAATATCGTTTATTCACTTCAGTTGTTTTCTTGAGTGGCTACCATAAACCTTGTATAAAAGCTGTAACACTTATTTGAAAGTCATTCTAAGTACCTGAAACAAATATTTTGCTTACTCCAAACATTTCAACTATATTGATTACATTACGCTTCTCCTCAAGCTTTCATTTCATTTTTCCACCTGTGAAGTAGTACCGGTGATTTTTTTTAAACAATATTTCACGATAAGACTCACTTGCACTTGCAGTGAATGTCTTCGATTCCGATCTTCTTTTTATTGCAGTTTTGAGTTGCGTGGCCACACAACAAGCGTTTTTCTTACCCTTATGTTTTCTGTTACGTTTCACTCTTGATATTTATAAACGATTCACCTTTCTACTGAACTCTGTACTCATTGTATGATCACGAAACCCATTTTCTGAAATTTCATTGCTTACTTAAAATTTATATTGTTTCTTAAGTTTTGCATACCAGTGCATATACATGCTTGTGTGCATGCATGTTTATATCTAGATATATTCGTTGATTAACATTTTTTACTTAAAAAATGCCTAAATTATTTACTTTTTATAAAATTAAGTGTGTATCGTAACTAAAATAATTAAATAAATACTTGAATATTAAACGATATAATTAAGAAGAATTTTACGAACGAGCAATGAATGAGTTAAACTAATCATTTTATATGTATATAAGTTTCGATAATCCTTTTGTAAATTAAGATCTTAGAGAAATATTTTCTGCTATGAAATGTATTATTTTCTTACGAGTAACAAATTAAATTACAAAATGTGTATGTATACAAAAAATTTTAGATGAAGATTATCTCATCAGCTAAACATTTTACAAATACTTAATAAAACTATTTTTAATATTTGTTAAATTTTAATTGTATTTATAGGATAAACAACCATGGTAGCTTCATTCTTTCTAAAATATGTTCATGAAATGAGCATACTCTGGAGAAGTAAATATTTGATTTCGTTGATTATAGATTGACAAATTTTGAACCCAAATTCTTTGTAAGTACTATCATGTCTTTCAAAAATTTTAATTAATTTCCTTATATTCAATCGATTTTAAAATTTACAGACGATCATTAAAATTCTAAATATGCTACAAAAGAACATAATGGGTAACAGCAGATTTAATCTAGCTTAGTTCAAACAACACAAACTATAGTTTGCTAAATTATAAATTAAAAAATACTAGACATTTTTCGTAAACCTTTCCTTCAAAAATACTTTAAGTAAATCAAATTTGATATATTTTGAAGAGAGAATCGAAAAAAGAAAACAATTCTAATCACTTCCAGTTAAATGATTTATAAAATTCATCTTCCTTTAAAAATGTGAACTCAGGTTTAACACAAACCGAAATATTAAATATCTTCATTGGTAATAAATAATAGATATTTTCTTCCAATTGTCGTTATATTTACTGTTATTTATTAAGTCCTATATTTGGATTTGTCTTACATTTACTTTTAATTTATGTTTGTGTGGCATGATTTGCTTATGCACACTGTATTTGATACGAATACATTTTTAAGTTTATGTATCAGTGTTACTAATTTGATAAAAAATAATATTAATTATAAATATTATAACTTATTTCACAAATAAATCAAACAATGGTACATTGTTCTTAAATTTTAGAAATTTTTCAAACATTGTGCTGTACATTGTTCTTAAATTTTAGAAATTTTTCAAACATTGTGCTGTACATTGTTCTGAAATTTTAGAAATTTTTCAAGCATTGTGCTGTACATTGTTCTGAAATTTTAGAAATTTTTCAAACATTGTGCTGTACATTTTTCTGAAAGTTTAGAAAATTTTCAAACATTGTGCTGTACATTGTTCTGAAATTTTAGAAATTTTTCAAACATTGTGCAAAATATATTATTAAGCATTTAAATACAAAAAATAGAATTCGATGTAAAAGAAGAAATTTGTAATGATGAATTTGAAAAATATTTGATAATTACCACTTAACTAAAATGGATGTTAAATGATTTTGGTATATCTACCAGCAACCCATATAAAATTGGGTTTTTGGAAATCAGGAGAAAAATATGGAATAATTATGTAAAAAAATCTAAACTATATATTCCCCTTTAAAAACAAATTTATTTTTAGGTTCTTATATAGGACATCAAAATATTTTATATATTCTGGGTAACATATTTCAATCTAAAATTTAAACATCATCCTCATTACCTACGAATTATTTTAGGAAATAAAATCATCATTTTTATTGATAGTACATTTTTGGAAATAAATTGCCAATTTTCAATCACACTAATTGAAGTCAAATATGTGCATCCATTCTTCAAAATTTTATAAAGATTCTTATGAAAAAATTCAATAAATTACGAATAAAACATATTTTTAATTAGAGCATAATGATTTTGGACAATTTAAAGAAATTCAAAGTTTCGAATTTTAAACTCAAATCTACAGTAATGCAATGAAATAATAAATTTCTAGTATCGATAGATTTTTTAAAATATTATTTGAATATTTGGGTTAAATATTTAAGAAAATTAAAATCCAAGTTGACAGTTAAAAATAACATAATTATAATGCATTTATTTATTAATAATTATCTTCGCGTGCCAATGAAGTTTAACATTTGAAAGTAGTAACATAATTTTACTCATTTTAATCAAATAATAATTATTAACTTTTGTAATAAAATATTTGTGTGTGTGTGATATCTCTCTCTCTCTCTTTTATCTGGAAAATACTTTTATTTTCTATATCATCTTATAAGCCCTCCTTAGAATACTTACTATTTATTTACTTATTTGAAGTAATTCCTACATTTATTAAATAATTTTATTTACACAATGGAGCATTTAATTCCTTTCAATTCAGTTATTTAAACTTGTATTAATATATTAAATAAAAATATGTAAGTAAATATATACAAGTCTTTTAAAAAGCATGTAACTTTATATCTGACGATTAGAATCTATTCTATACTTTTTACACTCACTTCCAAAAGTTAAACATGAAGATGTAAAATGCCAAAAAAAAAAAAATCAACAATTTCTGCTTTGATTGACACAAAATTTGGCAGAAAAGTAGCATATATATTTATGCATAAAATAAATAAATCAATAGTTATATACAGAAATGAAAACAATGTTAAATTCTTGTAAGTTATCAGATAATGACATATTGCAGATTTAAGCAGAGTTAGGGATAAAATGAAAATAACAGCATAAAATGAAAAGAAAGGTATTAATAGGGCATGTGATCCCCCTCATCTGTATACAAAGTTTACATCTTGTTACCATGCTTTGAATTAGGTGGTCAACCAATGCACAATTAAGCAACAGCCATTCTTCTTGTAGAGCAGTTTCCAGCTCAATAAGAGTAACTGGAGGTGGAAAACGTGAAGATACATCACGACCGACAGCATCTCAAAGATTTTCAATGGGATTAAGGTCGGGCGAATAATCTGACCACACCATCCGCGCAATCCTTCCCTCTCCAGGTAGTCATTGACATAGTCATCTCTATGGGAACGTGCTTTATCGCCCATTAAAACAAAAAACAGGGCCAACTGCTGCAGCGTACAATCTCACAATGGGTTCTTGGACTTCATATGGATACCGGACAGCTGTCACAGAACTCTGTTTAAAGACACCATAATGCTTTCGCCTCGAAACGCGTAATGTTCGGTGATGTTTTGGGTTTGATTGCGTGTTCCTCTTTCAAGCCATATCCTTATATGTTTGTCATCTGGCTCCAGAGGAAATCTTGATTCATCAGTAAACATGACATTACCCTAGCCAGACCCCAGTCAGTAAAATTGGCATATTCCCAGTACCACTTTAATCGTGCCCTTCTTGATTGGATGGATAGACAATCACAAACTCAAGGTATCTGGGCGTACAGTTCACTCATATGTAATATTCAGCGTACAGAAGCTGCAGATATACTTACCAATGGATGTTGTATCCATAGATGTCACACGTGTGGAGATCACTATGCGATTCCGCTTGGCTAAAATCAGAATATATTGATCTTCCACGAGGTTTGTAACCCTTGGGTGACCGACTAGAGGCTTTCAGACAAATGTGTGTGAGGCTTGGAATCGTTTCCATAAACGTGAAATTACAGAATGATGAACGATGAAGAAAAGAGCAACATCTGAGAACTGTCCTGCTTCAATGCTCCCCACAGCACTCCAGCACTCAGAATGTTCCATTCGTCATCTGGAAATCGTAGAAACACGTATGTCTTGAAAACAAATTGTACGAAAGTTTTAAGCACCTTCTCTATCAGCGCTTACAGTCAACTTCTGTAACCCTTCATAAAGCTGGTATCGTATAAGACTGCTTTTTTTTTTGATAATTTTTGACATGAAGGCGCGATTGGCTGTTACCTAACATATTTACATACTTCCATCTACCTCTGCAGCGATTTGCATCCTCTTCAATTCTGATTGGCTACCAGAAATTAATCTTTTCCTTTCCGTGCTTAACTTTTAGAACTGAGTGTAAATAAGTGCTTCTCCCATTTCTTTTTTTTAAAGGATATAGCTGACATTTCTTCGTCAAATGTTAAATTGTTTTCCACGATCAAAGAGCAAATATTTTTTAAAAAATTCCTAATCTACATCACTGATGCTCAACCTTGTGATCGCCAGTCCCATTAAGTACTATGAACAAAAAGTATTTTAAAAATAACCATTCATTTTCATTTCTTAACTGTTAAAATACGATAAGCATTTATAGTCATAAAAGATGTCTTGCAAAACATTATAAAATAATTGAGTGAAAAATTCATTAACACATTCGTCCTGTATGTAGTTTAGAATTCAAGAAAATGTCAAAGTTTAAAACAATTATCTCTGATTTAATGGTGAAAACGTCACGTAGAAGCCAAATTGCTAAATTAGAATAGACAGAAAATTTAAAGAAATTTACAATCCTGGCGAAAATTTCTCCAATATAAAAATTATATGATCGCTTCATCTTATTTTCTTCCCTCTTTTAAGAAAATACTTACTATTTCATTTGTAATATTTAGTGCCTTTAAATGCCGGATCAATTCCTTTTATTGGAGATTTAAATTTGCTCCTCTCGCATTTTCATTTTTTGTGAATATTTGGTTTGTATGTGCTCCGATAAGGATACTTATAACCACATTTCCGTATTAACCAGAACTGGAAATAATATATATTTCTTACGAGACTAAGTAGAACAACGATATTGGCCAATATTCTATCAATATTGTTATTGATATAGGCCGATCGATATTGTTAACACTGTTGAATGCAAAAGGCTGATCCACAATTCAAATAATATTATATGATAATGATTCTCAGAAAATTAATTTTTCTAAATAATTTAAAATAATTAATTCTAAATGCGCTGAAAAATAATTTTCAACTCCGATTCTCTCATTGTCAAAAATTCAACTAATATTATTATTCATCTCAAGCCTGTTTGTCGAACTTGATATTTCAGATGTATCACATAAGATTGAAAACATGTTTAACAAAAATTTTGATGTTTTGGAAACGGAAATTGTAGATTTTCAGTCAGATTTGCAACTAAAAGCAAGGTTTTCGCAAAGTGATTTTTAGAACCTTGTTGATGAGAGAAAATATAACCTGATGAAGAACCTGATTGAATTTTTCTGAGACTGTTTTGCTGATTTGGATTTACTTTAATTTGTGAAAGTTGATTTAGGACTATGAAACATTTAAAAATAAAATGTAGATCGAGAATTACAAACAAACACTTGAATGACTGTAAGAATTTAACTTTAACATATGTACCGGAGTACAATAAACTGGCTGAAGACAAGCAATGCCAGCCTTTACAGTAATTATCAGATGTTGGTTTTATATTAAATATGACTTTTACTGTATACTTAATAACGAGGCATATCACAGTTTAACTGTAAAACTCTGTATTACTTTCCTATTATTTACCAGTTACCAGTTAATGTTTATGTTTTATAAGCTTTGCAATTTTAGGATTTAAAATATGTTCTTGTTGGTAAATTAAAAAGGATACTATTATTTAAATAATGTGTTTATATTCACGTTTCAATACAGCATCTTTTAAATTGGAGCACTGTTGGAGATCAAACTAGCATGAACATACTAAATTTTCTTGAGAGACTATCACCCGGACACACAGTGTATTTCCAATGGATCCCTTCTCATGTGGGATTAGAGGGAAAGGAAAGAGCGGATTTCTTGGCCAGATCGGCGTCAGAGGAGGGAGCAAACCCAGGTGGAGAGCTCACATCTATTGAGATTTCTTCCCTGGCAAAAATTGAATTGAATAAGCTTATGAAAATTCCTCCCAACGATACATGGAATTTCGCCAAAAGAACCTTCAAACTTAGACCAAGATCTGCTGTCAAAGAAACTGTCTTTTTTCGCTATCTGAGTAGGCACACGAGAGGAATCATCTTTCATCAGGGGCAAAGAACATTGCCAGACTGTCCCTGGTGCTCCATCAATATGGCCTCCCCTGGACACATCTTAACATGCTTAAATTTGGAAAAAGACGATGTCCTTCGGGACCCATTTTAATTTTTAGACATTTCAGATATTTTTGGTTTTCTGGTGGTTGTCTAGCCTAGCTAGAAAACCTAAGATAAGTAACAACAACATATTCACATTTGTGATAAAAATATGCTTTTAAAATTCAAAGCTGACAATTTCTAAAATAGAATTTTTTTGTATTTCTATCAAAAAATATTTATAAAATAAAAATCTATTATGAAATAATTGTTCATATATTTTAAATGATAAAAATACTTATCTTACATTTTAGAAAAATTATATCTAGTATATTTTTACCTACTTAAATGTATAAATAGTTTCAAAGATATATGCACTAAAAGAAAATTAAATTAATTAAAAAAACAGACCCATCTGTTGATGACCAAAAATAATCTTGTCTATGACTCGCTTTCTATTTTTGAGGTTAAAATGCTCCCACACACAATATGCAAAAGGTTGAGTACCACTGATGTAAACTATTAAGAAGTATATAAAATATCTATAAAATAATTCTAGAATTCAAAATATTTTCACAAATTCATCTACAAATAACTTATGATAGGGTAGCAATTCCTAGAAAATTACGATGAATGTTAAGAAAATGTAATAAATATATTTAAAAAACTAAGAGAAACAATCATCCGCTCATTTTTAAATGTATTGTCCAACTATAGATTTAAAAAATTAAACCGGATTTATAAATCGAGTATATTTTTCCTCCAAAATGAACAAGAATTATATAAGAAAGTTTTCTTTTATATATAAAATCCATTTTTCATCGCCTAAAAAGATTGATAAAAAGAAGATAGCTAATGCATTCAGATTCTGAAATTCCAGATAATTTTTCAGAAATAATAGAGTCACATATAAAATATCAATAAAAAAATATAAAATGTGCTTAGAACTAAATTCATACCTCAAATTATTGTGCATGAAATTAGCATTTCAAAATAGAAAAAGACGTTATATGTAAGGTATAGCTTCTCTAGACTCTGCAGCATCATCAAACTCTTAGGTAAGATTATAGCAAAAGTCTTTAGAAAATTTTAACCTCTGATTTTCTTACCAAAATAAACGTTCTGTTTGGAGGGCATTTGAAAATGTTATGCATAAAGAAAATCAATAAGTTGCAAACTAGTATAACTAGGCTTAAAGAAAGTTAAAATAATAAATACTTCATAGAACATGCTTTTTTCCTTCTGCTTCATTTGCAAGAAGGTTAAAACTCATGTACATCATATATAGAATACGTTTTATATTCTACTATATATTTTATAACAAAGTTTGAAAAATATAATAAAAATAAAATTCGCAATGAACTTTATTCAAGAAGGAAACTTCATGTGAATTTCTGAATAAAAATTTTCAATGCTTAGATTATTTCAGAATACTTAAATAGGAGTAATGTATCCTTCAATCTTTTAAGAATCAATCTACTATACGTTGTAAGTATTTTTCTTTTAAACTCTATCATATTTTATTTACAGCCCTCCAACAAGATAACGTAAGCTTCATTTATATAAGCATTATTATAATGATATAAAGAATATTTTCCTTTAAAATTCTAATTTCAAATATATTTAAATTCAGAGTATAGAACAAGATTTGTTTTGCATTTTATGTAGGCTAGAATAATATAAATATTCTTTTACATGATATTCTTATGAAAATGTAAACCATAAAAATAAATATTTTGAAATAAAATGTTTAACAAAATCTTACCAGTTTTATTTTTTAATTGATTTAATTATTATATTTATTTCGACAATAGATTAAATGAACAAAAATTTTATAAACTTCCTGTTTGATATTAATGTTTCACAATTTTTTTAAAAAATCTGAGATTAAAATTATTCATAAAAGTTCGCCTTTATATATATTAAGTGGTTATTCTATACTTACTACAACGTAAAAATGTAAATTATTCATAAAATAAATTCTCATTAAAATAAATTAATAATTTATTTACTTAATAAAGCATTTAATGGTTTATTTGACTTCAACGTGAATACTAATAGAAGTGACAAATATTGCTGCTAAAATAACATGGTTAAACAATGAGAGAAATTTAAAAATATGTTGAATTTAATTTGATTATTTGGTTCTTAAATATTAACCAATTTCATGGCTTTAAGATATCAATATACAAAATATTTACACTCATGTGTTGATAAATTCTGAAATAATTTCATAAAGAAAATTTTAAAGTCAAAAATTATTACATTTTATTACATTATTTCAGATTATATTAGACATGAAATCGTTTTATGAATGTTGATTGTGTGTGTGTGTGTGATTCGAGTTCACTAAAAAAACTCATCCTAAAGTAACCTAACCTCATGAAACACTTTAGTTTATTTTTCCAAAGGCATATTGTAGACAGTTACAACTGAAACAGAGTCTATTGTTCCCTGATACCCAAGGAACCGTCCAGGAACAGCGACCTTATTGCCACCAATCCGTTGCCCCGGGTGCACTACAAGTGATGGGCCACAATCGCACCCTCGCACATGCCATAGGGACCCGTTTATAGGGTAGGCATCATTCATACTTCATTCACACAAACAAGGTAAGGACAAAGACAGGATAGAGAGAGAGCGAGAGTACATCCATGCCTGAACCGGGATTCAAACCAAGGACCTTCCTATCCGTAGTCAGGCACGCTGACCACTAGACAAGTTGGCCGGCACATTTTAATATTATCATGCATATTTATATGGAACTAAAATTGCCCTTTTGCTATTGAAAAAAGTATAAAATGAAAGGATTTGAAAACTTACGTGTATCTTAACATTTCAATAAAATAAAAACATTTTTCTTTTAGATTTATATTATTTACTTGTCTACAATGAAAAATGAATATAAGTGCATCGATTTATATAAGATATTAAAATAATCTCCTTTATCTGTATCACTTCTTAGTAGATCATAAATTTATTTAAAAGTGAAATCATTGATAAGGAAATAATCACTAATGCTTTAAAATGTGACTCTGAATTAATTAATGTCTGAAGGAAAAAGTTATTTCATAACATACAGATGGGTTTTCTTTCGTTAAGATAAGACTTTTATTTATACATTTTTCACTAATAAAACATTCCAAGAACCTGCAAACGCTATGAAATTTGCAAAAGAGGAATTCATAGTTAATAACCACAAAAGATTTGTAGAATATTCATTAAAAATACCTTGTCCCATTTTGCTAAAAGTGTTAAATGGAGAATTTTTAAAAGAAAATTGATATAGTACAACACTCATCAATAAAAATGCAATCTGCAAATTTTAATCATATATAATGAAATAGTTTACGGTTTGATTAATTCAGGTATGGTTACTTATTAATGGTTGAAGAATATATCATTATTAAAATTGTCAAAATTTTGAGGTAAAAAAATTTAACAGAATTCAAACATTTCATTAAAAATTTCTTTTATATTTTCAAATTAAATCATGAAGCTCCAAATTTATTTTTAAATAACTTATAGTATATAAATATTTTCTAGATCCATTAATTTAACATATTTTGTGCCGATAGGTAAGAACGTTAAATTTATTTTCAAAAATATTTAATAAGTTAATGGCTTTTAAATTCGCACCCTTATTATAAAATAATTAAATATCCCATAAGAGTCGAATTTAATCAAATTATGACATGAAAGTTTTGCGTTGTAGAAACATAATTTACAGAATGTATATTTAAGATATGGAATGAATTAATGACCTAAAATTCTCTCTCAAAAAAGTTACTTAAATTTATATATTAAATGTCTTTCTCATTTTTAATTTTTATATGATATTGAACTGAATATGATTTTATGAAAATGATGTTGCATTTCATAAAATCATATTCAGTTCAATTTTAAGTTGCAATGAAATCACAACTTATAATTAAATATTTAAATAATTTTAATTTCTAAAAACTAAATTGTACTATGTTTCTGGAGAAAAATTGGATCATTAGTAATATATATATATATATATATATATATATATATATATTACTAATGATCCAATTTGGGAATACTGTAACTTAACCTGAATAAATTTTCTTAGTTTGTGGTTGACATTAAATATAAGGAAGTATTAGGGAAATTACAAGATATATTTTGCTATTATTTGGATTCAAATAAAAATAAAAAATAAACTCTTCAAATTCAACACAATAAACATCTATCGATTAAAACTCTAAGGTTTATAATAAGTTAATTTTATATATAAATAAATCTGTTATTCTGAAAGCAATTAATACAGAATCCAGTTTATATATATATATATATATATATATATATATATATATATATATATATATATATATATATATATATATATATATGAAGTATATCACTCACTTACTCACTTTATATTAAAAAATAACTGAATATTTTTCCGCATAGATTGCCATTTCAGTTCGCTAATTGCTGTGTACATATAATTAAGCAAGAGTTACTTCTTCTATAATTGCATTAAGAATCGTAAACTTTACCATTTCAACCTCATACATAGTGTGCATTATTAAAACAAATGTTTTCATCTGAGCAACGTCTTCTTCAAACCTTGATGTTGCACTATTATAAGCATGTGTGCGTGTGAATTAAGTAAAAATCAATCAATCAATATCTTGCTTCAGATAAATAACAGTATACTTCAATTTACTACAGTGCAGATATTAAGTATAAAAAATAGATATAAGTATAATTATTTTCATTAGTTTACTTTGTCATAAAACGTTTTTTATTTTTAATGTTGAAAGGTATGCTTTTAAATTTGCATTTCTAACATAAAAATCATATTTTCTCAATATGCTGTGATTATTTTATTGTTTTATATTTGAAATTCTTTTATTTAAAAAGATACGGGTAAGTGTTTATTATTTTTCTATTAGATTAACAAGTATATTAATAATACTTAATATAACACCTTATGGGGTAGTGATAATATAAATCCTCGTGGCAACATAATTGAACAGTTCATTTCTAATATCTGTATCTTCTATATAACAATATCTGCTTCTAAATTCCACAGAAATAACCTGTTTCCATCAACCATCAAGAACTTTTCATTCATTAGATTTAGCTTTTTGCTCTCCATCAATTTTACCTTAAATCTTAATGATGATAAGAATTTATATAACAGTGATCATTTTTTTAATTTTGCCTAAAAATTATTGCTTCCATTTTTTAATTTTGCCTAAAAAATTAAGTCATTTAATACGTTATTGTTTTCATAATCAAAATAAAGCATATATATATATATATATATATATATATATAATTTTTCATTTAATTTGCGTAAAGGGGGGAATATTTTAATTGGTGTTGTTAGTTAGATTCTTTTATAATATGCAGATGGTTATAAAATATTGGAAATACATGCTAATAGCAGTGATAATGTGCTTTTTAGTGTGTTTCGTAAGCATTAACTTAAAGTGAGAACTTCAAGATTTTTTATAAATAGAAATTTATGTATTTTGGTAGTATGCGATAATTTTATTTAACTTTTGTAAGTCGATGTTTCTTTTTCAAAAGCGTAATATGCTAACCCCTTTAGGTTTTTATAAAAGGACAAATAATAGCATCCTTCTTACTAATATTCACTAGTTTCTAGAAATACGCCTTTTAAAAACATGACAACTGTAACATACTTAATTGTAATATTTTTTTCAGTAACATAAACACAGTGAAACAAGAAGACTTCGCAAAAGCAAATTGATGGATGAAAAAAGAAGCTCACTGAAAGATTATTAAAGCAGATTTTAATCAAAGTTTAATTAATTGAAAGAGTATTAAATCATATTTAGATCAACGTTTATTATATCAGATTTTAAAGTTTAAAAGTCGAACAACTGCGTTAAAAGTCACCTTAGGAATCAAGCAGCATCCGGATTTTACAGTGTCAATGATTTCAGTTGGAATGCATTAACTTATACACAGGACATTTATAACAAAGCAGGAAGTCCCAAGGTAATTTTCACAGGTGTTAATGTCCGACGTCGTAAAAATTTATTTTTAATTCACAAAACCTGACAAATTGATAGGTGGAAGAAAATAATATGTCTAATGAATCGCCTTTCATATTTTTCTCTACAACAAGGTGGTGGTAGGTTTGGAAGACGGCTGTACAAGCGTATAACCCTGATTGTCTCCTTCCGTATATTGAAAGTTAAGTTGAATCTGCCATGATATGAGTGAAACTTCGCTTCTTGGAACTGTCTAGGTTTTCACACTTATATAGAATATATAAAAACAATTATAAACCTGTATAATCCAATTTGTTTTGCCATCCAATAAAGATTCTTGAAACCTCAGTACAGTTTAAAATTGCATGGATATAATTGTGTGAGGAAAGCTGTTAATCATGATTCAATTTCTGAAGGTGTATGCATTCTTGTGTCTTGCAATATTCCTATCACTATACAATAACATTAATTTTTCATTACAGGCTGTTGCAGAACGCATACCCTCAACATCTCTCATAACTATTTGTAGTGTTTGCTTACCTCCCCACGCGATCATCCATGAAATCTAGTTAAACAGTTTGCTGGATCAACTACATACACCCTTTATTTTACTTGGCGACTTCAATGGTCATAACAACTTATGTGGTAGTGATAATATAAATCCTCGTGGCAACATAATTGAACAGTTCATTTCTAATATCTGTATCTTCTATATAACAATATCTGCCTTCTAAATTCCACAGAAATAACCTGTTTCCATCAACCATCAAGAACTTTTCATTCATTAGATTTAGCTTTTTGCTCTCCGTCAATTCTACCTTAAATCTTAATGATGATAAGGATTTATATAACAGTGATCATTTTCCTTTAATTATAAATCAAACTGGCATAAACAGACCATAAATCTTCCACTACTCTTATTCTTCTCATCGTGCAGACTGGTATCTCTACACTCAATTAGCTGCGATTACTGACAGCATGGATAGAAGTGATAATAATATCAATGATCCTGAGCAAAAAATAACTGATACACTTCTAGATGCTGCCAAAAACACAATTCCCAAGCGCTCCCCAATTCCACGCAAATATAAACCATGGTGGAACCATGAGTGCCAAGTATCATACAAAAAACAAAAAAGTTGTGGATTGTTTTTTGCAGCTGCCCTACCGTGGAAAACCTCATGGCTTTCAAAAAAGATTTTGCTCGTCGAGTACGGCGAAATAGTCAAAAACAATCTTAGGTAATATATGTTTCCTCCATCACATCATCAACTTCCAGCAAATAGTTATGGAAGAAAGTTAAAGCTTCCAGTGGTTTATATAGGGACTTCTCTATCCCAATAATACGCACAGGAGCTGACACAATTTCTTCTCAATATGATATAGGTGAAACTTTTGCAAGGGTATCTAGTCCAGCCTTTTATGATCCTAAATTTCTCAGAACCAAAGAGCAAGCTGAAAAGAAACCTATAAAGTTTCATGATAAAGCCATACATCCATATAATTGCAATTTCTCTTTGCTGGAACTGCACTGTCCCAAACTAAAAATACTAGTCTCGGATCAGATGGTATCTCATATAAGATGCTTTGTCATCTTAATCATGAATCTTTAATAAAAATTCTTTTTCAATTCAATAGAATATGGAATGAACATGTCTATCCCAGACTTTGGAGTAAAGCAATTATTATTCCAATTCTTAAACCTGGAAAAGATCCTATTAATCCTCAAAACTATCGTCCAATCACTCTCACAAGTTGCCTTGCAAAAACTTTGCACCGTATTGCCAATGTCCGTCTTGTTTATGTACTTGAAGACAATCAGTACATATCACTTTATCAAAGTGGATTACGGAAAGGTTGATCTACTATGGACAATATTGCATACCTAGAAACACAAATAAGGAATAACTTTGCACGGAGACATCATTTGGTGTCTATATTTTTTGATATAGAAAAAGCTTGTGATAAGACATGGCCTTATGGAATTCTTCAAACTTTGTATAATTTTAATTTCAGAGGAAATTTACTCATTTTTATTCAGGGTTTCTTAAGTTCTCGCCTTTTAATGTCCGCATAGAATCTGTTTTATTTACTCCATTTACCCAATGTAAGGGGGTTCCTCAGGGAATTGTCTCATGTGTTACTGTTTTTAATATTTGCATCAACAACATTCTTCATGTATTGCAACATCTGTCTATACAACATTATATGTTGACGATCTGCAAATTTCTTGCCAAGGTTCCAATATGCGATTGATTAAACGGCAATTACAAACTGTCGTCAATAATCTAGTTGCTAGGTGTAATGAAAATGGGCATACTTTGTCCCCTTGTAAAAGTAATTGTATCCATTTTTGAAGAAAAACTGGGCCTGATCCTGATCCAGAAATTAAGATATAAGGCACAACTATCCCCGTAGTTAATCAGATATCATTTCTTGGGCTTATATTTGATATAAAGTTAACCTTCCTACCACATATCTTAGATTTGCGCAAAAGATGCGAAAAATCACTAAATATTCTGAAAGTTCTCTCTAATATCTTTTGATGTCTAGATCGTAAAGCATTACTCCGAGTGTATCAGTCAGTTATTCTATCTCGAATTCACTATGGTAGCGTAGTTTAAGGATTAGTTAGATCATCAGTCTTGCGTAAATTAGACCCTGTTCATCACTCAGATTTACGAATCCGTTCTGGAGCATTTCGGACTTCTCCTGTCCAGAGCTTTTATGTAATTTGCAACCAGTTAACTCTTGATCTGAGACGTAAGCAACTTTCTCTTCATTGTTTTAAAATGCTATCAGTATCACAACACCCTTTGAGGTCGATAGTTATTTGTCCCTCTTTAAGAAGTCTATATAATGCACGGCCACATAACATATTACCATTTTATGAGCATACAAATTCATTCCTGTCTACATCCGAGTTCCCCTATTTACATATTCAAGTCACAGATGCTCTAAGATTTCCTCCTTGGAATATTCCTGTTGTCAGTATAATCAAACCCTTTACTGGATACAATAAATCAGCTACATCTCCCCTTATTTTGCAACAGATGTTTTCACACATTCATTCTCATTATTCTTCCCACATCTCTGTGAATACAAATGGCTCAAAATCAAGTGGTCTTGTTGGTTGTGGTATTGTTGTTGGAAATATAGTTTACAGCTATAAACTGCATGCATCATATTCTGTGTATACAGCCAAAGCTGTTGCTTTTAAACGTGCTCTAGAAATAATACAATCCAGCTATCATCGAAAATACTGTATCTATACAGATAGCATGAGTGTGGTCATACAATTAGACCATTTTAATGATAAGTGCCATCCAACTATTGTAGAAATATTGGATATTTTAAATACATTGAAGAATAAAGGATTTGACATCTTGTTTTGCTTGGTTACAAATCATGTTGGCATTGTTGGGAATGAACTTGCAGGTAATGCTGCTAAAAATGCCTCTGACATTTTGCATACAACATTAACATTTTTTGACATTAAATAAATTATCAAGTATTTCATTTCCTCCCACTGGAAAAAAACATGAGATTTGCAGAAGAACAATAAATTATATAGTATATCCTCCCACATTCCTCCATTTCCATGAGAAGGGTTGATGTAAAACTCACACGGCTTCGTATTGGACATATTAAATTTACACACAAGCACGTATTCTTGTCTCGGAGTGCTCCAATTTGTGACCTGTGTAATATACCATATACAGTACATCACATTTTAATTGTCTGTCCCAATTTCAATAATTTACGCATAGTGTTTTTTAATACCACAAATTTAATTTTATCAGATTTGATTGGGCTTAAACCACATAGAAATTTGTTTCCATTTTTACGTGCAATAGGTTTCTTGAACACTATTTAAGATTTTTATTTTAAATAATCTTTTACTTATGCTTTTCTTGAACTTTTAATACATTCCATTGTAAAAATCTGACTAGTCTTTTAACACAGAATTTTTACCTTCAGTTTAAATATTGTACGGTGCAGAAATGTCCAGTATTGAACTTTGTATCAGTAAATATCACAAAATCAAATCAAATCATAATATGAGCAAACGTATCATGGTTTTCTACTGAAAAAATGCAAACCTGAAAAGAAAAGTGTCTGAAGTCAAGTACAGAGAAAGTTTATCTGATCCGGTCCATCCTAGGATTAAAACATTTTTTCCTCTAGGAGAAAGAAGATAATGAAACTATCTGTACAACAGGATTTATCCAATCATGGCCTAGCTGAAACTGGGAAATATAAAACATATTCCTTGGCCTCAATAAAATTCTTAGAAACGACCTCAATAAAATTGAACAATTAAAGTTTGTTTTTAGCTCTTGATACAGAAACGATATCTTGCTATGGTATCCTTTCAAGTCATCAGGTAAAAAGGAACAGTATTCAACACTTCTGTAAATCAATTTCTAGGCTAATTCCAGCTATAATTACATGCTAAAGGCGGTTCAACAACACACTATTTTTAAAGAGTCTTTATAAGTCTATGATGTTTTCCATTTCCCTTATAACCACCAGAATACATATCTATCTATCTATCTATCTATATATATATATATATATATATATATATATATACATATACATATATATATATAATGATTATTGTATTAATTTAATTCCATCTATTCTAAATAAGTTTACTGAATTTATCTTACAAAATAACTTTCTGAGCCCAGCATCAATTGCCTTCTTGAATCGGGTAAATCTTTCGGTTGAGCGAAACGTTTTAGAGTAAATTGAGATAAAAAATAAAAAAAAAAGGTTCTATTTATTTTGATTTTATTTCGAGCTGACTAGTGGCGGAGGATTTGCTTTCCCTGTGACAGAAACTTCAGTTTGAGAATTTTATGTTTTAATTTCAATGTCGGTTTCTAAAATTCTATACCACTTGAAAAATATTTCAATCGTTTGATTTTGGTTTTAAAACTTACACTAAAAGTTATATATATATATATACATATATATATATATATATAAAGAGAGAATGAAAGAGAGAGAGAGAAATGCTTCCTATATACGAATGATGATTTAAATACATAAAATTGATCGCTATATCGTAATTATGGTTGGTGGTCTTTCCACTGCTATGGCATAGCACTACAGGAGGCAGGAGGATACCAGTTCAGGTTTCGAAAGCATGACTTGACCATGTTTTAAAATTTCAAGTTAATTGCTTATTTTTAGCGGCATTTCAAATTCAGAAAATCTCAAACAAATGAATAGTGTGTGTAAATACAAATGAATTTGTGTGTTTGTGTTCGTCCGTATTTCTATGTACAGATAGCAGTATACTGAAATATATTGTAATATTATGAATGTTATCAATATATTTAGTTTATATATATTAAAACATTATGGAGAATAATGCTCCACACTATCAATTATGGGAAAATGATATTCGAGCATTTATAAGCAGGATTTAATTTCAGTATAATAAAATACGTTTAAATGCTGTAAATTATAGAATTATATTTATGCCAGTAAAGAAAGCGGTACTAAATGTATATTTTTAGAAACAACAATAATTTGAATTTTTTAAACTAATTCTTGACAATTATAACTAAAATATTCAAATTTTATTATTTCATATTTTTTAAATTTTCTTTTACATTATAAATATCTTCATTAAATTTATAAATAGTGTATTTCCTAATTTACTTTATTTGAATAAAGTTTTCTTTACATTTCTTTTATTATAAAAATTTTAGTATTTTGCTAATAATTATATTTATCTTTTTTAAATACAATTATTACAATCATGAGCTTTATGTGAAACAAATTACTGTAAGTAGTACTTAATATTAAAAATAGAGTAAGTAATATTAAAAAAAGTAAGTAATATTAAAAATAGATATTACTTAATTTTTTTAACAAAAAAATTACATCATAATTTCTTAAGAAATTTGCTTTTTGAAAACTAATAATACTTTATATTTATATTATGTAATAGAAAAACAAATTTTTTTTTTTGAAAAAAAACTATTAAATTTTTTATGATGATACAAGAAAACAATTTCTATGTTGATTCCTTTCTAAAATTAGTAATCACACCAGATATGCCCTTTGAAAAGAAATCCTTTTAATTATAAAGTGCGCTCTTTCATTTAAAATTAACTGCAGAATAATTCGTCAAGGTATTTCTCTGATAGATTTTTCATTTTAACTCATAATTCCTATGAAATTGAGATTATTTTACAAAAATAATTGCCTTTATAAATGCAAATTTTTAATATATGTTACAATGTAAATTTTAATTTCAATTATCCTATAGTATATTTGTTGTATTTTTTTCCTTATAAATGAAAATTTAAATCACAAATGACATTTTTAATATATACATATTTTAAATCAAAATTTATTTCAAAATATAAATGTTAATTGCTTGTCTGACATATTTTTAGGATTTTATATTCTTAAACATTGTTTATGTAAATAAACTCTACTAAAGTCTTTTCTTAATTTTAATTGTTGGTAACACAAAAGTAACTTTCCAAAATACTATTTAATAAAACATCACTAATTAGTTAATATTTTTTAATTAATATTTAAAATAATAGTTATTGTTTATTCTGTTTTTACTCAACCATTTATGCATTTAGGCTCTTATGTTTTTTCATAAATATTACGAAAATAATTATTTAAATTTAATTTTGAATTACAAGTGAAATATTAACATTAATTGCATACATTCTAAAATAACAGTGAAAGGTTAAAATAATTGTCATCAATGCTTAGAAATGTTACAAAAAACTGTTTCCATTAAATACCTGAAGAATTAATTTCAATGACAAATGTATCTGGGAAATTCTTTCCTCGCTATGTTTCGCCTTAAATTTTTATTCCCATTAAATTTTATAACAAAGTATTTTTACATATTTACACACAAAATTTATTAAAAAAAAAATTATATTTTTATACCTTCATCCCAACCTCAAAAATTTCTCATTATGCTATACCAATAACAGTTACTTTTGAATTTAAATCTGATATAGATGAATATTTAAAACACCAAAAATATTTATTTATAAATATTAATCATGAAAAGAGTTCCTTATCTAATTCCTTCTATTATTAAAATATATTTGAGATAAAAATGTTAAAGATGTTTCACTGCATGCTAATGGTATTTAAATCTTATTTTATAGAAACGTAATAACGAATTAAAATAAACATTATATTAAAAATTCTTTAATCATTAAAATCCAAAAAATATAGTTACAATTTCAAATAATAAAGTAATCATTAATTCTGTAATAAACATTAATTGAATATTAACATTAATTGAATATTAACATAAATATTAACATTAATTGCATACATTCTAAAATAACAGTGAAAGGTTAAAATAATTGTCATCAATGCTTAGAAATGTTACAAAAAACTGTTTCCATTAAATACCTGAAGAATTAATTTCAATGACAAATGTATCTGGGAAATTCTTTCCTCGCTATGTTTCGCCTTAAATTTTTATTCCCATTAAATTTTATAACAAAGTATTTTTACATATTTACACACAAAATTTATTAAAAAAAAAATTATATTTTTATACCTTCATCCCAACCTCAAAAATTTCTCATTATGCTATACCAATAACAGTTACTTTTGAATTTAAATCTGATATAGATGAATATTTAAAACACCAAAAATATTTATTTATAAATATTAATCATGAAAAGAGTTCCTTATCTAATTCCTTCTATTATTAAAATATATTTGAGATAAAAATGTTAAAGATGTTTCACTGCATGCTAATGGTATTTAAATCTTATTTTATAGAAACGTAATAACGAATTAAAATAAACATTATATTAAAAATTCTTTAATCATTAAAATCCAAAAAATATAGTTACAATTTCAAATAATAAAGTAATCATTAATTCTGTAATAAAAAGTTGGCAATAAATGATTTAGAAAGTTGAAAAGTTGGGAATCTTTTAGTTTGCAATTTTTTGGCTTTTAAACCTTATTTTCTAAAGTAATTCCTTTATGTTAAAATAACTAAAGACCATAATTTTTTATATAATTGTAATAAAAAATGTTTAAGCAGGATATAAAACCTCATTAATAATAAGCTTCTATAATGTTATTTCTTAAAACTGATTGAACAAAAAACAGAAACATATATAGCTAATACTAGAAGATTCTATTATAAATAATAAAGCTGGAATTAAAATTTTCCGCTAAACAATTTCTTTCACAGTATATTTATTGGAGAATTATAAGGTATGAAAAAATGTATTTATAAACAAATCCCATGTAATTAAATTTATGAAACATAATTAAGCTGAATAATTACTATAACTACATAGACATTATTATCATAATTAAAGGATTTAAGAAGCATGTCTGTTTTTCTTTACATTTTCTAACAATTATAGAAAGTTATTTAAAGAAATTTGAAAATAATTTAGCAGTAATATTCAGCATATGCTACGTTAAACTGCATTTTAAAAATTTGTTGGAAAGCTAAAAATTTTATTTAGTTATTATTTCATCTATTTTATAAATGTATATTGTATTAAAGGTTATACAAACTTTAATACAATTAATTAATTTTAAAACCAATCTATCTAAAACTTTAATTATTATAAATTCTAAACTTTTTATTATTTGAAGATTTCTATATATTATTCAGAAAGAGAAACAAATTTCTTATTGTAGCAATGATTTAAAAAATTCAAGTATTGTGGCCAACATTTATTTAAACTATTCTTATTAAAGTATATATTTATTTCTTAAATGTAATATTAAAATGTTTAATTTTAATTAATTCATTATAAATCAATTAATTACAATTTAGATCTTTATTAACTATTGATATAGTTTAATAAATTTATTTTTAATCTATATTTAAATATAAAAAAAGTTTTATCACGTAAAAAATGAAAATGATCACGTAGAATACAGAAAATCTCAAAGAAAAACTATAATTTATATTTGAAATTTATGAAATTTTACAATATTAAATGCGATAGTTTTAAAACTTATGTATGATACAAAAAATAAATTTCGTAGTATCTGAATTATACTTCTATCTATTTTTCATTTATATGAGTTTTACGACCCTAATTTATACCGCATTCAGAAAAGTTTTATATGTATTTTCAAGCCAATGCTAAATGTTAAAATACATAATCAAATATCTACTCCGTATAGATTTGATACTAAAGCTTGAATTTGTACTTTTAAAATGATAAAAAATTTTTAAATAAAGAAGATTTTAAACTTATAATCAAGACATACGAAATATGATTGATTTTAAGGTAATTCTCAACATATTTATTTACAGTTTGGAAAACTCAGAGATCACGCGAATGTGTGATAAATTTGAAATGATGACACTTAAAGATAAATCTTCTCTGCTCATTAAATGAACTTACCGCAACTCATTAACACAATCTCATATTTTGTTTAAAGTAAAACTTTTCGCCTATTTTGTTGTTTACAAATTATACTCTGATATACAACTATATGCGACCACATATAGAAATAAATAATTTCATATATATTTTTTATTCAAAGATTAATCGTACATGAAATCAATGCACAGCATTGAAAGTTCACCTGTAATGTAATATTTGGAATTAAATGATTTAATGATTTAATTTTAACAAAATGATTTAATTATATCTGAATTTACTTCTACCAACGGCTTATTGTCTTTAGTTACTTTTAAACTTTCAACGTAAATACGAAAAAATAATTTTTTAAGGAATTAATTAATGCCAATTCTTGAAACATTTGTTATTTTCAAAACAGATAGATTTGGCAATCTTGAGAAAAAAACTAAATGCCTTATTAATATTTATCGATTTAGATTTTGATACTTAAAATAATACGATGATATTTTACAGAAAAAAAAACTGAAAATCTTTTAAAAAGTATTTAATAAGACATTTTTAAAATTTCTATTATATGTACAATTATTATTATTAATTTAATTCCAGGCTTAAGTACACATACATAAATTAAATTACATACATTTCACTTAAAAATTTTAGAAATAATAAATTTATTAAATAAAAATACTTAATTTGTTAATGATTCGTCAAGAAACTACTTATTGTTATTGATTAACACATAGTAATTAGCATTTATAGTAACATATTTATATATTTTTTATAAATTAAGTGTTATTTACGTTTAAAATTTAGCAAAAATACTTATGTCAAACTGTACTAAAAACGTAGCCTTAGGATAAAAAAAAATGAGAATATACTTTTTGTTAAAATGTTCCTCATTAAAAATATCCCGCTTATTATTTCATTACTTTGGCATATAACCACTTATTTAAAATGGAACAAAATAAAGAAATATGTAAATATTTGAATGATCGATAAATTTAATATTTCATAAAATATCATGTAAGCATTAATTTCATGTACTGGACATTTAAAATCTATTTAGTTGCAATGCAAAATATTATTTCACTGATAAAATCTTATCTTCCACTGGGTGTATTTAAGAAATGAAGAATTCCTCAATTTTGAAACACAACAAAAATGATACGAAAAATATAAATATTTAATATTTTTATAATAGGTAAAGTCAAACATAAATGTGAAAAGTTTTATGCTGGATTTAATTGATTGTTAATCAGTTGAATACAACAAGCTGTTTCAAATTCCTGTAAAATAAATAGTTTTTTTTAATGCGATGCCTTCTAATATATTCACGAACATAGTTAATAACGGTATGCATTACTTCAACAGATCTTACCTGTAACAATTGTATACCAATTAGGATAAGAATTTGATGGAAAAATAGGGGTTACATAGGGCGCCCTAACTCCATTCTCAGCTAACTTTCTGAAACCAGGTAGACCGTTGATGTCTTGATCTGGATAATCCCACCGACAGCCATCCACTAGGATAAGAAATAATTTATTACCGAATCCATCTTTTCGGTTTCCCTCGGTGTTGCTGTAATAGGCGAAACCAAACGAGCCGTTAAGAATCACCTTCCAAACACAGAATTGCACCACGCGGTGGAGAAACAAAGTCATACTCTTCCGAATGCGTGTTTGCCGAAGGAGAGAGAGCTCCAGAAGTGTGGGGTAAACATTTCGCGCCGGATAGTCATTTAACTTGTTCCTCCATCCGGCGCCGGATTCGCCCAAATCGCAATCTCATTTGAAGGGGTTGTGCAAATATTGCGGTTCCTCAAACAAGAATAGTGTTTATACAAAAATATATATGTTTCTTCGATTTTTATATAACCGAAGGGTATTATTTTTCTTCTCCGAAAAGAAAACTATTAATCTTTTATTTTTTATTTTATTTATCAATACAGAAAAAAATTAAAAGACTATAAAAATGACTATACAGTAATAAATGTAATAAGGTATAAAAATAACAAGGTATTAAAACGTAAGTAATAAGGTATAAAAATAGTAATAAAAGTAACTTATTACTGTTTTTATACCTTATACAGTGATAAAAGTTAGTACCTTATACAGTAACTATACAGTAATAAAAGTTAGATTGCTGTTAATTTGATTTTGTAATAATAAAATTTTTAATTTTTCTTATCTGAAAATAATTACATTTATGTTTTATTTTAAATTTTAAATGAAAATAACTTCAAAGGAAGTTTTTGATATATTTACCTTTCTTAAATTTTAATTTTTAAAATATGATTACAAGTTAATTAAAAATAAATTATTCTAGAGCACAATTATTTATAAAACCTTTTTACAAAATAAAATAATTTCGTTTTAGCTTTGAAATGTGTGGTTATATAAGTTTGTAGCTTTTGCTTGATAAAATCAGCTTAAATGCTTTTATTTATATAAATACAAATAAGAATTTCGAACATGTAATTAAACAGTTCGAAATTCTTATTTGTATTTAGAAATTCTTATTCTTATTTGTATTTTATTTTAAGTTTGTTTATAAATCAGCTTAAGCAATCTTTGACAATACTAATCGTACCAATCATTCTCTCTAAATAAAGTTTTTATATATTTTGCATATCATGCTTATTTATTAAATGTTTTAAAAGATTTTAAAACAACTGTTTTAAAATATATAATACCAATAATTGTTTTTGAGGAAAAAAATTTAACTATAAGAAATAGTACAAATAATTATTTCACACATAATTTTGAATTACTTAAATGGAAATTTTTAAAATATTTCAAATTACTTAAAGTAACATTACAATTTTTCTTATTGGTTTTAATCTGATTTTCTGTCATAAATGGTAAATTTTTTCATTTATTCTGCTTTGTTTTGAATTAATTTCTAAAATCAATAACTTATTTCCTATAAAAATTAATTTTAAGTTTTCCATTAAAATTAATCGAAATTTGTTTTAAACTGTCATTTGCCGAATAAAAGTATACTACCTTTAGTTTAAATAAGACTTGTTGTGAAGTAAATTGTATTGATATACAAATTACTTATCATTTTTATGCGAATTTGCTATTCCAAATTCAATAATACGATTCTTGTTTTAAACTGCAATTTCGATGAATATCTAACATTATTTTATCTCTAAAACTAAGCTTTTTAAAACTTTCATTTCTAAGATATTATTATTATAGGAATTATATATGAAACTATTTGAGTTTACTTTTCTAAAACATTTCTCCTTTTAGCATAAAATAGACTAATTAATTTTTTCGTATTAATCAACTTCCATATTTTACAAGAAATATTTAATTTATACGGATTTAAAATAATTGAGAGTTCCCTTTATAGTTTACTTTATTAATTAGGCTTACTACAGCTAAGAGGTACTAAATCTAATCAATAAAAAAAT
Source organism: Latrodectus elegans (assembly GCA_030067965.1). NCBI lineage: Eukaryota > Metazoa > Arthropoda > Arachnida > Araneae > Theridiidae > Latrodectus > Latrodectus elegans. The sequence goes on along the minus strand of CM057820.1, from coordinate 43,451,322 downwards.
TTAATAATTGGCCTTTCTGTGTACTTTTTCTTTTCAACGAAAATATTTTTTCTCATAACTTACTTTATTTCATGTGCTATCCATGAATTTCTAGTTTTGTAAAACTTCTTGGAAACAAGAAGTCATAATTTTTTTTAAGATTGGAGTAAACTGAAAATGAACTGAGAATTTAAATAATCATTATTTTTGCTGTTCAGCTGTCATAATTCTATTAATCCCTTAACTTTTAGAAATGAATATTTTCTTTTCGGATTTTAAAAGTTCCGGTTTTGCAAGTTCCTTCCCAGATTTATTTTTTTAAATAGTTGCGTTTGATTTTTAACTTCAAATATCTTTTTAGTTCATGTGATTTTAAGATAAAAAAATATTTTTGTTCTTCCTAAGCCGGGAGGCATAATTTTTTTTAAATTGTTGTCTTTTATTGAAGTTTTAAGCCTTAAAATTGCATATTTTACTTTTACTAACCTTTAAAATTTATAAATAAAACTATTAAAATAAATCAGACTTCACAAAATTAATAACTTTTCGGTTATTCACAGAAGAATGAGCAGGATCCAAAAATCCTGATAAGCGTAATTCAAATTTGCTTGTCTTAGCAAAAAATGAAAATTTTTATTAAATAAAAAGTATTTTACGAAAATGCATTATAAAATATTTTAAAATCATTTTATATTTTAATAAGTTGTCAAGGAATCATTTTAAAATTAGAATCGGAATTAGATTATATTCGTAAGGAATTTGTGCCAAAACATAAATTGCACTTAAAAGCAATCTTTTTCACTTTTCTAATTCCAGGAATTGATCTACAGATATAATAATTATAACAGGATGTTTTACATACGTTGTCTCATCTCTTAATATTGATATTTTAGTAATTGCGGTTATCGAATCTACAATAATACATAACGCTCCACAATGATTTGTATCAGTTATTGATAACTTAAGACATTTCATGATAATGTATAGTTGTGTTTTACATTATCTTTTTCCATTATCACCGTTTATGTAAAACTTATGTTGTAGCATATGTTTTAACCTTAAACAAATAATAATGACATTAATTATTAATTTAGATATCATTATGCTTAATTAGGCATTGGAATAATTCTATTAATATAATTAAGCTAGCAAACTTGTTTACATTCAATAATGTTTTACGACTACTGAATATGAATACGTTTTCAAAGAAAAGTTTTTTTTTCATAGCATTTGGCTCATTTTAAGATTGGCTCATTTAATACCAAATTTGTAATTAATCACAGAAATTAAGCATTCCTTTGAAATACGTTATTTTATATACGCTTATTTAATTATAGGTGCAGTTATAAATCTAGATAAAGAGCTTCGGGTGCAAAATTGCGAAATATTCCAGGAAAATTTACAATGCATTTAAAACAAAATTGAAAAAAATATTTGTGATATTTTCTAAATAAATTTAAAACAGTTCATATATTACAATAGCTAACAAAACGCTTATATATTGCCAAGAAATAAATAATTTAGTCTTAAATTATAAAAAAGAATGTATTTTAATAACAATATACATTTATTTCGTTTATGAAAAACTAATAAATGAATTGCTCTAAGATTTTCAAATTGATAGTCCGCATTCCATTTATATTTTATCAATAAAGATAAGATTAAATTTTAAAACATTTATATCTACAGCTTTATGCATCTTACTTTTTTAATATTTTATTTCGTATTTCTTTATCAAACAAAGATTCTTCTGCGAATAGTGAACTTAATTTATTAAAAAATATACAATTCTCAGTCTTTAATTAAAAATTGAAACATTCTACCAAATTACTTCAAATAATTATAATTTAAGAACACTTAATTGATTAAAGTCTTTGTGAGACGACAAAAGACAAGCCATTTTTTTATATTTTTATCTCATTTAGATATGTACAAAAAAATTACAAAGCATATTTCATTCATAACTTTCACTTATAATAAAATATTTTATTTATTATTTGAATTTTGAAATTTAATAATTTGAAAATTTATACCAGTTGTAAACGTATTTTCTTTAGCTTATCGAATTAATAATTTATTTCCCTAGGAATTTAAAATTTTTAAACTTCATAAGTATAAATAACTAGTCTAAATCTAATTAACTGATAATTTTTCATAAAATGTTCTAATGTATATTTCGATACTAAAAGTAATTTTATTATAAAAACCCTTAAAAATTTTATTATTTTAATAATATTTTTTACTTAACAGCATAAGAAATAAAAGCAATTATATTTATTCATGCAAATTAAATATAAATGCTTAAAATTAATTAAATAGATTTCTACCTCCGTAATTTAAGTATGCGTGGTAAAATTTTGGGAATTTTCGATTCATTAGTTTTCAAGATTCATCTGTAATCAAGATATCACTCATTTATGCTGATCATTTCATCCTTTCCTTGATTTTCAGCAAAAATATAAAAAAATGATTAATATATTAAGTATTCTTAACTCAAAGTTATTTAATTAAGGAAAAAATTTTAATATGTTTAAAGTATTTTGACATATGATGATTAAATATAGACATTTCTTTTTAAGGAGTTGTTTTTAAATATATAAAAATCCATGAATATAGTTGTAAATGCAAATATAACAAATGCAGTATGTCTCATACAAGCAAGATGAAAAAATATCCTTCCAGTTAAATTTCTCAAACATCAAAAGATAAAAACATGTAAAATAAAAAGTATTAAATCAAAATAACAAATATCAACAAAACAAGGCTCTGATAAGTATGTTTAATACTGCATATCATAAAGTTTATAAAATTATCTTTCAGTAAATTTATATATATTTTTTTACTAAAACATTTTCTCGTTTCCAAGACTAAAAGAAGAAAATATTTACAAAAAAATTGTAAAACAATTCTAATCTAAATATTAGTTTATAATTATATATAAAATTTTGCATTTATTATTAGTTATATAAATGTTATTAGTTATTAATTATACTTTCATATTATATTTTAAATATATGAAATGTAATAAATAAAAAAATATGAGAACTTTAAGTATTGTTTTAAAACTTTCTTTCACACTCAATTGTATTCATTTTATAACAAATATATTTATTTTGAATAGGTTATTTATAAATATTGGACTTACAATAATTTATATTATATAACGATAAAATTTTAAATTTTTTGAAAGTATACTAAAAGCATGTCAAAAGAAAATAATTAAATTTTTTAAACAATACACCTAAAAGTCATTTGACTTTTCTTTGATCATTAAAATACCATGTAACATTTATTTGGTTTTAGCATGACAAGTCATGACTCTTCCTGTTATACTTCAAATGCTATATTTTAATTTATTAACTAAATTTAATGTACTAGTTAAAACAATTCAATTTTTCATTGGTCATTAAAAATCTGTTTTTGTAAAAAATTAATTAAAATCATGCGTGTATTTTAAATAATAAATTGTTTCCGGGAAAATAAATTAACTTGAAAGTATGCCTTATCCTAAATGTTTTTAATATTAGTCTAATCGAAATTTTAATCAATGATTCAAAATAGAATATAAAAAGAATAAATCTGTTATTAATATTTATTAAAATCTTAAACCAAATAAAACAACTTATCTAATTTTAAGAATTATTTTAAACAATAATACCTGTATTAATTTGTTTATATTTGTTATCAACCTGATTAATAATTTATATATAAATTATATATATATTAAAAAATATGTGTTTCAAAAAGACTAATTGTTATAAAATTTCACTGATTGCATCCTGTTCGATATTATTAAATTATATTCAACAAATGAGTTATACTAAAAAAATAAGGAATTAAAGAATCCAAAGGAAATTATTAATTTATGATGTATTAAAGCAAATCATAATAGATGATTAATTTATAATTTATTTACGAAAATCTTCTGAATTTCCCCTGCAAATATATAATCTATTATATTTTGATTAATTTTTTAAAATTGACTTATGCAAAAATAAAGGTAAAAAATATTTTAAATAGTTTTTTTATTATTATATTAATATATGTGATGTTCTTCTTGCATAAAGTATTATAAATTTGTATGTGTGTGCTCGTACACATTCACTAATTCCATATTATATATGTGTGTGTGTATGATTTTCAGTTTTAATTTAAATAAATCATTTCTCATATATATGCGAAATATTGCATTTGCGAACAAAATTCTGTATAATATAGTCTTATGAATAAATTTTATATATTTCATTCATTTCGTATGAAATATTCCCTTTTTTTTCATTTGTGCAAATTTTTTAAATAATAAAAATAGCTTTAATTATAATTAAAAATTGCATTTTATTCTAGAAAACTAATGAAGTAAAATTTTTATTTTAGAATAAAAAACATTTCAAATTAAACTCGAATATAGATTTTTTGTCATTTTCATTTTTATTAAATATTAAAGTGTTTGAATAATTATTACTTATTACTTGAAGTTGTAAAATTAATTTAAATTCTACAGTGACTAATAAATAACTGTATATTGGACGAATTTAATTTTATTATTTTAACATTTTTCGAACATAAAGGAGAATTTTCAAATTAAAATTAAATCTGCGTCATTTAACTTGCATTTCTAATATATAAAACTTCATTTCATTATATTATTTCTCTTTTTCATTCATTTATTTCAAGTCTTACTGGCATTTGTATCCTTACTAACAATTTTTTTAACTTTAGTTCCTTCTAAATTTTTCAAAACAATGTATTAAAGTATTTCTTTTTTTTATGCTTTCACTTTATGCTGTTCTCATAATCTCAATATGCCATCATAATATAACACAAGAGTAAATATAATAATATATTAAGAAACAATAATAATTTAAACTTAATATGGATTTATACTAGTTTGTTTCATTATTAACAATCATTTTTAAAATCAAGGATAATAAACAAACAAAATATAGTATCACTGAAATTTTTTGTTCGTATCCAATACTCTTTCAAATTTTTCATATTAGTTGTGAAAAAGTAACATTTATCTTCATATAATAATATTTTAGTGCATTTTCTTCGCAATAAAATTGCTTTGAACTAAGTAAAAATGTCATGTGCAGATGTGGCAAGCAAATATATTTTACAAGAAATTTTTCGAGACACTAAAATATTGCAGTAACTTACGAAAACTATGAGATTTGTAGATTTATAGCAGACGATTTATCTCTTCTAGTGACATATCGGTATGACTAACTTCCATAAGATAAGTTCTAGAATTAATGGTTTGGAATTTCATACAATCTTTTTAGAATTTCCAATAATGCTGCATCACTTTTTGAGATTTATGTTTATCTTATATGAACTTATCAAGAAACAAAAACCTTAAAATTTATAAAGTGTATTTAAAAGGAATGCCAAGTATATGAATAAGTGCATTAAATCAGCTTCAAGTTTTATTGTCATTATTGTTATTAAGAATTTATTTCATCTTATCTGAATTACATTGTAGTGGTGATGATAACATGAGTTTTTAATACTTGTAAATTAGCTATGAAAATTACCGTGAAATGTGTAAGATTTTTGATTGTTTTAAACTAACAGTACAAAACTTATATAATAGTTTTGAAAATTGCTTTGTAAATCTATGATAAGAAAAAGAAATAAATTAAATAACTTAAATATCAAGAAAATTAAGCATATGGAATAAACATTTCGTACCATGGAAAAATTAAAGTTATATTTATCAAGTATTAAAATAAAGAATTTATATATAAAGATTAAAACCATTTAACTATACTATAAATTTAAGGGCACTATTTTCTCATTTATATCTAAACATTTAAAAAATTATTTCATTAAAGAATTAGTGTTGAAACTATTCCTTTCATAAAAAGCTCTTTTTAAATGCATGATAATTACACCTCATGTAAATATATATTAATACTCATTGTTTTTTAAATAAGCATGAAAAAGTTATTCGTATTTGCCTGCTTTTTTTCATAATAAAGAGCCTATTCTGAAATCGAAAGCTTTTTGTTTAATATGATTCAATTAGAATATTTTATTTATATTTTAAAAAAGTATTAAATAACATCCTGAAATTTTTCTTATATGAAATAATTCTTTGATCTAGAATTTATTCAAATTTATTCTAAAACTGAGAAATAAGCATCGTGCATTAATAAAAAAAAAGACTTTTTTGATATTTTTTTCAAAATAAGTGACATAAAAAATCTTGTTTTCTATATTGATAAAAAAAAATTGCAAATTTTGCCATTTAATCAAATTGTGATAAAATAATTGGTCTCTTTTATGCAAGATCCTCAAAGGAATTTTATAACATCAGGAAAGATGAATTTGTTTATATACTTTATCTCAATTTAACGCATCATTTATCCCCTAATTGAAAATGCCTAAAAAAACTATAAATACATCGTATCTTTCTCTGTATAAGTTATCGTATTTCATTAATAACTAGATTAGTATTTGTGAATGAATTGGTTACTTTTAGGTATAAGAGGGAAGTTTCTTAAATACTCAAGAAAAAGTTATTCAATTAAACAAAGGGAAACTTTAAGTTCTTAAATTAGCTTTGTGTGGAATATAAGTTTAAAAAGGGAATTTTTACTTCTTTTATTTTCCATCAGTTTCTTGAGAATTATTTTAAAAGTAATTAAATTATATTCAATTATTTTTGCTTTTATTTTTTAAATTATAATTTTGTTTCATTTTTGTTGTTATTAAAGTAAAAAATATATATACTGAAAATCGTTTGTTAGATTTCATTTCAGTTTAGGATCACTTAAACTTTTTAAGTTCGTACGATACACTTCACAATTTCTAAATGTATAATTTATTTCAGATTTGTTTCGTCTTTTTAAGTTCGCACGATAAATTTCGCAGTTTCTAAATTCATTATCTCTTTTTCTCATGTTTATTTTGTCAAATCAGATGTAATTAAGTGGAAGAATTTGAATAATTGTCACTGTATTTTGTATGAATTCTAACCAGAAATGGATGCGATAAAGTATTTTAAAATTCATTGAAGCTATTTTATAAAAGAACAGTTACTTATAAGATAAAGAAAATGTGGTTGTAAAATTTTTAAAAAGAAATGTGAATTTGACCTCTCTGATAAGCAACATTCGAGGCTATTATCTTCAATAATTGGAGTTTCTGTAAAATTAATAATAAAGCCAAATCTTTTTCTTACAACATCCTTGATTGCTGAAAGATTTCATTCAGCTCAACAAAGCATTTTTGATCATAAATGGGAAATAGGATTAGTGTAGGAATATTTGAGTTATCTTCCAAATGAGTTAAATAAGAAAACTTGAATGAACGAGTCATTATTGCTGTGTGTATGATGGGACTTTCAATGACGATAAATATTTCTGTTAAAATCGAATGACAAGTTAAATTCAAGTTATATTATAAGTAATAAATCAAATTAAAAAAAATTTCCTAGAAAATAGTTTGATGATTTTCAGTAGGCTGGAAATCGTGCTGCCTTGTTTTAATACCAAGGCACTTACTTCTATTTGGACTCGTCAAAAACTTGGAGAACTAGACTGGGAAACACATATTCCCATCATTCTAAAATATTTCCAGTCTAACTTTGCATCCAGTCTAGTCTTACGAAATACTAACTTCCACATCCAACAGATTTCCGTTTCTAGTACCTTTTGTCTATCTAATTTTTCATCCTTGTAAAATTTTTCACAAGGCAAAGAAAAGTATAGACAATTTCAGACTGTCATTGATTTAGTCTTTTCCCATATAAGCATAAGAAATCTTTAAAAAGAAATATACAAATTGCCATCACACAGATAAGCAGTTGTAAATATAAATAGCAATTATAGTGATCAATAAAGTTATTTAAAGAATGAAACATTTATTATCTTGTTTTGTTCTTAGAATCAACAAAATTTTCTGATCATAAAATTTATAGGAATTACTTTAGATTTTAATTTATATAAATAAATTATGAAAACTTTAAATGAAAGGCTAAAAAATTTTATAATTGTTGCATAATTTATTATATATTTGATGACATGTAAATGTATTTGCTTTAGTAGTTAAAAATGATATTAGTGATGAGGTAATGAAATCAAAAATATCTACTTTGATAACAGTACTGTTTTAAATAAATTTTGAACAACCTGTGTTATTACATAATATTTTTATTTCTGATATCTTACCTTCACAAATTTAAAAGGCATTGTATAATAACTTATTAACAATTAAGATACAATTAGTGATACATAATATTAATCAATGTAAAACTGCATATATTTGGAAAATGTTTTAAATGTAATGTTTATAAATAATCTTAAGTAATAAAACATTGCAAATTTTATTGAAAAAATAAAGCCTTTTTTGTAATTACTTTTAAAGTTAATATACCCATTTAAAATATGTTTATTTATGCGTGAACAATTAGATAATTCTTATAAAATCTTTTTTAAAGTATGGCTTACAAGAGAAATTATGGCATCTTGCTTAGCATGCATGAACTTAAATAACATGCCAAAATAAGATATTTTTTAAATCATCCTCAATTAACCACCAAATATGCTTTAAAAGCATATAATTTATTTATTGTTAAAATCTTATAAAATGTTGTCTTATTCAACTCATTTAAGAAATTTGATATACGTATTATTAAAACTATTTGAATAGCATTAAATAATTTTTAAAAACGTATAGCAAAACATACTTATAAAAGGCTCTAAAAAGGCATTAAAATCTATTAATAAATTTGAATAAGTCTGAAAGAGTTAAGAAAACATGACTGTGGTTTTATTGGCGTTTATCTGCGATCAACAAATATATTAATTGTTCATATTATACAGAAACGAGTTTTCCAAGAAACAAATTTCAGTATAGCAAAAAATGTAAAGACTCAAAATAAAAGTAAACCTTAATTTGGAACTATTTAAGAAACATTTATTTGTATCTTATTTACGGAAAAACTTGTATCGTCATGAGAATTTATAATAATTAAGCAGTTTAAGTTAAAAGTTATAAAACATTATTTTCAAACTAAAAATCTAAATGAGGTTAAATGATAAAAAAAAGAAATTCGTTGATATTTTCCATTTCATACTTTGTATAACAAAAAAGTCAATATATTTTACTATTTAATAAATCTCTCAATAATAATAATAAATAAGCCAATATTTTTTAAATAAAGTTCAATAATCATATATATTTTTGTTTTAATAGTTGACTATTTTTTCTTAGCATTAAATTTCTTTAGAGCATTTTTAAATGTTTCTCTTCATAAAACTAAAATAAACTCCATTGATAAAGTAAAAATGATATTTTCTTTTTTTCAATTTAAAGGGTTTTAGATTAATATATTTATTTTCAAATTTTGATCGCTAAAACATTATGAAATTGTGAAAGTAAAATATGAAAGCAAATTAAACCATATCAATTCGAAATTCTCCAAACAATTTTTAAAATTATTATTAAATTTTATTCATATAAAAGTAAATTTATAGTTTAGACAAACATTGATTTATTAATGTTGATCTGATTAATAATTTTGACTAAATTAAACTAAATTTTTTTTTATTTGATACTTGTATTTAAAGCCGACCGAATTTTAAAAATAATATTAGTACTAAAACATTCTTAAAAAAAATATTATCTAAGCATTTTTACTTATTATTTACAAAGAACTAAGTTATGAAAATAAATAATAGCTAAACACTGTAAATTTTGAAAGTTAAAAATTTGTTTAGATATAAGCAAATATGTAGTAGTTTTGAACATATTCGTACATGCATTTATTACATATATGTACACGCATAGGCATGCATGTATACAAATTTGATCATTTTATTAAATCATTTTCAAATAATTTTAGACAGAATGATAAAATATTCATGAATAGATTTTTTTCATCCAAAAACAGACTACTGAATAATAAAAAATCACTATATCAGCTGAATAAGCAACAATACATGACACAATCTAAGCTTAAAAGAAATGATTCTCCCAATCATATAAATAGTTTTATACTTAATAAACAAGAATAAAACGCGTATGTAACAGGTAAAGTAATAAGAACACGGAGAAATGTTGAAGTGGAAAAGTAAAGCTATAGCCGTGGAAAATTTATTGTCTGTTGCTGCTCTCAAATGGGGAGCACTTCACTAATCAGCTTTTAGGATCCACTAGTAATGCGGCAGAAACAAAAGCACTTAAAGCGCAAAAAGCCAAAAAAAAGTCATACTTTGCAGTTTTTTCACTTGGATTGTTTACTTTGTTTCGCTTGATTAGACTTGATTAGAAGCAGACCAAAATGTATACTCTTTTACTTTTTATTAAACTATATATTCCTTCTATCAAATTCTTATCATATTGCATTATTTGCAATATTTCTTGTGGATGGATTATTTCGAATAAAATTAGAACAAGGTTTCACTATCTTCTGATTTCATTTGATAAAATAAAACACATAATACTAGGCTTCAATGTTATTCATTGTAATAATAATCAATTTTTACGCCATGAAAATTTTATTAGTTTAAAAATTTTGTGTACATAAATTGATGTAATTTATTTAATTTTATTATGCAAAAGAGATGATATTCTCGAAACATTTTCTTTTTAATAAAATTAAGTGTTCTGTAATTTCATATAATATGTTGCTAAAAATTATACTTTTTACCAAATGAAGCATTAATTACATTGGTATTTGTGCGTTTATAAAACGCAATAACAATTATATTCTCTTAGTTTTCATCTAGAATATATTACATGATGCAGTCGTAAGCAGTGTCTCGTAATTTTGAATTACAATCGAATAATTATTTGTCAACTCAGCATTTTCAAACACAATTTCCGTAAGACATCAATCGAAGGACTTTGAACATATTGTGTTTAACGTGAATAGCTCTTTATGATGATAATTCCACCTAAATAAAACGAAACTTTCTACTGAAATCATCAGTTTGAAAAATGATTTACTTACTAAACTATCCTACATAAGGAGGAAAATGCTTGCCTACTGAAATTATTCATTAATAATTCATTACCAAAAATATTCAAGATATGTTCTCAAGCAAAGAAATTATTTTACTTTACATTTGGAATTTCAAAATTTATTTTATGTAAAAATATCTACAAAACATTATGCGTAAAAAATATAAATGATATATAAATTCTAAGCTAGATCATATTTATTTGAGAAATTTTATGCAAATTAATAAAAATAGCATTTAAAATCAAATGCAGTGTTGTATATACTAATGAATATTTTTGTATACGATTACACCCCTCCCTAAATATTAATAAAAGTAACATTTAAAACTTTAACAGGTTTAATTTGTGATATAACTGGAAAATTTGCAAACTAAGATAACCAATGCTACTTCTTTTTACTTTTAATAAACATGTCACGTAATCAAATGAATATTGTCATCAAAATTAAGGATTGTTGTTGAGAAATTAAACAAAAATCAATGAAATTACATTGCCATAAATTGAAAAATCTGTTGCTAAATTTTATTCATTCAAGGCTACTGTATAGATTTATGTAAAGATCAGAGATTACCAGGGAACATTTTTTAAAGGTTTTGAATGATATTTCAGAACTAAGACCTACTACACAGACACCATTCTTTTAAAATTGAAATATTTTAAATATATTACTTCCATTTCAAAGAAATGCAATACTAGAGACTAGTATAAGAAATTTTATTTTATTGTGACATAAAAGGAAACACATAAAGGAACTAAGTCAGTTTTAGTTCTTTAAATAGCAAATTTTTCACAATGTACTTAAGGTGAAATCTATTATGCAAAAATAATGCTCTGCATTCTACACAGCAAGAAAATTCCTCCAATAAATAAATTTTTCTTATATTTATATATTTATGAAATAACAAATAATAAAAGTATTCATAATTTATTTTCCATTGGTGATTTTTTTTAAAATTCAATCCATGTCACAAAAAATTTAGTAACAGAAAGTAATAATTTCATCCCGTATAAAAAAATGCAAAAATTAATATAAGCATACAAATTGTTTGCAATTAACGCATTCCATGAACTTTTCTTATTCTTTTCGAAAAAAAATTGATTGTATAAAATTTATTAAATACTTTTTAAAGTAAAAAATATAGTAATTCTAAAGTAAGATTATCCTTGAGATAAAAAATTTAATGGAAGAAAACATTGCAATTAAAATAAGTTTTCACTGTAATTGAGATATTTTTAAATAACATTTTAAATGTTTCTTTTCAAAAGTACAAGCACTCTTATTAGCACAAAAAAAGCAAAAGAATTTTTTAATAATATAACATCCTTTGTATCTCATACGACTTATTTGAAATTGTTAAAGTAAACAGCATAAATACATCCTTTTATATTATTATGAATTTCAATGTATCTCACAAAAGTACATTGCTTGAAAACGGTTTGGAAGTGAATTAAAATTTTAAAAAACTTAATTTTGCATAAAATTTAAGATAAAAGCTATTTTATGACTGACAACCATGATTCTCGAAATTAGTACCAAATTTTTTTCTTATAATTTTCAAGATACATTTTGAATTAAGTTGCAAAAAATATAATTTTCTCTTTAATTTTAACCATTAACCTTATTTTAAGTATTATGATTATCAATTAACTAATCAAGAGTTCTTGAATTTTTAAAAGCTTTAAAACTGTTTTCTTATTATGTCTGTTAGTGATATTTAATGAACTGAAAAACATATTTCATAAAATTGTAATTCAAATTCGAATTCCATTATTTGAGATAATCAAGTGTCTTGAATATTCAGTATTAGTTTTGACTGAATATCATTAATATCGCACGTTATCTTTAAGTGATCAATTGCTTATCAAAATGACTTAAATATTTGGTTTAATTGTGTCCACGTTCTACTATTTATTTTCCTAATTCAAAATGGTTGATATATATACTTCGATATTTGATTAAATTTTATAAAACTATTTATAATCATTTTTAACAAAAATTGAAAGCATTTTTATTTAAAATCACGTTTAAATCAAAATAGTTCAAATTTACAAATGATTTTAAAATTTATATAAATTATTTTTATTTATTTTATTATTTTTACCAACTAGAAATTAATAAAAGTAGCATTTAGTATTATTAAAAGGAATTAAGATTTTGGGATCGTTACCATATTAAATAATTTATTTATAAATCAATAAGATAATTCCTTTTCATTCTTTAGAATAGAAAACTGTTGAACGCAGAAACAAAATGACATTTATATGCAACTGGTTTTAAAAATATATTTTGGTATAAAATATGTCCAAAAATGATTTCGAAATACATATTCATATTATAACATGCATTAAATCTGCTCAAAACGTTAACTGGTTCATTTTCTAGTGTCATACTAGGAAATTCAGAGCAACCTGCAGTCAAAATTATTAAAGTAATTTGCATATCTGATAGAGTTTTCTTTCACACACAAGATCGCGTTCTAGAATTTCCTTTTGTGTAAGCTTAGAATGTTGTGCATGTTGTTTTCCAGTAGATAAACCGAACCCAACGTGAATGACATAATAAAAATATGCATTTATAAATCAAATATTTAATTTCATGAACATTCACATAAGAGTTTAGAAAATCCTCTATAAAATTCATTTCATTTTAATTCATTTGTAAATAATTTAGAACAAAAATAAATATTCTTTAAAACAGAAGTTTTATAGTTTTTAAAGAAGGACATACATTTAATTCATGCAATTTTCGATGATTAAATATTATACAAGAACGATAACATATGAGCTAGAGATCAATATTAACTAGATGGTATATAATTATGTAGTTTTGTTTACTCTCTCTCTTTCTCTTTCTCTCTCTTTATCTCTCTTTCTCTCTCTCTCTTTCTCTCTCTTTCTCTTTCTCTTTCTCTCTTTCTCTTTCTCTCTCTTTCTCTCTCTCTCTCTTTCTCTCTCTTTCTCTTTCTCTCTCTTTCTCTCTCTCTCTCTTTCTCTCTCTCTTTCTCTCTCTCTCTCTTTCTCTTTCTCTCTCTCTTTCTCTTTCTCTTTCTCTCTTTCTCTTTCTCTCTCTCTTTCTCTCTCTCTTTCTCTCTCTCTTTCTCACTCTCTTTTTCTCTCTCTCTGTGGCACGACAGCCCATGTGGGCCAGGACCTACAGTGCACATTTCGTTTTTTGTGACCTAGAGGCCCTGGGGTGCGAAGCATATGTCTAAATTAGGTGGTCAGCCTAATGCGAAACCCCCAGTGTTTAGTTCCCAAGCATGCTTGGTACTCAGTTTATTGACCTTCTGAAGGGATGAAAGGCTGAATATAGTTCTGTATTAAAGTTTAAATAATTTTTCCTGAGACAAATGAAAAATGTTAATAAAGGCATTAACAGAGAGACTACAATTTGTTAAAAATTAAAATATTCTTAAAAGCACGTCTTTTTTTAAACAAACATTTATAAAATATTTAGTTATTACACACTTGTAAGATTAAATAGCCAGAAATTTTTACTTAATTTGCCTTTTAATGATTATACACTTTATTTTCTTTAATTTACCATTATCAGTGAATTACTTAAGGCTTTTGAATGTCAGAAAAATAATGAGAATCACAACTCAACAAACCCACCAATGTCAAAATTATCAGTTGAATGAATAAATCGAAGGACAGTCTTATCTATAATAAACCATAACATTTGCTTTAAATGAATAAATAAATAAGTAGCTCATTTACTATCTCCAGGTATATGCACAATAATCCACACACACTAGATATGCAAAGTTAATGTTTCTATCTTATCCCGGCCTCGAAGTAAGTAGTTATATGATTACAACTTAAGTAACAACGAAATATAAGAAAAAATTATAAAATTTCAAAAACACCCACAAAGACGAGAAACCAATATATTTGGAGGTGATTATTCCATCTAGTTATGCAAAAATGCAAACACTAGAAAAGGTTTATTCCAGAATAAATAATAAGAAGATAGATTATGGATATTTAGATATTTATTTACTTGAATTTTTCTCAATTCATTTACTAAGCAAAAAAGATATAAGAAGAAATATTCCAAAAATATAAATACTTGACGATAGCAATATCACAATAATTTGCAGTTAAAAATCACACATATAACAGTACACAACACTTAACATATCTAAAAAATATATCTTACAAATAAAATACATTTGAAAACTAATGAATTTAAAATCTTAATGCTTTTAGTTATTTAAAAACATTTGTTTTTCATCATTACATAATCTATGAAATATAACATACATAGTGAAAAACCTTTATTAGTTAACATTATTTAATTTATATTTCTTAACAATTAAATACAAGAAGTAAAATTGGTTTGAAATATTGAAATCTACACATGTTAATGTTTTGAAAAACGACGTATTACTTCTCACTATTGTAAAAACATACTTACAGAAACTCCTAATGGCAAAAAATTTACTTAGAATGTGATTTTTCATGATGAAAATTCAAAGTTGATATGCAAACAATTCTTCCAACAGGAATTATAATGAACTAAGGCTTCTTGCTGGACACTGGAAGTTGACAGCTTTGATACAGGAATTAGCCAAAGATCACTGTGCTCTTTAATGACGCATGGGGTGGTCGAAACTAATAGGAAATTATATGAAATACCAAGCCAAATCTAGGATTTTCCTGCTTTGCTCCAACTTCTGAATAAAGAGGAACAACTATCGGTATAATGATCATTCAATCTTTCGGTGCCGTACTATACAAGTCGCCATTAAATTCTGTTGTACCTTTACAATATTTAAATGTTTAAAAACAAAGAAATCACCAGAAATTATAAAAGTTAAATATTTTTTCCTTTTCTTTAAGAATAATTTATGGGAAAATTTTCCTTCAGTAGAATGACAAGTGAATTCGTACGTCAGCAAAGTTTGTTTTCTAGTCTTACTGTATATTCAACATATTCTAATAAAGTAACAAAACCAATAGAATGAAACTCTGTTTATGCTACATAATCTGCACGAATGTTTATAGTTTATTAAGTATTAAGTGTTATTAAGTGTTGAATTTGAAAGCGGTAAAAAACCTATTCATTTTAAGTGAAATACGATATTCAATTATTCTAAGTTTGATACTTTAAACGGATCAAATAAACACTGGTTAATATTATGCATAAGGCAAATAAACGTTATACGTGAGTCAAAAAGAAGTAGCATAGTTTTTGAAAGAAAAATAAAGTTTTTTTAAATTTTAATTAAAAGCTATGATTTAAATAAAACAATTAAGCGTAAGATTAAATTTAAAAAGAATAAAATAGCATAAATAAGCAAACTAAAAAAAATTTGCTTTTCATCAACATAGTTAAAACAGAAAAATCTTGATTATCAAAATATTTTTTCATGGTAAAAGTACATAAAAAAGTTATTTTTAATGTGGTGATATAGATAGAAAATTGTGAATATACTTTATCTGCGTGTGTGTGCGATATAAAATAATACTTTTTTCACATTGCTTGAATTTTAATGAAAAATTTCTAAAAAGCTTTACGCAATTAAAATAAAAATAGTTGGCAAATTTATCGCTAGATATCCTTCTTTACTCACTGTTAAATAACTATTTTAAACACTTAATCCATAAAAAGATATTTTTGCTGTTGAAAAAGAAATACAATGCAAATTATTTTATGAATTCATATTAATAAATTTAATAATGTTAAGACAGTTAACTTTAATTTACTTCTAAATTAAACATATGAACATTAATTCACAACAACAATACTTTCATTCCTTTCATTCACTTGAATACTAACATTGATTTACTTCTAAATTAAACATATGAACATGAACATGAATATTTTCATAAATTAAACATATAAACATGAATACTTTCATTCACTTAAATACTAACCTTGATAAATTTTCCAAAAAAAATTTAAAATGTTAGGTTATATTTAAAAATAGCGATTTTTTGAAAAAAATGGAATTTTTCTTTTTATAATTATATCTTATAAGTAGCTTATAAATCAAAAGTTTCACTGTTCACTAATTTTTTGTTTCACTAATTTTTCTATAACAAAATTACTTCATTAATTTTTCTCCAGTAAAATCCGTAATCAAATTAAAATAAGATCAAAAAAGGAAAAATCGTGATTCAGTTAACAATAAGCATATCAATATTTTTTTAACATATACATAGTTGAACGAATGATATATTGAACTTAATATTTTCTATTGAATAACTTGAAAGAATACATATATAGGTATATATTGAAGAAATTTATTGCCACATGCCAACCAATGGCAGAGTGCTCAGCATCCCTCAGCTCGAGTCTTGGCTTAGACATGGATGTTCCTTTCTCTCCGTGAGTTTCTTTTCCCTTTGACTTTTTCGAGCGTAGATGACATACCCACTGGGTTTCCCACCATATAAGATGCCATCACCTTCGTCTCTTGTAACGCTGAATAGGAAAATACTTAAGGATAGCCGTGCATTAGGAAATAAAATATTTAAATGTATCTAAGCACTTATCCACTTTTTTAAAAAAATTTCCATCGTGAATTAATATATCGAAATTAATAAAACAAAATATAATTTCACTTACATTTCGTTAATATCAAACTTTCTCATGCAATCGCTTTCCGGATTGCAGTAACATGTTATAACACGCTTTACAATATTTATAATTTTGTTATTGAACAATTGGTAAAAAATTGATAAAACTAGTGTGACTGATGGCTATTTTAATCTTCCAGCATTTTATATGATCATCATAATGATCGATGAAAAAATTACATAATTTTTCTTGGAATATAATTCAATTGTAATCTTAATCTTCCCAAAGAGGATTCATGAAATTTTTAAACGCATTTTTTAAATATATTCTTGAGTTTTGTTTACTAAAGTGAAGCAGTTATTTCCAATATTTAAAAAATGTACTACTTAAAGTTTACTTTCTAACACATTATTTGCAATAAGAAATCAAAGTCCCAATGTATATATAAACAACTATAAACGCAATCTTTTCTTTGTATAAATCCCACTACCTAATAAAGTAAGAGAATTTTCTTGTTTATAAGTAGTAATAAAATTTTTTTAAACTTTGTTCACTTCTTAAAACAGCACCAAAAAAACTATATAAATTCATATACTTCAGAAATTTTATTTATAATATTTTCTTAAAAATCTTGCAAACACAATTAAATTTTAATTCATTACACGTATTTCTTATAATTATTTTCAGAATATTTACAATTGTATTTGTACAATTATATACATGAATGTAATATATGAATTTCACATATTGCATAAATATATGCTATTATTTAGAAACAAAAATGAGATTTATTGCAAATTAATCTAAAAATATTTAGTTATTTTCATACATATTTGGTGAATTATAAATGCAAATCCTCATGTATGCTCTTACATAGATAGTTATATATATATATATATATACACACACACACATGTATATATATATAAATATATATATATATATAAATATATATATATATATATATATATATATTTGTGTGTGTGTGTGTGTGTGTGTGTGTG
The DNA here is from genome assembly GCA_030067965.1 of Latrodectus elegans. Classification (NCBI taxonomy): domain Eukaryota; kingdom Metazoa; phylum Arthropoda; class Arachnida; order Araneae; family Theridiidae; genus Latrodectus; species Latrodectus elegans. The sequence goes on along the minus strand of CM057820.1, from coordinate 43,432,836 downwards.
TGTGTGTGTGTGTGTGTGTGTGTGTGTGTGTGTGTATGTATGTATGTATATATAATTTTAAATTTTTCTATATGTGAAAAATTAACAATCAATAAAAGAATTTATGATAAGCATTTGAAATTTTGAAAATTGTTTCTCATAAAATTTGTAAAATATTTAATTCAATAATATTTCAAATCTTTTATTGAAAATTTCAACTAAATAAAATTAATTCTCAAAAATATTTTCAATTAAAAGCGTAAAATGAATTCTCAAATTAAACGAAATATAACATGACTATATAAAAATAAGAAAACATTTTCATTCGGAATTTCGATTCATTCTACTTAAAAATACTCAGATTTCTTATAAAATTAATTTAAAATGTTTTCAATGAAAATTAAGAGCATTAATGTTTTTCTAATAAGAAGTAGGACAACATCTAAAAAAAATATTTTTAAAAGAAATACTTTTCCAATTGAAGTAACATATTCATTCGTAAATCCCTAGAAATATTATTAAGTATAAAAAAATTTATTTTTTAAGATAAAATATACTTTTTCCGTTATGTATCTGATTTGTTTCGGATATTTATCATTTTGTATTCATTAGTGTAAGCTTTAATGTGTTGAAAATAAATAATTAAATTTATATGGACGAAGTTCTGATAGAGGATAAAAAAACATTAAATTTTCTTGAAATAAAATTATTGAAAGAATATGTGGAAAAAAAGCAATAACTCTTTAAGGAAATATATTCTCAAATGATGTTTATGTTTTCATGCATTAAAAGATATAGATTACTGATTAAACCTATTATATTATATTTAAAAATTGTATATATATATATATATATATATTACTTTTATTTAATCTTAAAATATGAAAAGACTTGGATCTTTAAATATAAATTAGATATCATTATAAGCAATAATTAATTCACCCTTTTTGATACGCTATTTGAATAAATATGGAAATAAATCCTATTTTTTAACATGTGTTGTTTCCATTAGTAAAACTAGTTTTTGTTAAATTTTTCAATTCCTAATAATCCAAAATCTAACTACAAGATAAAAATATCTATTAATTTTGAATTATAAGTAAATGCTTAAAGTGCTTAATTTACTACAGTAATATTAAATCTTAGATTTTATTATTAATTTTTTCTTACACTTATAAATTCTGAATAAAATATTTATTTCAGTCAAATTTAGTATAACAATAAGTAATAATTAAATGATATTTTAAAAAAAATTAGACTTCCTTATTAGCTCTAGATACATTAAATTGACAAATGTGTAAAATAATATAAGTTATTCCATAAAATTAGTGTTATTTCGTAATTGAAAAAAAAACAAACTTTTTAAAGGAATTTCTTATATTAAATTCAAGATATGTTTTCATAAATTAGTTTTTAAAATTTTAGTGTTATGATTATATTCTTTATTAAAAAACATTATAGTGCTAAAAAACATTTTAACTGGTTGTTACCTTATATTGTTAAAATTGTTACCTCGTATAACAATTTTAAAAATGGTAGGACATCACTTTTCAAAACTAAGGTCTTGTGTTTCATTTCTTCATTATTCAACAATAGGGGATGTTTTTTTTTTCTATATTTAAATCTGTCGGTATGAGTGATTGAAATCTTTTTTTCCCTTTCTTGGCATATGTAAAAATATGGTCCATAATAAACGAAAAATTCTCCTAGAAGCAATATTTATGTATCGATTTTTTAAAAAGGACTTTTAGTAGCTTTAAGTCATCGTTAATTTTAAAAAAATGGTTGATAATTTCTCTCATTCTGTCTTATTTCCATCACTCCGCTTATGAAGTCTACTGAAACTTTATGAAGCATATTGAGTTATAAATATAATTAAGACATACTACTATAATAAAAATCAGAAGTATAGTTAATATTATGGAAAATATAAATATGTGCTTGTAATTTAATTAAGTGAAAATACATGGAATAATTTCATTATACTAAAACAACTATAATTGTAACTTAAATAAAAAAGTATATAAACGAAACATTTTATGTATTCTATGAGCAATTTTACTTTGATATGATTTTTTGACTAAACTTTAAAGACTAAACTTTATAACAAACATTAAAGTTTTACACTTTTCATTAAAAACTCAGGTTTAAAAATTATAATGCTGTATTGAGATAATGAAAAATCTACTCAGTTTCTAAGCCATACTGGAATAGTTTTAACTTGCTGAACAATCTCTCTTAAATCAGTATGATTTATTCATAAGTTGCTTTTTGTTAGTCAATCTTTTAAAATAGAACTGTCTTCATAAAGCAATATGATTTTCATACAGTTTCTATTCAGTATGTAGCAACCCTTTTTTATATATAAACCTTATGTAACAATTCTAAAACCTAATACATTGATTTTTTGTAACACATTTTTGTATATAAGATTGTAGATCACTCTTTATTACTATGGAGGGATCATGCGTAAAAGGAAAAGAAAAACTTTGATTAGTCGATTAACATCATCTTTTTCATTGTTTGGTTAGCATGGCAATACAAAACTTTTACCTATTCATATAATTCTTTTAATGATAGTTTTGTTTTGAATGATAGATTAAGAGGATGCAGAAATTATTGCAGAATTATTTTAGTCACTGTAATTGCTTATGAAAACTGTAAGCTATCATTGAATACTATAATTACTTTAACATCTCACACAAATAAAAGTTTTACTAATTTTTTTATAAGATCAACAACACTTTAAAAAGTCATGGTTTCTTAGTATCATAATTTCTCCATTAAAATTCTTCTACTACTAATAGACATTGACGAATAGGGAGTAATTACTTTAATTAAATAATATTCATCCCTCTTGAACTTAAAAAAATAACGTTGGGTGTTTTTTTTTCTTTTAAATATTAGAAAATGTGATAAAAATTGATCTTCTGTTATAACATTGTTATAAAAAAAAGCAAGCTTATCTATATAATTTAATAAATTTCTAAAAATTTACTTATTTTCATTTATATTTTTTTATTTATTTGCTTACTTATACTGGTTCTTCTTTCGTAAATTGAAAGAACTGAAAACTTTATTTTAATACGTCAATTTTAATAGACTTAAAATTTCATTAAACTCATAAAATTTTTCCAAATAAATATTTAAAGATATTAAATTATCGTATAACAGACATAGTTTTTCAATACATTAAGAATTGCAAAAATATATAATTTATTAGCAAAACAAATTTATTTAAAAAATAGATATATTTTAAATCAAATAATAACATCTTACTGAGAAAAGAATAAATTTTTATGTTTTATGATTTTACATTACATTAAATAAGATAAACATTATATACCATAAAAATAACCTTGTTGGATTCTTCATCACACAAGAAAAACTGAGTTTTAACAGGTAAAATATAAAAAATTTTAAGAGGAAAACGAGCAGTTAAGTAGCTTAACATTCGTAGAAAATAGATTGCGTCTGGAGAAGTCATACGTGAGGAACTTCGGAGATCAGCTTTGAAGAGCCAACAAAGTGTCGAGGAAACAAAAGCAATGAAAAGAAAAATGGTAGGCAGTTTTTCACTTGGATGGACTATATCGATTCTCTTGATTAAGACAACGATTCTTTTGGAAATACTGAAGAACTACTGAAACTTGAATAATGAATATGCTACGTTCTTTTGGCTTGCTGCCAGTAAAATATTAGGCCCCGTCACACACGGCTCTATCTTGTGATGAAACTCTGACCAATCATTTGAAACAAAAGTAATCAAGACCTTCAAAGGTTTATATGACTTTATTGCATCTCATCAGTATTTATTTCTTTGTTTTGGCAGCAAGATTATGTGATGCACCAAACTTATTTGCATCCACATTGTATGTCATTCCTTTCCTTTGAGGTAACAAAAAAATTCGTTCCTTACTGAAAAATAAAAAATGACGCCAAAGAGCTTAAAGTTTCTGAATGTAAACTTTAAAAGTCTATTCGAGATAAAAAAAGACTTCCTCTTTTTGAAAATTAAATTTCCAGTTGTCAGACATGCAGCGCTACAAAATTAATGCTAAACTTTTGAATCTTCTCCTGCATGAAATATAAAAAGAAATTCGATACTAAAATTCTATTTTACGAAATATAAAACTTTCAAAAATTCATGTTACATTCATATTTTTAATAATTCATATTGCAGTTCTTGTTTCTGAAATTATAAATATCGATGCACAACGAATGCAAATGTTCTTTTTGCAATAACAGTCAAATATAAGTAAGAATCTAATATATATTCATGTTTTATTTTCATGTTTCTTTGAATAGTTAAAACAAGTTTTAAAATTTTAATATAGAAGAATATATTTTTCTTAAAATCTATAATTTAAATGAAGTTTGCCGCTATAAATGTTATACTCCTTTTATTAAATTATTGGAAAAAATACTGAACATACGGTCATTTCCTATACAGATGTCAGTCAATTATAATTAATTACGAATAATTAAAAATAATTTCTTAGTTAAACATGGTTAGTTTTTTAAGAAAGCATATTTCGATTGATAAAAATTTAAGCAATCAGCAAATGCACATAAAATTATACACTGATGAAAATAATCAAATGTTAATGAGATTTTAGATTTATCTTGCACCTGAAGACTTATTTATTTGGTTTATACAGTGACAGACGAAGCAAGCTATATAAGATAAAAATGACATTCTCTTGGTAGAAAAGAACATCGTATTGAGCACATGGATACAAAAGTAAAAAACATACAATTTGTGCATATGGGGAAAATAAATGAAAAACGTGTTACCTTAAAAGAAAATAGTTTTTTTTTTATTTTTATCAGGGAATATGGTTTTCCCATACGATCAACATCGTTGAATACTTTTGAGGCATCATTTCCAAGAAATAATTAATGAGAAATAGGGTGTTCTGTCCCAGTTATGAAAAATGGATCTTTTTAGTTACGTGAATTGTGAGATTGTGAGGATTATAAGAGTCCAGAAACTAATCTACCTATAATATCCCAAACATGCTCTACTGAGTTCGTTTCAGGCGAACATACTGGCTATTCCATTCGTATGATTCCTTCCACCAAAACGAATTCATTCACTAAATTAGTTCGAAGATACTTGAAATTGCCGTCAATTAACATGAAGTCATTGCAATTGCTTCAGTAGAACAGATTCTAATAGATCTGAGAATCTTATCTTTATACCAGCTACAGATCAGATATCCATGTCAAATAATATGGAGATCAGTGTGCGCATCAATGGAGTTCCAAGCATGACCCCTGACTGCCCCACCACAAATCTTCTGAGACTATCGTGCGTAGACGTAGGATTATTTATAGTGCCATGTTCTCTCCAAATAAAAATTCATATTGACAGGATGATAAAAAAGGGACTAGTCAGCCAAAAGAAAATTGCTCCATTCATTTGTCTTCCAGTTCAAAAGCTATGTTGACCATTCCTTGCTGGCCCAACGGCGCCTTGCTGTTAACATGACATGTACCAGGTGTGGCAAGATCGTTAAAAGTCCAACCCATTATTCAATATTTTTTGCAAGCCGCATTTAAATACGTATTTAAAGGGTACGCAAAAAAAGGTATTAAAAATTTTTTACAAAAATTATATTTATTGAAAATATATAAATAAAAGTACAGTATTGAATTTAAATATTAAAAATTAAACATATTTATTTCACATCTCTTGATAGTGCTTTAAAATTTCGTGAATAATTGGTGAAAGCACTTCTTAGTAATTCTTTGAGATGTTGATTAGATAATCGGTATTTGAATTTCACGAATTTTAAAGTGAAAATAAATGATTCACATAAGTACGTTGTAAAGTAAAGTAAGCACCAGCAGAGGTCAATGTACTTAACCCTGAAAGGATTTTAAAAGATTTGATGGACCCGCTGGAGAGAAAAGAAAGCGGAACACAGGCTTACAAGATAATGCAATTATGCTTGCAATCATAAGGAGACACTGGAAATTATTACTTAGACACAGTAAAGAGGGGAGTAAAGTATACTGTTTAACACAATTGTATTGCAATTGAGAGTTAACACGTGAACACGGAAGAAGCATTATAGCAAAATAGCTACATAGTAGAAGCAAAATAAGTATCAGACAAAATGCATGGCAGGATGTAGTAAGATAGGCATATAAAATACAAATCAAATTGCATGTATATAAGAAATAAAGAAAATAAATGGAAATGCACAAAAGAAAATAAAAAATGATGAAACAATTGAATACATATATCTGTCCTTACTGCAAATTAATTAGGTAATAATGATTAATGAATAATTCATGCATTTAGTATGGATTTAATAGTTGAGTGTATCATCTCAAAGTAAATTAAGTCATTTGAAATTCCAAGCTATATATACAAAAAGTTTAGATAGGTTATACATAATGCATTAAAATAGGTCAATACAACATGATGACAATAATTGTGATTAAATAATTAAGTAAAGCGCTGGAATGATGGTGAGAAAATAGAAAACATAAAACAATGAACTATATTCAAGGAGATGAAAAACAGGCGAAATGTTAAAAGTAAAGAGGGAAATTCCTAAATGTAGAATACGAGAGAGATGAAGTATCTGGATTTTACGGCTCATCTTCTTCCAGGTAAAATCAATCATCGTCATAAGCATCATTATCCTTTTATTACTGTGGAATCATTAAGTCCTTATATTCAAGGAGAAAGTTTATAAGGTTGATGGTGATGGTGATGTTTGATGTTTGATGGTGGTGTTGATGGTGATTTCAGCCTTGTTGATGGTGTTTTTGAGCTAAACACTTTTCAGAATATCACTGGGGGTAGTAAAGTGTCAGGAACTCATAATGCGGCATGTTATAGCATAATGAATTGGAGTTCCTTATTCTCCACATGCACAGCTATCAGTGGGTAGTACTCCTATTCTATGCATGTAACTTGGAAATGGGCCATGTCTCGTTACAAAAATCGTTACTTGTCTTGCCCAGCACTGTTGGTTCAAATTCACTTTTGGCAAGATGGAGTGTACTGGGCGTTCGGTGGTATTCTGGTTCTGGTATGGGTTCTGATCCCACAGAGTTTGCCAATCCTGAATTAATGCAATTTTCCTGATTATTTTGAAGTGAGACCGAGGAAGAGGGAGATAGATTTCCGGTTCCTCTGAAGAAGCACCAGTTTTTGCTAGGCGGTCTGCCATATAGTTCCCTTCAAATTCTACTTGAGCATTTATCCAATAGAGGCATAAGTACGTTGTACCGAATATTGAAATAATTCAACAAACAGCTTTTTTTTTAATTCAAGGTACATCGATTCTGGTACGTATTTCAAAAATTCAGTTATCTGCGTTGGATTACATTTTAATTGTAGAGCTTGATCTTCTTACATCTCTATTAATTCTAACTCTTCGAATGCTTTTTGGATCATAAATATATTGGAAATGGAAAATATAAAAAAACTTGAATTATGTTCCTTTCAAATAGATTTTAAAAAATCAAAAGACGATATGAAATATTTCAAGTCCTGAAATCAATTTTGGAATTTCATCAATATTCTTTTAAGCTTTCTTATATACTCCTTGGGTTTTTATTGTTTAATATTGGAACAATTTTTTTTAATTCGAGGAAAATGACAAAATACTTTATTTTTAATGTCTTTTTTAAAAAAATTGTAATTTAATGTAAAACTTAAATATACGCTTGAGAGTCAGATATTTTATCTTTCTTCAGAAGTTGTAAATTCAGTGTTTGAAAATATTCCATGACATCAGTCAAAAACATTAAATCTTATAACCACTCGTCATCGTCTAATTCTGAATAGGTTATTTCCTTTTCTTTTAGATATGCAGTTATCGGATCAAACAAAGCTTCTTATAAATTTAATACTTTATAGCTTGATAACCATCTAACAATGCAAAAGAAATTAATGTCACCTGGAAGTTTTCGATCCTTTAATTCCTCATGGGAACTTTTTAATGGTCGATGAATTTTTGCAATGGTGCGAATGTAATTTATAATGGGTAACACTGTTTAAAAAACAGCAGGGGATTTTAAATATTTTGTAACTAGATGTTTTCGGTGAATTATGCAGTAAATCGGTATGTCAACTGTGGAATTTGAGAATCGCTTCTTAAAAACCCAGTAAGACCGATCTCTTTATATCCAGTATTACCAGAGCACCATCAGTACAATGCTTACAAGTTTATCAGAAGGGACATTAAAAGTTTTCATTAAGGAATCTAATGTATTTTTAATATCAATACCGTAGGTTGACCTTTGAAGTTCTACTAAATCTAATAATTCTTCTTTAACAATGAAGTCAGGTGAAACGAAACGTATGAAAGTTGTTAAATTCAGAAAATTTTTGATATCTGTCCTTTCGTCAAGGGTTAAACTAAATGAAATACAGTTTTTTTAATCATTTTTTAAATTGTATTCAAGAGATGCATTAATTGCAGTTATGCGTCGTTTCATTGTGAGTCTCGAGATGAAAAGATGCAAAACAATTATGTGAAATGATGCATTATTTGGATCTAAGACTTTAAGTACATCTACCCACTTTCTTTAAATAAACTCTCCCTCACCATACGGGCGTTTTTCACGAACAATATTTCAGGCAATAACAAAGCTGGCTTCAGTCAAATTATTAACTTTTTTGCTAAAGGGGGATCAAAACTGAGTTTTGTTTATTTAAATTTAATTTTAGAGAAGAAAGTTTATCTGCTATTAATTTGTAATTTAATGGATACTGATTAGAAATCTGAGGAAAATTTACTACATAATGTCGACGTAAATTGCTTGCTTTATAACTTTTGAGCGTAGAATTACAAATAACACTTAATGCTTTTCCTTTATTATCAATAAAAAAAAATTCCCATCCTACTCATTGTTAAAATTTCTAACTTGCATTTCCCTTTTCTGTTTTCGTTTTCTATCTTAATATTTTTAAACGAACTGGAAATAAATAACGAAATTTAGAAAATATAAGTTTTGTGTTATTGAAACAATAAAAACGCGTGTTACACACTACGAATCAAATTATAGTTAACTTACCAAAAATTTCAGGTTTCAAATTATATCCGTAGCAAGAGTGATATAAATTTTTCCTCCATAACACAATGTCAAATAGAGAGCCACAAATAATCCTTCAGAGTCACATGTAGCTCGCGTGCCGCAGATTGGCCACTCCTGAAATATATCATTCCTTGACAAGAATACAGTCCTACAGAGTGAAGACAAATTTTTTGTCGAAACTGTGGCATCAGTAGCAAAGGTGTTGAACAAGAGTGCTGTTCATATTTCGGTACCTCTAAACCATTAACGTTAAATAACAATCTTTATTGAGCGTCGTTTAATGTCTACAACCTTGCTCTGATCTCTAATCAATATTTCCATTCTCCACAAAATGATTTCAGATCTTAGAAATTACACTTTGTGAAATCCCAATGTCTTATGTTACTTTGAATTTTGTTTGACCCCCTTATTAAATCTCGAAACTTTTAATACGGTTGAAGGACTTTGTTGAGACATTGTGTTCATCGAAACAACACTATTACTGAATGTTGATCAATGTTTTACGCTTTATCATCCATTAAATTGAAAGCCAAAATGCTTCGTCTTCGACGTTAAATATAAAATTTGTATATTTCAAAATTTCAAAATGAGAAAAATTTGAATATGTGACACTTCTTTCGCTTTATGGCTAACTATTTTCTTATACCATTATTTTATAAAATATATAATAGTTTTTAAATATTTTGAGGAGTATATTTTCTATGAACAGAATTAAAAATTACACTGCTGGCCACCCAAATTGAGACACCAAGAAAGATAAGATATCACAACAAAATTTTTTGGTAAATAACATGATGACCAAGTATCAAATCATTAAATTTATAGACTTCTGTGAACTGTGGTTCCTGACAAAATCAGTAGCCAAAGTAGTCGCCATTGTTGGAGGTCACTGCTGCTATACGCCTCAGAATTGACTCATAGACTCTGGAGGTGTTCTTGAGGTACAGATTACCAATCAGCTTCTATACATTACCAAAGTTGATCTGGTGTGAAAGCTGGGGATGTAATCTGGGTCAATCACTGAGCAACCATGGACCACATGTTTCCTATCGGCGAAAGATCCGGAGGGCGAGTTGGCCAGGGAAGCTATTCAATCTGGGGATTGACGAAGAATCCTTGAACAATGCCTGCCACGCGTGGTCACGCATTTGCATGTTGAAATTTGCATGTCTATGGGGAAAGCCCTATATGTATGGAAGGACAACAAGCTCCAACACCTCAGAGATGTAGCTCTAGTGGTTAAAAGTACCAGCAATGAATACTAGAAGAGTGCAAGAGTAGTATCCAACACCACCGCATACTATAATACCCGATATAGGACCAGTGATCCAGAGCATAAAGCAGCTGCTCAGCATCCTCTCACCACGGTGACTCCAGACTCTACTGTAACTACCGTGGTGATACAGACAGAAGCGTGACTCGTCAGTACAATTTTATTCCATTTTACTGTTCACATCCTTTTTATCGCGCCTTTGGTGGCAGAGACGTCTGTGGTTCTGCGTCAAAGGTTGGCAAAACAATGGATGTCTAGCGGACAGACCACTCTGCTGTAAATGGTATTGAATGGTACGCACAGACACTGGAAGATGCATTACAGACTGAATGTGCTTTGTTATGTTTCGAGATGTGGCTGAGAAATCCGACATTGCCATGGGCACAGTTTGCCTGTCATCATGTGAAGTGGTGCACTGAGGTGTATGCGATCGAACACGTCAGTCCATCGTACCCTCCTCATCACATATCAGCACAACAGTTGTTTTGTTTCATCCAACACGACTACTAATTTCCCTGAAAAATAATCCATAATCTCAGTAGGCCACTATCCTTCCTCTATCGAACTCGGATACTTTATATAAACATGATCGCTTTTTTCTACAAAGCATAATTGATCGTTTTTTTCAATTGTTAGAAAAGCATATTACTGAACTTGAAATCATCGAAATCTCGAAGCCTTAAGCTTTGAAGTGGTGCCACAAGCGTGCGTGATGTACGTCTGCGCTTAAATTCTAATCATTTTTATATCTCATTCCCGCTAATGCACGTTGTAAATTTCATATTATTTGCATACTTTCCTCCGGGTGTTGCAATTGCGGTGGCCAGCAGTGTAATAATTATTCAGAAGAATTTTTCTACAATTATTTTATTACGATGTGTTTAAATTTAAAGTGTTATATTCTTTTTTCATATTTTGCACTCACTATTTCTGATTCTACTGTAAATGTAATGTAAGTTAACGATAAAAAAATAATTTCCGCTTTCACAACTCACTTACTTTACACAATTTAAAAGTTTTTCATGAGACATTTTTACTGAAATAAGTCAAGTATGTACATATGTATGTTTGTATATTTGTGTATGCGTGCGTATGTATCTATAGTGCGTTACCATATTGTTAGACTATTACACAAGAAATTCTTTTAAATGCAAACTAGATACCTATTGATTACCTATTTCTTTAGATAACTTTAAATACTTGATTCTTCACTGAGTTAATCCCATTTTTTACTAAAGATCCACTTTTACTAAAGATCCACAAAAAGTTTTATCCCACTTTCCAATAATAGAAACTTTTAAATTCGTAAACAGAATCAAGTTAACATTTATACATCTTATATTATTCTATAAATCTTTGTGAGATACATAAGGTAAAAGTTATTGTACATAAAATTACACTCATAATTTAATATTTATGAACACCCGATTTCAAAATAATCAAAATATTTTTGGTGTAATACATTCCATGCTTTTTTTGTCTATAAATAAGAATTTTATAAAAAAAAGTAACGACTATTATATGCACCCAACACCTGTAAATGCATGTTTTTGATAAATATTAGAAATTGAAGAAAAGTCTGCAGTTTTAATAAGCAAAACTTGAGTCTGATCTATTTTGTTTCTTTCGTTTTATTTTAAACAAAATATACAGAGCTCGGAAAGAGAACAATCCCTTAGAGATATGTCTGGACATCAGAAAAAAAAGAAAAGCAAAATTTCAATTCTATGACAGTAATCTCTTTTGGATTCCAATTTCAGGGTGTACTTCTTCGATTGCTCTATAAAAGAACTGGATATTTTTATTATGCCCAAGTGAAGATGGTTTCAGATGTAAAAAGTCTTAAGCAAATTCTAGTTATTGCTCATGGACATTGTCATTAATCATTTGCTTCAGAAAAGAAGTTTATAATCTTCACTGCGATATAACCTACTTTGAATGAGTAAATTGCCTTGTTGGCGAGTCTATAATAAGTTATTTACCGGTGTAGTGTGTGTGTGTCTATATATTGCACACGTGTTTATCGTTCTCCTTTTTTTTAAAAAAAAAAGAAAGACAAAACAGCTACCTTGATTTTCACTTGTATCAATTTCTATTGACAATTTTAGATTTGAAAATGCAATTGAAACATTATATATATATATATATATATATATATATATATGATGTTCTAAATGAGACAGGAATAACTGAGAATATTTTTGCAAACATGTATCTATGATACTGTGCTATAATTACTTATTTTAAATAATTAAGTATGAGCAGATTTAATGCTTAATTCGAATGAAAACAACTTAGTTAATTTTTTATAATTAATATTCTCCTAAATTGCTTAACTATCTATTATTATCATATATCATGATGTGCCTACGTCAAATATTAAACAAGTTTTTTTTTATCAAACAGTTGGTAGTTGTCTTATTTACATCACAACTCAATTCAATTTTGCTTTTCATATGTTGAGATTTTAAGTATTTCAGTCTGTAAAAAACCATATGTCATTCTGCAATAAAAAATCAGAATACTTGTCAATAAATCTATTGTAATCAAACATATAAAAATATTTATCTAAATTCTCAGCAAGTGTTTTGATCAAGCTGAAATATGACCTTCAAAACTTTGAGCATTTTCACTTCTTTTACGTTCCTCTTTCTGGTTTCTCAAATATCCGCAAATCTTCAAGAGGTAATTATTTTTATAACGAAAATACATGTTAAAATGTTTTAATTAAAAAATAATATCAATTTCTAAATTGTATCATTAAATTTTAATAAATTTAAATAAGAGATTTACATAATTAATTATATTAACTTTCATTACGTCTTAGCTGATTTTAAGAAAAATAACTCTTTCTTAGAAGAGAATTTGAGTATTCATGAAAAATAAGTAATTTAATATTTATAATTAAATAATTTTATATTTAAAATAATATAATTTAAATAATCAAAATTTTAAAGGAAACTTTTAAGGAATCGTAAGGAAAAATTTAAATTTATTTTATTCAATTTTTCTTTAGGTTATTTCAATCAAAAACGTGTTGATACCAGATTGTTTTCTAGATTATTCAAGGTCATATTATATTTAACTTTTTATATGTTTTTATATTACATTGTTAAAATGAAAATAAAAAAGCGTTTTTTAACTTTCAAAAAATGTTTTTTTCATTTATTCACTAATCCATAACGAACATTTTTCTTTATTCCCTACAGTAAATTTCCAAAACAAATGAATTTCAAACTTAAACCAATTCTTTCATATAGAAAACTCATAAAATTATCAGATAAACTATTTAATTAAATTTTTCTTATATACCCTTAATTAAACAGATTCATTCTTTACAAATCTTGCAAAATAATACTTCCGTATACAATAAGATATTAATTCCATAAATTTTACATTTTAAAGTATTTTAATTTTCTATAATTTTTCCTCAACAAATTAGTTATACATAACTCTTTGAGTAATAATAAAGATCATATTAATTATAGTTTGAAATTTGCTAGTAGTTTTGATAATTACTCATTGAATTGCTTATTTATATTTTTTGTTTCAAATATTCTTTTCTTATAATAAAATAAACTATAAACTTTTGAAAATCATTTGTCATTAAAAAATGATAAACATAATAATTTATAGATTTCTTCAGATTATAAAACGTAAAACAATAATGTGAATGATTGCCATTACACTTTTCAAGCATTTTTACATTGTACTAAATTTTCAAAGCATTGATATTTTATAAATCACGCCTTTTTTTAATCACAAAATTCTTTATTTATGAAATATAAGTAAGCTAATGTTTTATTTTTAAAATAATATTTTCCTTCGTCTTTTTTGAAAAACTTCAGTTTAATTTAAATATTGGATTAGATTGAATTTTGAATTTGGGAATTTATAACCTAATTGATCTATAACCTTGTTGTAGATCAATTAGGATTATAGATCAATTAGTTTATCTATATAAAAAGTGTTCTAAGCAATTTTTTCATAGCAGTTTGATTGGAAAATTCTACACAAAAGTTGAATTTGCGCGGCAATTATAAAATTATTTTTCCAATAACTATATCTTTTCTTTTGCATTTACAGAAAGGTAGTTATAGAAATGTCAAAGTATTATATTTATAGTATATATATATAGAAATGTCAAAGCATATTTGTTTTTCTTATTTTTAAAATTTTACTTTTTAAATGTTTAACAACATAAATTTTGTTTGTAAGTGTGAATATAAGTAATATTTTATATAAAAACTATGTAGAAACTGATTAGAGAAAATGAAAATTTTTAAATCTTACAAAGAAACATATTTTTTTTACAAAGAATTTATAGTGAATGGATGAATATATTAATACATTATAGTATAAACAGTCCTTTATTTATCTTCTTAGAAAACAATTAAAATACTTACTTTAAGAAATAAACTATTTTTACATTTATTTATATGTTTAATATTTGTCATAAGCAAAACTTTAATTTTTTTTCTTTTTAGCAATTAAAGGCCGAAGAATCAGGTAATTTGATATTCTTGATGACATATTTTTTACAAAAAGTATCTTGTAATCTATCTGCAAATCTTTATTGAAATGAAAATGAAAAATTAAATTTTATATTTAAATGCCTGCATCGATTAAATAATAATGCATGAATTTTCTTAGTCATTTCAAATAATATTTATGCAACTGTACTAAATGCATAAGAATCCATAAAATAATCTAATAATATTCAAAGATATACCATAATTCTTTATACCATTTTATTATTAAGCATTTTTCCTAACTATTTTGCGTCAAATTACGTCATATGCTTTATGAATGATTTTTTCAATAAAATACTCATAAAAATATGAATATTTGTAACATTAAATCTTGTAGACATTTAGTTTATTAATATTCTTATTATTTTGAATATAAATCTCGGATGGTAAAATAATATTTGAATCTCAAAAAGCACTGTTATAAAAACCTATCATTGGGCATTTAAAAAGTTATTTTAACTTTATGTTACAGTTTGTAAATATATACCAATAAATAGTAAACATTTTAGTTATATAAGCCTTCTGAAAAGTCCATCTTTAACAGAAAATTCAAATTATGAATCTTTAAAATATAATTTAAATCTATGCAGTAAAAAATAAATTCCCAATTGCATTAAACTAATTTAAATGCATTCGTTTTACTCGGTCTTTTGTATTTTGTTGTCGCCACATAAGGTAATTTTCTAAAGTCTTAATATAGTTATTATATAGATTGTAATTATTCATTTCATTATTACAACGCGGTTCTTTAAATGATTTGTTTTAGAATTTTCAGAAAATGAATTTCATTCCAAATTTGAGCAACAAGAAAGAATACAATTTCCTGAGTTTCCTTTCAAGTGCTCTGTAAGTCGTTACAGGGGTAGTTGTTGTGGTAGTATCAAAATTTCCGCATTCAAAATTGATACAAAAAGTGAGTATATTAAAAATTGATATTTTAAATAAATACTTGATTATTATTTAAAATTTTGACTTGAAAAATCTCCTTTTTATTATATTTTACCAAATTTTTATTACATACAAAATTATTGCACAAAATAATTAGCATATAGGTTAAAAATTTTTAATGCTCTTATTTACTTCAATTTATTTTGACAGAGACACATCATTCTTATGAATATAGTAATAGTTAATTCAATTTTTGTCGAAAAAGTATAATTTTGTCAATAAAATTCATGTGTGTATTACCCATTCTTCTTACCATACAGTTTCATTTCTATTGCCATCTATGAGTTCCAAATTAAATCTTCTTCAACCAGCTTTTCAAACTTAATTTTATGACAGTTTTACTATGGATGTTATTAACGACTTATTAAAGGCAATGAGAGCGAATTAATTTTTAACAATATAATTATAATTATGATAATAATAAGTATATATAATGATAAAAAAAATGTTATTTGTTTTTGTGATAAACTAAGGATGATTAGACAGGTATTGCAAAGAAATAAGTTTTAAAAATCATCGACTAAATAATTAAGAAATAGCCATACCTTTTTACTGTCATTTTGTGAGATTGTGGTTAGGAAAGTAAAGTTTTCACCATTTAACTTAGAATCTTCAACACTTGAAAAATTAGCATTTTCGTATTAATATTATCACTTCCATTATTAGCAAAAGTCTGTTAAAAACACTAAAATATTTTCTGATATTAGAGGAAATTTTAGATTATATGTTAGTTTATCAAAACTTTTAATGAATAAAACATGCTCAT
Source organism: Latrodectus elegans (assembly GCA_030067965.1). NCBI lineage: Eukaryota > Metazoa > Arthropoda > Arachnida > Araneae > Theridiidae > Latrodectus > Latrodectus elegans. Next base: position 43,416,272 of record CM057820.1, on the reverse strand, counting down.
TATATTTTCCATTTAAAAATAAGCAAAATAATAAAAGTATTTAAAAAAAAGTTTTAACATTTATGGAACACCTAAAAAAATTATTCTTATAAATTTTCTATAAATTCTCTATGAATTAAATTACATAAATATTAAATATATTGATAAGAGACATTGTTTAAATCTAATCTAATAATATAGAGTTCACCAAAACATAAATAAAAACATTGAACTAAAACAAACAGTATTTGTAAGCATTTAAGTCACAAAAAATGTATCTGAAATTAATATAAGCTAAAAATATTTCTAAGCTAACACTAAAGACATTTAAAAATTATTATTTCTTGACATGATTAATAAATCATTACATATCCGAACTACAATCTAGAAGATATATTTAAATTTTTTCCATAAAATTAATATTTTTTTTCTTTTAAAACAAAGTTTTGTTTAACAAATATTAAATATTAGGTGAATAATTTTAATTTTGATATTTCTGATAAATTCAAATTTAAAATTAAAACTTGTAAAAAAAACATTAAAAAACGTAACGTTTTTAAGAAAAGTTAAAAACATCATTTATTATATAACTCATGTACAGCTAATGGTTGTAACATTATTTGTCAATGATTTCCATACATATTAAAGCCTAATTTAAATAGTAACATCTAATGTGATAATTAATAAAAGCCTAACATAAATAGTAACTTCTAAATGTGTCTTAATTATGAAATTATTCATAAATTAAATTACGGTTTCTGAGGAAATGTTTTGCATACTTTTAAAATACATTAAAAATTGAATGTCTATATTTATTTAACAATTCTTATTTATATAATGTTACTAAGCTCTAAACTTATATGTAGGTTGTATCAAGATCAAATTTAATGACAAAAGAAAAACTTTCAAAATTGTATTCCACATTGATAGCAAAGTTCTGTTCAAGCGGGAAATTTCAGGTAACAAATACCGTCATCCATTTTACTCTTTTTTTTTAGTTTTTTTATTTGTAAGAATAATATGTTAATAGTTTATTAACAATAAACATCATTTTACAATTACAATAACGATGCTTTTTTCTAGTAACAAATGTATATATAATACGAAGTGATATTACCATTAGACAATATCTTAGGCAATTATGCTCTAGTTGGATATCAAAATTATATTTTAATGACTCTGCTGCAAGTCTCATAATGGTCTATGTAATAATTATTTAGTTAAAAGCTTTTGACTGAATTGAATTACTTTAAAAGGTAGTTTTGCATTAAAGCAGAGAAATATATTCCCTAAGAAACCAAGGCAAACTAGTTAGTTCTGGAAATATTTATATTAAACAGAAATTGAAATCTCATTTCAAAAATAGCTTTATGGAAGACATATTTTTAAATTAGTTTTGAAGGTCTCGTTCTTTTCATTTAAAAAAAATAACTTCTTAGTCACATTAATGTAGCGTTTATTGATTAAAATATTATAACATTTTCACAACTAATTTCGTTAGCTCTCATAATGTCATATGATTAATTTTTAAAATTACGAAAATTATTCGGAGTCAATTTATTAAGAAATTATTTTAATTTAATAATATCATTAAAAGTGTATTTATGTAAATTTTAATGAAAAAATAATGTTTTTACATTAAACAAAGCATTCCGATGTTTTGTAATGTGCTGATTTACAAATTATTGACAAGTATTATTTGCATCTTCATTGATAACTATATTATTTTATTTATATCCAAATAAAATTATTTGTATCTTTTTATTCATTGTATAACTATATTATTTATACAATTAATAAAAAGATACGAATAAGTTTTTCTTGTCAAAATATAACTTTGATCACGTGTTATTTCTACATTATTTATTAGTTCTATGTATTATGAAAATATATCCCCATACAACATATTTGACTTATAATTAGTCTTTCAAAGGACACCAAGTCAATTAGGTTTTATGTAGAGAGATTTAGTAAAACAAATTTGGGTTTCACAAATATTTAGTGAATAGATATGCTTACTATTTAAAGTGCTTGTTTGTGAATTTCCAACAATGAAGAATTTAAATAGGCAAATATTGTGATAAGTTAGATAAAATACAAAACAATAAATAGAAGTTTAAACTTTAGTGGAAAAATCATATTATAGACCCAAGCTTTTCTTTTATAATATTTAATAATCTAAAAATTTAAGCCAAATATATAGATTTGCCAAAATTATTCTATAAAAATGGAAGATCCTATATGCAGAAAATTGTACTTTAAATTTCGTCACTAAATCTTACTGATAATTTACTTATAAAATGATTTAATGCAGCCATCGGTAAATTACTGCTCTTGTACCAGATTTGGCATATGGTACAATTTCCAGTGGCGGCATTACACCGATTTGTTTAATATTGCAGTATAAATATGAATGGGCATTGTTATAATTTTTATATCTAACAATATATTTTATGCCATTTATTTCTTATTTTAATAAATATGGATAGAGAATGATGATTTTGATCCTTTATTTACACAGAAGGAATAGTTAAAATTTATATTGTCTATTTTTAAGTTAATAATTATATCTTTATATGATATATGATTAGTATACACTAAAACTCTAAATCCTTGTTATTTTTTAACCTTATTAACTACCTTTATATGTACTCAAGAAAATCGAGTGATTTAAAATATTTTCTCCTTCGGGGTACCCTGAATTATATTGGTAGTTTGGTTTGATAAGTCATATCTACAAAATTGTGGCATCCCGTTTTAAAAAAGATATCAAAAGTTATACTAACAACCAAAAATAAAATACAATTTTTATCACAACATTTGTTGTTTTGTGCCAGCTAAGCTAACATTATGAGGTTCGCTGACCACTTTTCGAACTGAGCCATATTTTGGTATGGAGTCCAACTTCCTTAGTATACACATGCCATAGGTACCCGTTTATAGGGTAGGCAATCATTCACAACCCAAAAAGAAAGGACAAAGACAGGATAGACCGAGAGAGAAATTACATCCATGCCTGTAATGAGATTCGAATCCAGGACCTCCAGTCTGCAGTGGCCACTAGACAGGATGGGTGGCTCCACAACAATTTAACAGCTGAAAAGATATAAATAATAAAAGATAATTTTTAAATTATATGTGAATATATATTATTTTCTTCATTTTGTATTATATTTACATCATAGTTGTAAAAATTCTGATTTTTTTTCCCAGCGAAAGATCCTGCACCGATCTGTGTTCCACTACCAATAATACCATTAGCAGATGTTTGCTTAGATTTTTACAACATTCAAATTACAAGCTCTGTCATCGATGCTTGCTTCCGACTGAAGGCTAAAGTCTTGAGCCAACAAATAGCAAATATTGACGCAGGTTGTTTAAACATGAATTTAAGTAAATTGGGATGATGACAAGAAAATATTTTCTTAAATATGTTTGTATTTAGTTATAGTAATACCTCTAACTATATAAAATGTACTTTTATGTTCTTTGCTTAATTGTTTCCTATATTATATATTGAAAACTAATAAAAATATTCTTAAACATGCACTAGAAATTTTTTGTCAAAAAAAATATTTTTCAAAATACAATACTAATGACATAGCTAAATTTATAAAACATTTTTAATTATAATATATGCATCTCAAAACTATACAAGTATTTATAATTTTTAATAAAATTAAGAAATTATTATTATCAAATTTATATTTATTTTAAAACTATTTTGAAGATAAATTTTACAAAATAATTTAATAGAAACTTATGAAACATAATCTTATTTTCTTTAATATAAAATTAAAACTGTACAAATTATAAAATAAATTTTATTTGTCAATTAAATATCATTTTTAATTATTATATATGAATATACATTTTAATTTTCCAAAATGATAAAAATAATGACTCTTAACAGAACTTTTAAAAATGGTTGCTTTTAATTAAAAAATTTTTACATCACTATAAATTAAACAAAATTTGTTTGTCAATGAACGCTAAATATCAAAATTAAATTATTGAAAAATAATTCACCTTAACGTTTTCTAACATATATTTCCAAAATTAACTTATTACAAAATACCATAATTATTTGAAATGTAATGCATTACATTCAAGCTTCTGGATCTTAAGCATTAGTGCAGCATTTTTAAACCTTTCAATAATCGAAATCTAATTTTGAATCAGAATTTCAATAATGCCCCCCCGTATAAAATTAAATTTATAAATTAATAAGTTTTTGCATTTTGAAGCAAAATCTACTCTACGCTTTTAATTTTAAATTTTACAAACTGCCAAGAATTCTGGATTTTTCGATAGTTGTCAACACTGATTCTCAGCATCGACAAAATGGATTCTAATCTTCTTCAAGCATCGGGTTCTACTCTTATGTATACTATGTTAAATAATCTCGTGGTTTCGAGAAAAATTTTGATTTGCTTTGTACTTACTGGGATATCAACAAAATGCATCTCGAGCATTCGCATATGTGAGCATACGTTTTCAATAGGGAGAGGATTGTTAGATAACGCCAGTTTCAATTCCTAGGAGTCTCATTCTAGTCTGTCTTTTTATAGCTATAGAATTTAATTGAATACTTATATTATTAGTTTTCGTGTTAATTGCAATTCACTGTATTAAATATTCATAGCAGAAGATTTATTCAGAAACATATATAAATTTTTAAGCAAGAATTAAATGATAGTTAAGCATCAACATGTACACATACGAACATCGTTCCAAAAAACAGAGAAAATCAAGAAAATTGTCTCAATAAACTAAACTTTTGGGATTACCAGTGCTGGAACAAAAGACAAACTAGTAATATAACCCTCTTTGAATATCATTTAGGAGTAGATGATGAGTTTTCTGCATTAAAAACAAGGGCGTTTAGAAATCTATTATCATTTTCAACACACTATTAACATGAATTTCTGCCTTTTCTGTGGTGGCTTCTTTGAAGACAAAATATAGATTTCAGCTAAATATTGAAAAAGACTGAGAGTGTCTATTCTTAATATTAAACTTTCCTTTGAAAAACTTTGTTCTGCAAAACAAACCCAAGGAATTATTATATTCCTTTTTAATTGAATAAGTTTTAATTAATTTCTAAATCAAAACTTATTCAATTAAAAAGTAATTTAATAATTCCTTAATTAATTAGAATCAATCAAAAATTAAAATGAATAGCAATATTGTAAGCTACAACTAACTTGTAAACTTGTGTTCTATAATATATATAGGAGTAATTACATTAAAACATATCTTAAGATTTACTATTTAATAAAAGTGGATATATGTAATAATTTATATTAAATGATTACTACTGTTGAGTTTTAATTTTTATATTTGTGGGCTAGCTATCAAATTTCGTAGATAATACCTTTAATTTTACATACAAATACATGTTTATCATGTGCATCAATATTTAAAAGAATTGTTATCTACAAAAATAACTATATTTACATCTTTTTAACAATTGTTTTTATTTTAAACGAATATTTTATTTTCTATGAACACTCTTTTTCACCAAAAAAATTACTTTTTATTAACTTTTGCACATTAATTATGTAAAATTGAGGAAATATAAAGATTTTTTTTATTATAATGCTGTTAAAGTATGTGACACAATTGAAAGCAATCTTAAAGCATTTTAGCATCTACTGATTAAACTGCCACCTGAAAAAATTTTTCATATACAGTGGGACGTATTCATATGTCACGGGGAAAAAAATCCATGAAAAGTCCCAAACATTCACCCCGACAGACGTATGCAGATTTTAAAAGTGCAACATCCATCTTCCGTTGTTCAATAGACTGAGATTGGACATTGGATATTACATTTTGAAGAACACTTTTCAATGTATTTTCGATCAGTGGAGTATTGGGAAATCAATGTCTCCAAAAATAAAATTTTTCCAAGCTTTTAAAAGTTTTTTTATGTCATTATTTTTCAAAAAATATTATTTATTACTTGAAATTTGAAGATATTACTAGAAATATAGAAGCAATGGGAGTTGCTCTTTCCCTATGTTGCTCATACATTTTCTCTACTCTTCAGAAAGTATACGTAGGCAAGTTTATATAGAGCTCCAACCTCAACATTAATTACAAATAAAACTAATTATAAAACTGAACTCGAGCTTTCGAAATAAAACAGGGCGTATGTTTTAAGTTAACTAGAGAACAAAATCGAAATCAATTTCATTCTCTTCCGTGACGCCATTTGCAACTCAGCCTTTAAAGAAATATTCGTTGTAAACTAGAATCAGGTTTTATAGATATAGATAGTGTGTAAATATTGTTTAAAAAAATAAATATCATTATTCCTCATATCATTAATAATTATTTTTCTTTTTATCTTTAATATAACCAAAAGCATTCACAAAAACATCGCAAAATGGTTGAGAAATTTACTTTAACTTTTAATAATCAAATTGAAAATCATGAACATTATAAAAAAGTACATATTAGAAAAAATAAGGATAAAAATAATCACAAAATAAAATTTAAATTGTGTGAAAAAATGAATTACAAGAAACATAATCTGAAATAATACGGAGGCTATCATCTCTGCCTTAATCGAGCAATGACAGTTACGTTATTTTAAAAATCTCTATAACCTTACAGGTGTCTTTTTACACTAATTTAAAAAATTTCATTTTTAGCGACATGCACATATTTATGAGATAAATAAAAAGAATTTTGAAATATTTTCGTACTTTACAAATAAAAATAATTCAAAAATATTTTTCTCTAACAGTGAGAAAATATAGTCAAAAATATTTTTAAAATCATCAGTCTGAAACTCGAGTCATCATTTTTATTTAAAAAAAACTTTGAGTAACAGTAAAAATCTTGTAATAATAGTAAAAATGATTTCTAAAAAATATTTTTGTCTAGTTTTAAGAGATTTTTTTAGCATATGTAACCATTGAGTTATATAAATAATATTATAATTCAAAAATCAAATCAAGTATTCAAAAGATTTTTTAATATAAATTTTATAAACATTTTTATATAGCTAGACATTATTTTCACAAATTTACAAAACATTATTTATCGCAATTTTTAAGCATTCATATTCTAAAGTAACATATAATTTTAAATTTCATCAAACTTTAACAAACTTTAATTCATAAATTTTATATTTTTCAACACATTACAATCTCACAAATATTTCTAAAACTTTCATATATACATATTTATAAATGCAAAGTATTTTACTTTAAAAAAATCTCAAATATTTAAAGCAACTCGAAAATTTTTAATTTCTAGACATTAGTTAAAATTGCATTAGTTTTTACAAAGTTTTACAATGAAAAATAATACACCATATTTCTTAGAATGTGGTGTATTATTTTTCATTGAATTTCTTAGAATGTGATATCACTCTCAACAATTTTTTATAATAAAAAACATAAACATGTAAAATGTAGCAACTTCATTAATTTTACGACGAATATAATTCATATATTTTTAGCAATCATTTTTAACAATGTACATAAATATTTCAATATAATTTTGATGAAACTTTCCCTGCTTTTAAAAAATATAATATTAAACTAAGTGTTTTCTAGTTATGAGACAATTTTTCAATTAAAAGCACACAATTGATATCGTACACTTTCGCTTATGCTAACTTATCGTAGAGTGTTATTTTCTTAAAATTAATCAAAAATGTAACTTGAAATTTTGAGACGACTATAATTAGTTTATAATTCAAAGAATTTTAAAAATTCAAAATTTTGTTCAAATAGCTTTAAAAATTTTGAATAAAACTTATTATTGTGTTAAATAAATCTTGATTTACAAAAATAATCATTTCCTAGAGCATGCAATTTCGATATTAAAAAACTGTCTAACTATACTTTTATAAATTTTGGTTCATTATTAAACGAGTTTGCCTAATTTGAGATCTTTATTCATTTTTTAATTGTTATTTTTGAAGGATCCAGTTGTCAAAATGTATAACTTGTATAGTATTATGAGAATGAAATTATATACAAGGAATGATTTGAAAATAATTATTTGTGATAGATTCAATTATTTTTATAAAAATTTAAAAATTAATAGGAACTTAGAAAAATAATTTAAATGCATATAGAATATTTATGCCTTTGATTTAAGGTTTGTTTTTTCGAACTATTTGCTGTAGGAATTGCTTTTCATATCCTTTAGTTTGTTGAGATATTATGAATGTAAGAAGAGATTAAATTCATAATAACGATGATTAACTAAATATTATATTGCATATGTAAATCAATTATAGTGTCTCTATTATATAGAAAATACCTACATTCCTACATACATACAAACAAACATATATATATATATATACATACATACATACATACATACATATACATACATACATATATATATATATATATATATATATATATATATATATATATATATATATATATATATATATATATATATATATATATATATATATATATATATATATATATATATATATATATATATATATATATATATATATATATATATATATATATATATATATATATATATATATATATATATATATATATATATATATATATATATATATATAGCCAACTTGTCTAGTGGTCAGCGTGCCCAGCTACGTATAAGGAGGTCCTGGGTTCGAATCCTGGTTCAGGCATGGATGTACTTCCTCTCTCTATCCTGTCTTTGTCCTTTCCTTGTGTGTGTGAATGAAGTATGAATGATGCCTATCCTATGAGCGGGTCCCTATGGCATGTGTGAGGGTGCGATGTGGCCCACTCCCTGTGGTGCACCCGGGGCAACGCCTCGACATCAGAAACTGCATACTGTGAAAATAGAAATATCTGTAAATAAAGAATGCTTTTCGCTTTATAAAGGCAAATATTAAATAATTTCGTGGATGTCATATTATAAAATCACTTTCATTTATTTCTTCATTAGGAAATGAGCAATTTTTCATGGAGTAAACGACATTATATACGATAATCACTCGTAAATGCGTAGTTGGTTTTCGCAAAACAGAAGATGAATAAAAAGCATTTGTTAAAATAATTTAACACATTCTATCTTGATGAAATAACCAGTTATAATGAACAAAAGCTGGCCCTAATTTACGATAATAGTGCTGAAAATTTTGTAAAAAATTTTAGGCAGAAATGAGAATTTCACTGCGGTTGTCATGATTTGACACACACATTGTCATGGTACAATTTTCTTTGATATTAAAAATGCATTAAATCAAGAATACGTGCAACGGCTTTTATAAGCATTTATAAGTGAGATTCTGTTTTGTTCTACCATATTCAGATAATTTATAATAGGCCGCAATTCACATAAGCCAAAATTCCCTTCAGGATGGAAATACTCATAAAAACCGAAGTCAGTTACAATCCCAAATATTTTGTTTGCCATACCAAAATGTTAACTGATGATAATCGCTGTACCAACTCAATGATACAGAAGCAATTTAACGTTTCATCTGCAACTGTAATTAAAATTATTCATGTAGAACTGCATATGACAATTATCTTAGTTAGATTTCTCATAATTTAGTTAAGAAACCGAAATGAAGAATATGTCAAAATCGGTAAAGTATTTGAGGACAATAAACACAACATTATTTCTAAAATTATAAATAGCGATATAAAAACTTACAAACATAATTAGTGATGAACTTTAAGAAGATTAATAAAATAAAATCCTTGAAGATTTTTCAACTCTCTTAAGGAATAGTTAAGATACAACTTCCCTTGAAAATATAACATAGTTCACATTCTTGAAAAGTACAGGATTAACCATAACCATAAAATTTGAAGGTCAGATTTCAGTTAAGACAAATGTATGAAGTACTAAATGTTTTTCAAACAGTCTTCAAGAATTATCTATTTGATTATATTTAATACACCATGGCATAGCTTTTCTCATTCAGAAATATTGATAGTTGACTTTTTAGTAAAAATTTGTTAAATACTCAATAATCTTATTCATCCATGTGTAACTTATACCTTTTTTAATTTAAAAAATAACTTATGAGTGCATCACAATTTTCCTTTAAGATAAAATTAATGATCCTATAAAGGAATTTTTTATCTATTCCAAAAAATGAAAGGCTTGAATTATTTCCCTTTTTGATAAAACTGCTTGCCCGAATGAATGAATGCTGCAGAATACTACTTTAAATAAATTAAAAACTTCATATACATTTAAAAACACAGGTGTATCTTAAACTTCAGAGTAACTTTTGTAGATACTCTAAGAAAAGAGCAATCTTTTCAGCTAGTCAAAAACACTTCATGTTAAAGGAAATGTACTGATATCGAACAAAGAATAAATAATCGGAAAGAAGTTTACATAATGATAGAAATAAAAACAGAGCTTTCAATCCTAAAAATCTAATACGAAAAATGTTTCAGATCCCATTTTTGTAGTGTTGTTTTCCTCTGCTGATAAGCAATTGCAATTTTTAAGTTTTCACCAGCGAAGATGCTACCAACCGAAAATATCTTGATCGGAGCCTGATCAAGATATTTATTGCTTTTAAAAATTGTCACTAGTTATTCGTCCCAAAAAACAAAGCTAGAAATCTTAATTGGATAACTCCAATTTTGCGTTCTAAAATTTGAAGTTATATTGTTAAAATAGGGTGTGCATATTTTTAACATTTCGAAGAAAAGTGGCAGTTTTCTTAATGGGAATGGGATCTTTAAAATGAAACTAAAATTGCACTTCAGAATTTGATAAAAAGTAAAAAGGTATACCATTAAATTTCTCTTACAGTTGTTTCTACTAGCCTTGTTAGTTTTCACAACTTTTCGAAATAGATAAGAGCCTATAGAAGGAAGTTTTGTGAAACAAATATTAAAATATCAAAAATAACTTTTTTAAAAATATATATATAAAAAATAACCTCAATTTTTTTAATATTTTTAAAATATTCAAAATATCGAAAAAACACTCTAAAACGTGAACATAGATGCTTTTTTGTAGTCATTATATAACAATTACAATAATTTTCTGATAAATGATACCAAATATTGGGAATTATCCTTCAGCTTTATTGTTCCACTTAAGTTGAATTCTAAATTTAACATCACAGAAATTCTCTGTTCAATATAAAATATTATGTGTTTCATAAAATGAAAAGCCTCATTTAAAAAAATCCCTCGAGAAATGCCTTGAGAAATCCGTTGAAATGAATAAAAAATTTTCTACTCTTTTACAATTATTTATTTTATTTTACAAACGTCAAGCATTAACTCTTAAGTCAATAGTTCATGGACTTTCCAATATTTTTCAACAACGTTCACATACCAAGAAAGTGAAATACAGTCAATTAAGTATTCAAAAATCGTAGGTAAATTAGAAACAGTCATAGATGTCTAATTAACCCATTGTAATCCTTCTATGAAAACTGGGAATAGTTTTTTCCTAGAATCCTTTATCCCTTATATATACTACATTGAGTCCTATCATGCTTAAGAAGTTTTTTGAAAGTCAAGTTAACAAATAATTTCAGTGTAAGAAAAGAATGTGGTGGATTAATATGTTGTTTCATTAAAGCTTCTTTCTTAGCCAATGTATAATGTTTCTTGCTGCGCATAACTCCACATTGAATTGGGGTGCACTAGAAAGGTATATAATGCGAGAGTGCTCTATTAAAAAGACCTACAGTCTAAGATTCTTCTATTTTGACTATTTAAAAGAGCTTCAAGGGTACTTTCATAACCTGATAAAATGACGGCATCTAAAAAGGAGCTTTTGCGTTCATTAATTATTTATGATATAAAGGAGCATGGGTTTGAAATACTTAAAGAGTTAGTACGTGAATATCTGTGACTTCATAATTGCTCACAAGTATAATAAGAAATCTGCAATAATCATTTTAAGGTAAAACTTTTTTGAAAATTTTCAAAATTATTATTAAAACACAAAACCATTTTTAACCATACAAAATCTGTAAAACATAATATTTTAATTTTATTAAAATAGCTTTGTTAATGGTTTATAATTAATATATTTTTATATAATACAATAAACAATAGACAATATGCGAAGTATTTTTTGATCTGCTTACTTGAAATTTAAAAAAAGTTATTATCGAACACCTGGTAGTTATCTCACAATTTTCGAAACACAATTCAAGAATGGCTTTTCATCTGCTGAAGATTTCAACATTTCATTCTGCAAAAACACATGTTGTTTACTTTCAAATAACAACATACTCGTCATTAAAACTTGTAATCAATGATATAAAAATTATGATCTAGGTTCTCGGAGTGTGCTCTGATCAAATTGAATGATGGCATTCAAAGTTTTAATAGTTTTGAGTATCCTTACGCTCACTTTTCTTGCTCCAATAGTAACCGCAAACTTTCAAGAGGTATATTTTTCCTAAAATAAATACATATAATGAATTTTATAATTTAGAAAATAGCTTAAATCTCATATTTTAGCATCATATAAAAATCAAGTTCAAATGAATAATTTTGATAATTTCCTATTTTAATATAATTTTATCTGTTTTTCCACCATTATAGAATTTAACCTTCCAAAAAAACGAAAACTGAGTTAATTTAACGTAATAAAAATCATTGTTTCAATGTAAACACCTCATATTTATTTTGTACTAAAATTTCATTCTAGTTTAAAATTATAATTACTACGATCAAATTTCAATTTATTTATGTAATGTGATGTATTTAAATCATTTAAACATAATTATTAACATTTATATTTTTATTAGTTTTATTATGATCAGAAAAAAATTAGAGATTTTTTACTTTTACTAAATATTTTTAGTTTGTTGATTAATCTATTATGTAAATTTTTTTTTCTTTCTTTATAATTTTAACATTTAATAAATATTAAATTTAGGTTTTAGAAATAAATATAATAGAAGCTCTAATATTAAATAAATTTGCTCAAAAAATTATATATTTTAAAATCTATTGTTAAATAAGAGGTTGAACATTTAAATGTTTAATCATAGATTACCACTGAGTAAAGTACGCAAAATATAATAAGCTACTATATTTTAGATACTACAAATTCATTTATAAATTATTTATTACAAAAAAGCGCCAGCATAAAAGTTAAAAATTTGCTTTTTTATGCAAAATATTAAAAGCATATTTCAATCAAAACATTAGCACATGTTAACTGAGTATGAAGAAATTTATTTGATAAATTTGTGTGAGGAAGCTTATAAAATAGTCTAAGCCACTACTAAAATCTAATTTATCTTAAAAAATTAAAAACATTTTTTTAGATTTTGACGTTTTCTAAATTTTTATAGAATTTAAAAGCGACTTAACATGTATGATTATAATATATATTTTATGAAGATATATTTTATATATATAAAGATATTTTTAATTATAATTTTTTTATGTTGTTGAGATAGTTTATAAAATATACTAATGCTGCATCAAGGTTTTTATCAATATTTCCAAAATGTTAATGAGAAAGAGAAAAAAATAATCCTTTAATAATTTTCTTAAAGCTTGCTTCAAACTTTAATCAATTGTGCTTATCTTAATTATGTATGTAAACAATGTTCATATTTTCTAATATCTATCAGCTTTCTTAAGCATTTTTCTAATAATATTTAACTTTGAATTCAAAACATTTCGACCAATAAAATTTAAAGGATTACTATTACAAATATGTATTTTAATAGTTTAATTTAATGTACTTCTTTCGAATCTTAATATAAGTTTTTTTCTAACAACTAAAGATGTTTTAGATGAAAACTGAAAAAAAAAATGATTTCAATAAGTAAAATTTTGATGGCTTGTAAAAAGAAAAAGTTTTTATTAAACATGTATGCCTTAAATGTATTAAGAATGTTGCTGAAGCATGCTATAAACGTTATTTCAATGTATATTAAACATGTCTGTAAAGTATGTTTATTTAATTATTTAATTTTGTTAATAGTTTATATTTAACCTTTTATTTGTTTTCCTAAAAATAATTACGAATTACGATGGAAAAAGTTATACTTTAATAATTGAACTATATTAATGTTTACTACATATTACCTTTAATATTTATCATTATGCTTTACAAACATGTTTTTAATATTAATCATATACTAAATATTAACATTTTTTCAGCCGCTCTATGCTACAGATTTGGGTAAGCAAATTCATCTCGTAATTTTTAACAAAATATTTATAAATTCTAAATTGTATAAAATAAAATTATGGGATTAAATGTTTAAATGCAGGGATTAAAGGCACTGTTAAACACATGTACTTTTAATAGTAATTTGAAATTAAAATTTTATTTCCTTAGTCACATTCACAATTACACATTAAAATTATTATTTTAAATATTCACCAAAATCTGAATATAAATTTTTGGTAAAATAATTGTAATGAATCTAATTGCTTACGAAACGATCTCAAGAAGGCATTTAACTTATTAATTTTTAACTTTTCTTCTAACATATAAGATAGAATGTATAAAACATATAAGGAAGAATGTATATGTAGATTATTCATAACATTCACAGTAGTTTAAGGATAAGCATTCATTATAACTTAAAGGGTAAAAATAAGAAAATACTAACAATATGTATCATTGAACACAAAATAATTTTTTTCAATAACTATTTTGGTTAATAGTATAAAGGAAAACTAAATTAAGTATTCAGTTTTAATTTTAATTTACGCAACAATTTAAATAAAGTTTGAGACAAAGACGTATATTTCAAACTTCATTAAATTATTTTAATACTTCATTAAACTAAATTTTAAAATAACTATTTCATCAAATTAATATCAATCATTATGAGACTTCTATTCACTAATTATTACTTATTTTTAATGTATTTTTATAAATATAATTTAAAATTTACAGAAAATGAATTAAATTTAGAGCATGAACATGAAGAAAGAATAGACTCATTCAAGTGTTCTATGAAAAAAAGCATCGGTGAATGCTGTGGAACGATAATAAAAAAAAAGAGTGAGTAAACAAAACTTCGATTATGAATAACTCTGTAAGATAACTTTGAGATTATGTGTAATAACTTTGGAGTACTAAATGTCTTTTTCATTATAAATTAAGGATATTTTATAACACACAAAAATATTTACAAAATATTAGCATCTGTTAGTGTCATAATTCCAAGTTTCACTCAACTGTTTTTTCTATCTATGTGATAAACATTACTCTCATAACTATGTGATTCAATATACTTCTAAAAAAAACAGATTCAGTACTTATACAGGAAAAGGATTTATATCAAGGCATCACGTACACATATATTTTTTTAATTTAACATACTGTTTTATAGCTATTAATCTTCAAGTTTAAAGCAAAATGTGATTCTTGAATTAGTTTTTAGAATTTGAAGTTATAAATTATAGTAACAATACTATTACAGATTTGGGAAGAACATAAGAGCTATTTATTATTAATATATTGATTATAATTATCAATATCATCCATGCAGTTACAGGTACTAATTGATTTCAAGATATGATTGTGGTGACTTAACAGATATTGAAAAGAAATAGAATTATAAATATTTGTTTTTAATTAAATATCGATTTCGTTTCTTCAGTCACATATTTGGGAAATTAAAAATTTTCATTATTACACTTTGATCATTCAAAATGTCTTTAAATATATAAGTCTGGGTGGAGTGGGTGAAGTACTTTGGAAGTATATACTCCTGGTAAGGCCATCCAATACGGGGAAGTCATTCTACTATATCCTGCTAAAGTATGTGGGATCCGGAGCTAAGTCTCTATTCTGCCAGAGATGCTCCACATCTCTGACCATAGAAACTGCCTCTTATCACACTCATGGTTAATTTATTAAGTAATAACATCCAGAACTTGGCCAGTTGACATACGTGAAGGATAGTACAAGTGTAGACATCTTCAGAAATCTAAAACAACTTTCCCTTTCTCATCGGATCCATTTCCTGTGGATTTTTCTCAAGTCAACATTGCTGGAAAAGAAATTGTGAACAGTCTGATTAGAGCTGGTGCTGACGAAGTAACAGCTTTTGCAGCTCATTTTACTTATATGGAGCTATTTTCCACACATAAGACAAAGAATAAGGTTATTTGGTTGGTCCCACCAATACATCTAAGGTATCAGAATAAGTGCTCTGGCTGTTCCTTGATTCTGAGTAACAGTGGACAAAATGAAACTTCCCTTACCTTATTCTTTAGTGGTCATCTGTCATCAAATACTTTTGTTGATTGTAATAAGCAATTCAAAATCTCCACTAAGTGTTTTTTCTGCATGTACCTCCCCTGACAACATTTTGTCGTGTCTGGGGCTCATCAAGCAGGACCTAATTTAAAATACCAATTTGGTAATGAACTTCTTCAGGATGAATGGGCTCATTGACTTGATATACCTCTGTTGATAAAGGAGAGGAGAAACAACAACAAATGAATAAGTTAACTTTCAAACGTTAGCTAAATTTTTGATTATAATACTGTTACAAATTTATAAATAATTGTTAGATTTGTCTTAAAATATCGCAGAAAGATCGGAAACACTCACATTTTGGGCAAAAATCGCAGTATTTAGACGTGTTATACGTTAAAAGTGGGATTTCTAATGATTTGGTGACTTGGCGATGTTTTGGAGAGGAAACTTGGCGACAGTTGGCGAGATTCTTTGCGACTTGGCGAGAAATAAATACTTCTGGAAACATCCATCACCTAAGCTCTAGGATCAATATTCAGTGAGATAGCCAAGAAGCTACGAGAACCTTGGCGAAACTGGTAAGTTTCTCCATCAAGTCAGGTATAAATACCGCAGCACGACATAGAAGTGAGGAGTTTTTGTGAAGACAGTCACTGAGTGAAGACGATTAGTCATGACTGCTAGTCTAGAGAAGCTGTTCTCTGTCTGAGGTATTTGAGACCTGTGATTGGAAGCTATTACTTATTGTATCTGACGAATTGTAGCTGTATAACTGTGATTGTTACAGCTGGAATTTCTTATATCTAGTGGAATTTTTACGAATAAAAGTCTTGTGTTCATAAAGTGATTGCTTTATTCAACTTTCAATCGACACGAAGACCGAAGCACGGTACAATAGCTTTTTTACTATAGATTCAAATTTATAGAAATCTATCGGTAGTTTTCTGATATTTAAGATAAATTTAGAATTTATATTCTATCTTAACAAGTATAAAATGCTTCATAACTTTATTTTATTCAAATAAAAGTGAACAGAAGAATGTATGCAAAAAACATTTTTACTCGGTTGTTTTAATCGAGCGTCTAAATCATAATTACACTTTTATGAGTACTTTCTCAGTAAAATTTGATTAACATTGAAAGCTATTTGCGAGAAGCATCTTTTGAATATAATGAAATATAATATATTTTATTATATTGAAAATATTATAAGAAAACACTTCTTTAAATAATAATTTAAATTGCAAGATAATTCATAAGAAAGTATCATCAATTAAATCCTAAAAGTCTCTCTTTTATAATATTTATATAAACTAAAAAGATTATTTAAATTATTTCAAAAACTATCCTTTGACAAGTCTCTTTAGTTAATGTTTTATCATATGCATAACAAATGACTCGAATGTACACTTAAAATTTTTTCCACAGAAAATTATATATTTCTCTTTGTTATCTCCAATTTACGTTTTATAATTAATATTATCTTATGAATAATTTCAATCTTAAATTATATATTTCTTACAAACATAAATATAAAAGTATAAAAAATATAATAAAATAAAGTTATGTGCTAAAGATATTGCAATTTTTTTGATTAAATAACCCATATTACTGAAGATTACAGCTACAATTACTAATGGTTTTCATATGTATTGCGGTTTAATTGTAGTGGCAGTATTAGTATGTACATAAGATTGAGAAATTAAAATATGCAATTTTTCCAAAATATTTTTATCTTCATTAAAACATTTCACAAAAGTTTAACATTTACATTCATTTAGCAATATTTATTAATATTAAAACTATTGTAAGTATTTCAATTATCTCTAGGTTGCATCAAAATAGAATACAATGGGAAAAAAACAACTTTCAAAATTAAATTCACCTTTGGTGAGAAAGCTCTGATTGAGAAAGAAATCGCAGGTAAAAAAAAGTTTCTCTCTCTTTTATTTTTGTTATCTACTTCTTTTGATAGTTAAATCTACTTCTTTTGTTATCTACTTCTTCTTGATAGTGAAAGTATATTATTTAAACTAATAATAAAATTTGTTAACCTCAAACAGCTTACAATGTAATCCCAACTAAGCATTATTTTACAACAGTAAAAAAATTTTTTTTGCTTGTTTGTAAGACATTATGTCAGTACATTATTAGCAGATATCTAAGAATTCATATGTATTTATTACCTCTCTCTCTCTCTCTCTCTCTCATTTGATAATTTTACTTTAATGACTGTAAAACTTGAACAAAGCCTTAAGAATATTTTAAATGACTTTCACAATATAAATAATATTTCCAATTTTGATTTTTTTTTTCAGAAATGAATAAATATAAAAGAGTTTCATACTATCTTTAATAAAAATATAATTCAATAGAAATCCAGTGAAACTTAATTTAATGATCGAAATATTTTAATTAATAGAAAGATAATTCAAATATCATTTTGAATGTTTCAAAACATTTTCTTCAATAAATGTTAGGTTTCAAAATTTTATTTGTAACATTTTATAGAATTAATTTATTTTTTTGTCCATCATAAAATACATCTCAACCACAATAATAACCATTTATCAACTATGGTAATGTTTTTAGTTGTTTTGTTAACATTAATTTTGTTATAAGCTGAATAATTAAAAAATACGATTAATAGATACTATATAAATAAACTAAAATAGTAAGTATTTAGAAAGTAAAACTAATTTTGCTATAGCTTGAGCATTTACAAAATAAATGTTATGAAATGACGACAAATCAAAAATTTTATAGAGAAAAACAATGATTTTATTATTTGAAAAAATAATTTCATTACCCTAGTTTCTGTAATAAAAAGAAACATATTATATTGATAAATACATACTTTACAAATTTGACCAAGAGATAAAAATCAATTTTTCAGGTTGCAATATAATTTTAATCATATGCAATTGTTGAATATTTAATATTTAAGATTATATCCGTAAATAAAATGCTTAATAATTGACAAAATTGAGGAAAGATGTAAAGTTAGTTGGATTTTATAAATATATTTTGTAGTGCGCATTTGGTTTTCAAAGTTTAAGTGGACTGCTGTAGCAAAATGCTGTGTTCACAATATATGACTTTGAGTACGCATATTCAACAAGAACGCTATAGAAAAGTTATAATGATGTTAAATGATATTAATAAAATAAATATTTAATCTAAAAAATTTATAAAATTCTGCAAAGAGTATTTATTATTTTTATAAGAAATTCAATTCAGTAACAATAAAATCAAAAGTAAAAATAATACAAATTGTTAGACAATGAAATGTAAAAAATATAGGATTTTTTAAAAGAAATTACATACTTACATCAATTTTAATTTTAATGTATTTACATGAGCTTTTGAAAATAATTTCTATTATTAATTTTTCTTTATTTCATTTTCAGCCAATAATCCTCCACCTGTTTGCAAAGCAGTGCCTTATACAGCATCCAAAGCAGAAATATGCTTAGATTTCTATAATATTGAAATCACAAAATCTTATTTCAATATCTGTCTCCGAGTGAAACCTACATTGGTTGGCAAGTCACCAGGATATATTGAAGCAGGATGTTTAAATATTAATTTAGATAAATTAGGTTGATGTTCTGACATGATATGATAAGAAGAACATATTTTATGTATTTTTCAAGTTTGTGCATAAAGAAGCATGGATAAAATGTTACTTACAATAATTGTATCGTTAAATATATACTACACAACCATGATTATAACTGATAAAAATTCCCATTTTGAAGTAGAAATAGCAAATAATAATGAAAAATTATTTGATTTATATGTATATATTCTTTTAAATTGATAAATGCATTCTTATTCAAATCTTAAATTTTTCTTAAATTAAAAAAAAAAATTAAAAGTTATAATTTTTTATAAATTAAATTATTAAATTAAAAGTTATAACAATATTACATTTATAAATAATTTGTTAAATTTTTTAGTCTAATATTCAGCATATACATACATTATTATCATTATTATTATTATTCACTGTTACGATTAAAATCTCATATTTATTTAAATTTTTGAAAATTAATTTATTTAATTAACAAATATAAAAGTCATAAAAAACATAGTTTATGTGTGAAACTGCATTTTAATTTTTCAAAATATCTTCTAAAATATTGGTACGAACTCAACGAGAATTCTTAGGAATGTTTGGTGCAAATAGAATAGATTAAAACAGTGTAAATGAAACAAAACTTGTTAAGAAATTTATTCAGAATATAAACTCCGATCACATAAAAATAGTTTGGCAT
Organism: Latrodectus elegans; assembly: GCA_030067965.1. Classification (NCBI taxonomy): domain Eukaryota; kingdom Metazoa; phylum Arthropoda; class Arachnida; order Araneae; family Theridiidae; genus Latrodectus; species Latrodectus elegans. The sequence continues at coordinate 43,395,843 of CM057820.1, read as the reverse complement.
AATGTCTTTCAGAAATTGTTTAAAAAAATAACATGCTTTCAAAAAAATAATATAAAATTCCAATGATTGAATTAGAGAACATTTCGTTAATTACAGAAAATCCTAGTTAATGACTCATTGTATTTAATTGTTCATTGAAAAATAGAAACATATTTGAAATTATGTAATTATGAATAATTGACAATATAAATAAGTATATTATGAATGGAATTAAAATTTCAAGAAAAAATTAACAAACTTTTGCGAACCACATATTCTAGTTTCGATAAAAAATACTTGTTGGAGAAAATTTTCTAACTTCGTGAATGCTTACATTACGAAAATATAAATTTCGTATCATTTTTTTTTCCAATTATGTTTTTCTTATTAAATTTTACTTTGAGAAGAGAGTACAATGTAGGCAAATAAGAACTATAAATTATTAAATAAATTTTATAGTAAAATATTCAATTACTATTAATAAAGCTTACGAAACATAATTTTTGAATGTGAAACTAAAATATATTAAATTTAAAGAAACAAAATTTTTGATAGGAGCAAAAATTAACTCATACTCCAGATGATAATTTTTAGAGATGAGATGCTAATTAAAGATAGAAAAAGAAATTTTATTTTCTCAATTTTAATTAAGAATCTGATTGTTGTTTTAACTAGACACACAATAAAAAAAACCTAAAATTATATATATATTTAACGTTTTACAATAATCCCAAAAATTTTAATATTTTATGAATACACATATTAGTAAAGTGTATATGGGAAGTGTATTGTCGAAATTATAAAATCCTATTGACCAGAAAAAAATGATACCAAAAAACACGATTTATCCCTAAGAATGAAAAACAGAAATCAAATAATATCCATTGTTTTGATAAAATATTTTTGTGTTTCTTTAAATAAGATTTCAATTCTAAAATAATATTTCTCCCCGTTGACAACCAAAATTGGTAAACATTTAGAATCTATTTATTACAGTAATGAATCTCATTGTTTTTTGGTTACCATAATATTATTCTTTCTGGGTTTGTATTTAAATAGCTTTCATATTCTTGCTAAAATAATGAATTTAAATTAATCCTATATTGTAATATGAAACGATTGAAGGAATAATATTAAATGATGTGGTGTCAGTTTGACGAGTTGACCCTAAATTTTCTGATCGACGGAATTTTAACATTGTACCCAAATCTGACTTTAAATAATTGTATTCAATTAAGATAAATAATGTAATTGTATACATACACTACATTAAAAGTAATTTTAGTTTCATTTTGGTTGCGAATAATAGTAAATATTTAAAGTTTAACCCTCAAACTATACTCCATATTCAATGAATTAAAATTTGATAATTCAGATGATGATACTATAATTATATTAGTTATAAAAAACAACTTCTTTGAAATTTAATTTTTTATTTTATGAATTAAACATCATTTAAACCAAACAGCAAAAATTAAGGAATACAATTTTTATTTAATGTAAATTTTAAAATATCACACATACGTTTTAAGCACTTTAAGGTCTATTTACAATAAATTTACATGATATTGAATAAAATATTCTATTTTAAATTATAATTGCATAAAATGAAATTTGTTCACATGAAAGATTATCCTAAGATAGTATAAAAATGCAAAAGTAAACTGTTATGAAATAAATTATTATAATGGGTGTTATAAGAATTACTATTTTGAATTTTCCATAAATATACATTTAAAATAAAAATTAATGTATAAATATAAATTTAGGTCATTATATAATTTGTACAACCTATATCTATGGTGTTAAAAATAATTTATCTCATCAAAAATTTTTCTTCTAAGGCACTACATTCTGTTACAGGGATAAGTCGTGTCTAATAGTCGTTGCCATCTAGACCTATCATTTGAGGTGCTCCTCCAGTTAAATTTACTTATCACATTAAAATCTTTTTAAACCGAGTCTAGCCAACTAATTGGTGGTCTTCCACGTCTTTTTACCATGGGATTAGTAAAAGTGAGCATTTTTAGTGGTTTGCATTGTCTGATCAGAACAAATGCCCGAGCCATCGCAATCTAGTGCATATTATGAATTTAATAATATCGGTTGATTGTACTTTTGATTGTGTTCTAAATTAAACAAGGATCTCCAGACATTATACTGATGGACTTCACCAAAAATCTTTTTTTAGATTTTCCATTGAAAGTTTTTACATGTAATTTATTAATTTACCAGCATTCACTCCCAGGATTGGTTGAATTTTAAAGCTGTTAAATTTTGTTTTCAAAATAATAAATCCAAATTTTAGTTTGTTTTAGGGGCAATGATAACATTTATTTGATATAGTGAGTATTTGTTTATCTCTAAGGCCAAATCATTGTTAGTGGTATTTTTAGTTCCAAAATATTTAAACTATGCACTGTTTCAAAAGAATTATTTTTCACTTTAAATCATTAAATATTACACGAAATATAAAATTTGATACAGGTTATTATATTGGAAGCAGTAAATTACTTGTAAATACACTGCCCGATATTGAAAATTTAACACCAAAAAGGAGTTGTGCAGAAAGTGGCGAAACTCTGCAAGCACCGAACAATAAGTAACTTGTATTTCGAAATGATATGCACAATATCGAGCGAGAACAGGCTCTAGTCAATAGGTTGTAGGATCACCAACGACGGCGATAAACGTAGCAATACGCCTAGGCATAAAGTCAATGAGAGTACGGATGGCATCCTGAGGAATAGCTCTCCATTCCCTGTCATCCATTTGCTAAAGTAAGTCTTCTAACGGAGGCTGTGGCAAGGTTAGCAAAGGGTGTCCAATCATATCATATGTTTGATTTATCATATGTTTCATTGAAATCTAGCGAGTACGGTGACCACGGAAACAGCTATATACTTTGACGCGCATGTTGACTGATACGAGCAGAGGGCGGTCTTTCACTATCCTGCTGATAAAGGAAATTAGGCACTCGCTGAAGTCGGGAGAGTATCACCGGTCACGGCAGATCATCCATGTAAAGTTTGGTTGTCATAATGCCATGAGTATGGACTAGAGGGGGCCTGAAATCGTATGCAATGGTGACCCAAACTATGATGCCACGTTATCACGGGGTAGGGTGGTCCACAATTGCTGCAGAGTTGTACTTGCCTCCACATCAACGCCACACTCGTACATGGTGACTATCACTGAAGAAACAGAAGAGTGACTCATCTTAGAAGATTATCCTGTGTTACTCCGTCTCCCAAAATGCTCTAATCCAGCAACACTCCAGACGTAAATGTCTATCCAGTATTATCAATGACAGTCATCTTAACGGATGCCATGTGTGTATGTCACTAGCAACCAGTCGATGGAAAAAGGCTCTGTTCTATATGGGAACATCCAGGGTGTCTTACACATGCTGCAGAATTTCAGTATACGTGCTTTGAGGTGCCTCCCATTGGACATGTTGATCTACTAGCGCTGACGTCACTTTGGCTGCACCGACAACCCCCAAAACTTTACACAGTTTCTTGTTTCCAAGGATTTCGTCACAGCCGGTGCACTGTGGGTGCATCCAGATGTCTTCAGCTGCGATTTGAAGTAAGGGTCAAACCTGCCCTTCTCCGTCTGATCACCATGCCCCTCGCATACTCATCTGTCTGCTGGAACTGACTCCGTTGATGATGACAGGACACTCTTTACAATTACAGGCGTCCGTTGCAGCAAGAACAAACTTTAAACGATTATTTTTCAAGAAACAACAACGTACTCTGCCGGTTCCTCACATAATACCTTAACCTACGTGGTTTGGAAAGCTGTACGTTTCACATCATTCGCATAACTCCGTAAGGTGCGTTTACCCTGAAATTTACACAGTTTTCTAGCCACTCTTTCTTGGTGTTGCATTTTCTAAGTCCAGCAATGTATTTGACTGTGCATAAAAACAACAACATTAAAAATAAAATTACTTCAACAGTATATTAAAATGTACTGACTATTGATTCCGAATTTAAATATATTTAAACACTTATGAGAGAGAATTCATATATAATATCCCTATAGCATAAAAATTAATTATTGAAAATCATTTGTTTTACACATTATTTGAAAATTTGAAACTTTAACAGAAATATGGTAATATGACTAAGAAATAAACTTTTTTAAAACTATAATGTACACTTGAAAAAAAGAATTAAGTAAGAGAATACGAATCGTAAAATGATTTATATAATAATCAAAATATTTGATTTCATGAATAAATTTAGAAAATATTTTAGAAACAATAAACATTAACAACAATAAATGAAAATACCGTCTTGTCTATTAGCCCTATTTGAACTAATCTTCTGTAGTTACTTAGCTTCAAAAATTTCTAAAGTCTTACTGGTGTCAATTTTAGAGCAATTCTTGAAATTTTAATCTTACTGATCGATTCAAATATTTGAATTTCTTTATTTCATTTAAAATTACTAAATATTTGGTATATTTTTAACCAGTATTTGAAAATTACCATTAAAAATGTTTTTCAAACATCCTTTCTTTAATAATTATGAATAATAGGATATTTTACATTTACAGTAATAATATTATAGTATCTACTAAAGTTATTAAAAAACGCGTAAGAATACAGTAATTAGAGTGATTTAATTCAAACTCATTGTTTTAAATCATGTAAAATGTATATTAAATATAAAATATGCTCAAAAAAAGTTTATGCTTAAAGCAAATTTTAGTGTTTTAATCAAGCATTTTTGGTATTTATGAGATCAGGTCTTTGCATAGTTACATATTTTTTTATCAATTTTTTTCAAATTATCATGAAAAAAATAAACTATTTTGCATTAAATTAATTTTTAAATTGCGTAATTCAAGTTTTGCAACACAATACTTTTATATTATAAAACATTTCGAGTATATCATCTAAAGATACCAAGCATAATATCTGAATTTAAATTTTAAGCTATTAAAATATTTTTCTACTTTCGTAATTTTTTAAAATTCGATTACTATGCTTACCATTTAAAAAGCAAAATAAAGTTTCAAATACTAATATCTCTATTATTGATTTAAAATTTATAAAAATAATCGTTTAAGAAATTATTAATTATTTTATTATAATTTTACTATGAATATATATATTATTAAAATGTCTTAAGAAATATATTATATATTATTATTCCCAATAAAAAAATTTAAATAATTTTTAATGAAATTGAATTCAATCAAAAAAAATTAATTATTATTAAAGCAAACTGTTTCAATTAAGTTGCTTTTTATTTTATTGCGTTTCCTTAGAAAAAACTTTATTTTATATTTTATTGTTAATTTGAAAAAAATTAATTAAAAAAATCATTAAGAAATTACTAGATATTTTAGACAGTGAATGGTCTTAATAATTCAAACAGTATAAAATTTCTTGAAAATATTTTCATAAAACAATATTTTTGTAGTAATGTAGGCAATGCAATTATATTTATAATCTTCTACACTCATATACATTTAAGATGCTTTAAAAATTGAGTAAAACATTTTGAATAAAATCACATGTGTGATTTGGTTATGTATATTATTTTATAAGCATAATACAGCCTATTTTATAAATGCTTTAATCAATAAATTGTGGTACCTTATTTTGTGTAACGATGAATTTCTCATGATTACAGTTCAGGGATGGTATTGTTCCTCAACAATCTTATTCCGTATGATCATGCATTTTCATTAATGTATAATCATTGTGTTATTGTTTACCAAGTTAATTATGTGGAATCTATTACTGTCTAAAATTATTGATAAAATTATGTACCCTTATAAATCTCATTCTATAGCTTCAAATGACACACAATACAATATCGTGATTTATGTGTGTGTGTGTGTGTGTGTGTTTGTGTGTGTTTGTGTGTGTGTGTGTGTTTGTGTGTGTGTGTGTGTTTGTGTGTGTGTGTTTGTGTGTGTGTTTGTGTGTGTGTGTTTGTGTGTGTGTGTGTGTGTTTGTGTGTGTGTGTGAGTGTGTGTGTGTGTGTGTGTATAATACGATATAGTGTTATGATACACAATACGATATAGTGATTTACGATATTGATATTGTGTGTGTGTAAAATTTACGATATTGTGTATATATAAAATTCATTAATTTCTTTAATGATTTTCCTTTTTAAGCACTTTCTCACAGATAGTAACTTGAAGCATATAAGTATTTGAAAAACCAAATAATTGTAAATAAAATTACATTAGGCAGAATTATCAAATTTATAAATCTCATTCTATAGCCTTATTAATTGTTTTGACTGAGGCAGTAACAGTTAATAAAAAAGTGGGTTTTTGTTATTTTCAAATATTTTAAACAAAAAAAGTATTTCCTATCCTGTATATGCGAATACAGTCAGAAAGTATAAAATGTCCTATATCTTTTCTGTGCAGTCTGATGTCAATCATTCTGTTGTTTTATATTTATGAAAGTTCAATTCACAAAATCTTGACTGTTACTAAATTTTTTAACATTGTGCCACTCTAAACTTTGGTTGACACTTTAAACTATTTGGACACAATAATATTTTGAACATTGTGTGTGGATGTGTATGCGTAACCAAAATGTTTTTAGTTGGCAAATTTAAAGCACAGAAACATTACCAAATACTATATTATTTATTAAATTATAGGATCAAGATTAATGAACTCTTTGAAACGATTACTTCTTACCCATTGAGTATAAATACCTGTTGTTTATGTTTCGATATGAGTTGTTTTACTAAATTGGGGCTTAGAAATATGATTTATTAATCGTGGTCTCACAATCATTTATAATACTTTTTGATTTGAATTTCCTTTCTCTTTTTCTCTCTCTCTCTCTATAATAATACAAGTCCTTGTAAAGCAGTTTAGCTAATGGAGCATTCTTCTTTAATGATAATAGCTTTCATTTATTATTAAAATTTCATATACTATTTGTTGCCAATATTTTCATACTTTCTTTTGCTTCAAATAGTCCGGTAATTGTTACATAATGACATCTTTCTTTGTCGAAAAAACAGTATCCTCATCATTTTAGGCCCTCCTTTATAAACTGAGATAATTTCTGTAAAACACTTTTAATGAAGAGGAGTAAAAATACAATCTATGCATTAATTCTTATTATATTTACTTATCTCATATGATTTGACAAATCCTACATTTATTAATTGACAATATTTTACAATACAATTTAACTAATAAACCTTACAACATTAAAAATGACAAATTTCTTTCTTTCATGAAACTTCTATTGCTTTTTGTTTTGAAGTTTTTGCTTGTCGTAAAATTACCATAAATAAGTAAACATGCTTTTCTAAATACACTTCGCAATTTTTTCTACAAGCAAAAATGTTAATTTGAATCATGTCTACTGAAACGTGATAAAAAGGCGAGGATCAGTACAGCGCATGCGCGCCAGATTCTGCCGCCTTCCTCCTTTCCGATTATATTGTTTATGTTTACTTTAGTTAGTAAAGTGAGACAATGCATTGGAGGTGCGCTTGTGGCGGTGTCCGCCAATGACATTGTCATGATCATTAAGTGGAAAATTGTATTAAAATATTTGTAAATCGTAAAAATTATGTATACTCAAAATTATATGTCAATAAAACGAAAATACTATTAGGAGAGGTTTTCATTTGTAACATCACAAATCAAAACTAAACAGGATAGTGTACCCCATAAGAAAATAATTCTTACCATATATTTCTGCAAATGTGCAAGAATTTTATCTAATAATATATAAAATTAATGAAATTATTTATCATACACACAATATTGTTATAAAAAACACTAATGTGAATAAAAGAATGTTTTCACTAATCATTCAAAACAGAACTTCTTAACTGAGTTTAGAAAATAACAAATACAATTTTTCGGTTATTTTAAAACCCAAAAATAATTCTTATCAAATTGCATCAACATTTAAAGTGAAATAATTATATTTAAATATTTTTTTTCACTTATTTTCGATTTTGATTTCGAACTTTCCCTTTCACACGAAATTTCATTTTCTTTTTTCACTTTTTTCGAGATTTCACCAAAAAAAAAACACGCGCACAACACTTCTTGATTATCACACATTTCTTGATTCCAGGAACAGGAATTTCCAAGCACACAATTTCGAAATGGTTTACTTGGACAGGATGGATTCGAAAATCAGAAGTAGCGCAATATTTCTTAGATTCTCAATGCAAGATTTCGGATAGAATTAAATCATGAACAAAAGGCTATTTTCTTTTTTGTTCCAAAGGCTGGAATCAAAACAGTATATTTATATTCCACTGTAAGCAATTAAGGATAACAGGAAACACATCAAAATAGCAGGGTGCTATGGATTGAAATAATACTTCAAGCTGGGTGCTTCTTTTTCCAAGGGTTGGAACTAACCGTTTCTTTTCTATTCCACAGGCGGGAATTTTATATATTTTTAAATATGATATGAATAACATGAGAAATATAACTAAAATTGGTATCAATTTTCATTATTATTAAACATTCCTCAAAATTTTTAAGGGAATAGTTAGAATTAAATTTCATTTTAAATCATCAACTGAATACATTTATTCCGACAAAATTTTCTATTTTAATAATTTTTTAAAAGAAAAACTAGCAATGATTTTAAAGTTAATTTTGATAGTTACCTCTTACTTACAAACTTGTAAATAAAATATTTTGAATTAATAATTACATTTATGCAAAACTACTTTCGATATGGCAAAAATATATATGCTAATCAATAATCCTTTATATATCAGCTCCATTTAATGTTCGTTTTAAGCCTATTTTATGTAAAGTAAATGTAAATATTTGTGTATTTCTTAAATATTTAGTTCACAGTACAATATTAATGTTATTATATCATTTGAATTCATGATAAAAGTTTCTCCAATAGTAACAAATAAGGAAATTACCAGAAAACACAAATGATAAAAACGTAATAAACAAAAGTAAGAACAAAAAAGCAAAATATTGTGGGACTTCAAAAGTTTTAGTTTACAATTAGGAGAAAAGAAATTCCAATAAGCTCAAATTGAATTAGACGTAGTCTAATTCACTCCCATGGAACAGAGATAAATATTAACACCACAAATGTGATATTTTTTTCCTTAAAACTTTTTTTTTTTTTAAATTTCAACTTAATTTTAAATAGGGAAGTATTGCAATTTTACATATTAAAATAAAACTGTTTGAAACGATAAAGTAATTTCAATTTCTAGAAACAACAATAATGTTTTCAGTTTATTAAATCAGCCCTAATCGTTGAGAACTTTTTTCAATAATACTAATTATAAAACTAGGATTTATATAAATGAATTTCTAATAGATTAACACATGCATACTAAAACATGTAAGTAATTTACTCATACATCACTAAAAATATTGACACAAAATCTTCTTCTTTATTTACATTTTATAACAAATTAGATAAGTTCATTGCTTACCTTTATTAGCAATCTTAAATAATCAAATTGTATAAGCTAAATCGTCGAAATTTTTCTCCAATTGATTATATTAAAAAACATTTCAAGTATTATTAAATTTTGAATCCAAATTGTAAAGAGAAAATAATTTTAGTGGTTATTGACTATATTAAACATGTTACACATTATGGGTTATTATGTAAGACATTTTATAACTATATGGTAAGATATGTAATCCCTTTTATTTTTCAAACACATGCTCAGTAACAATAAATTATTGGCTAAATTATTTTTAAAGCCATACATGAACCTTTTAACTTATATTTTGTTGATATGAATATTTTAAGTATGAAATTGTTTTATTGTCTTTGCAAATAAGTTATAATTATCAAGACTTTAGTTTCAAATGATATTTAACAAGCATTATTAAACTTTCCTACCTTTCTATCCTTTTAAAAGTCTTAAGAAACTGCTAATATTTGAATTTAATAACATTTTCAAAAAAATTGCTTAGATTACATTGAAACTGTACAATATTATCATGATTACTGACAACTGATGCATTCAATCCATATGAACAATTGATGCATTTGACGAAACATCAGAAAATTATTGTCGACAGATTTTTCTATAAGTAATATATTTATAAAGGATATCACAAATGTTTCATAAGTTTATTATATAAAAATGTCTTAAAATGACGCTTTATAAATTTCAATGCTAAGTTTAGAATCGTAGAGAGAAATTAAGTAGTTTTTAGTTAAAATAGAAATGATTTTTTTAATAATCATGTCATTTATACGAGATTATACATGACATTTATACAAACTTTTTTTTCCAATGGCAGAATGTAGACAGTTACAACTGCAACAGAGTCTATTAACCTATTGTTCCCTAATACCAAGGAACCAGCCAAACACAGCGACCTCTTAGCCGCCGAGCTTTACTCGGGTGCACCACTGGTGGTGGGCCACCATCACACCCTCACACATGTCCTATGGACCCGTTTATAGGGTAGACATCATTCATACTTCATTCACACACACAAGGAAGGGACAAATACAGGATAGAGAGAGAGAGAGAGAAAGTACATCCATGCCTGAACCGGGATTCGAATCCAGGACCTTCCTATCCGTAGTCAGGCACGCTGACCACAAGACAAGTTGGCCGGCCATTTATACAAACTTATACATGCCATTTATACGAACTTCTACATTCTATCTATAATTACAAATGCCATCTATATGAATTAATTTAAATATTAGTTTTGAATTCCACTGACACTAAGAGCGCAAACACAATTCACTATATCATTTGGTAAATAAATTATTTTTATAAAACACAAATTTTTCATGAATAATTTCATTTTAAGAAAGAAATTTTACGGTGTAGTTAATTAAATATATATTAACAATTTTTAAGACACAAAACTTTAATCACATTTTTATTAACTGAACCAATGTTAAATGACTACTTAGTCTTATAATTGAAATTAACATTGGTGTTATGTAATAGTATTATTAAAGAAAAAATTAAATTTAAATTTATATTTAAGTTTATGAAACATGGTTCTATTCGAAATTTAACAGAAATTTAGTTTAAATATTTAGTGAAATTTTCAATTTATTATGAAATGTTAGACTGGAAAATAAATCTTGCATTACGTCTTATCAATAAATCAGAAAATGTTTAATTTACAATACTTATTAAATAAAAAAATTATTTTTCCTGTAAACAATATAAAGTAATAGAATACTATTATTTTATATTGTTTACAGGAAAAATAATTTTTATGGATACAGAGATTTTCAATTTCAATTTAAAAAGACAATCAGTGTCATCTCAACCCAGCTGAAAATCAGTATTAAACTGATGGCGACTTTGGTACATAAAACAAGTCATCGTTGCAATGCCATTTCAAGTGACATAATTTTCTTGGGGTGGTATAATTAGGGTCTATTGCTTGATACCTGCGTGGACTCAACTACTTTTACGTTTACGATGGCACACTCACTGGAAAATCAACTGAATAATAAGTATATCATTAATTCGGGTTTGATTTAGAATCGGGTACTCCAATGCTTTGGCAAAAAATATGGGGGTACAGCTTAGAACTTTAATTTCTGGAAACCTTCTGCTTAGTGACCATTTTGTTAGTCATACCTTGGCGTCAAAAAATCACCAAAGAAACAGAAGATACCCGATTGTAAACTTTTACCCATGAAATTTGTCTCTTGTGCAAAAAGGTAGGATGTAATGGCATTATAACCATTTGTATGCGCAGTCTGAAATAAATTAAAATATAAAAATTTATATAATTAACACGTAAAATTCTATTTATATTCATAAAAAAAAACTTTGAAATAATTATGATAAGTTTTGGGAAACACACACAACATGCCAATAAAAAATTAAAAATTAACCATTCTCTGAACGCTGATATATCTGTAAGCTAGTAAATTTATTTAAATTAATCAAAATATATGATTTCCCTTTTTTAAAACTTCTAACAGAGTTTTACAGTAAGAAATATTTGAGTACTTCTTAGCTGTAACATTGATGAGAAATAAGCTGAAAAGCGACCATAATAAATGCTTATTCAAAAATTTTACTATATCTCTTTATGATTTTTTGAGATGTAGAATGGTTTGAAGTATTGAAAAATACTATTTATTTTTTGAATACGCTAAAGTTATTAATTGGTTCAATTAATAATTTAAGCCTGTAAAAATTTTTAGTGTATAGAAAGCAACAAAAATAAAAGTTACAGAAACAAAAGTTTTTAATTTTTGTTAAACTGGGGATAGATTACTGATTATTAAAATTAAAACAATTCAGAATAATTTTTAGAAATGCATCCTCCAGAATGAGAACAAGTTTGAGGTGCCTCTTTGTCCATGAAATTAATGAATTATACTGACTTTTTTGTTTAATTAGAAGTATTACTAAATGGTTATAAAAAGTTTATTCAAGTAAGCTTATTTACAACTGTAAATATTAGAATATTCACAAACAGTTATCATAAATTATCGGTTTTGCTTAGCGTTAGATAATGAAAACTTCTGTAATTCATATACTTTTATTCTATACAAACACAAAATCTTTCTTGAGTTATCATCATTCGGAATTTCTTAAGATAACACTCACTCCCAGGTGTATGCATATCAAATGAGACGATTACTAACAGATGTCACCACGCATATATGCAAAAATTATGACATCGTGACACATAATACTTTTATAGTTTGACCTTTGATACTCACGTTTAGTTTACATTAAGACGAGTTTCAGCGTGCATTGTTTTCTTTCTTTTTTTTTTATTTATTTTTTTAACTGTGTTGAAAATGTTGGATTTTATGCCTTCCGATCACGATTTGCGAACAGCATAAATTTTTTGCTATCATCTGAAGACAAATGCTGCCGAATTGCATCAAATACTTACAGAAACATACGATGGCAATGCTCTGAACCGTGCGCAGTGCTGCAGGAGGTTTGAATAGTTTCAAAATGGTGATTTCAATGTGAGAAACAAGAAGCGTGACAGACCAGCAAAAAAATTTGAAGATGCTGAGTTGTAAGCATTACTCGATGAAGATGATGGTCATACGTAAGAAAATCTTGCAAAACAATTGAATGTTGACAAGAGCACTGTTTCTCGTCGTCTCAAAGCAATGGGCAGGATAATAAAGGTCGGTAGTTTGGTACCACACGAGCTAACGGACTGTCAGCAGGAAAACTGAAAAATCGTGTGAGAAATATTGCTTACCCATTACAAACGCAAGTTATATCTCCATCGTATTGTGATTAACAATGAAAAATAGATTTGTAAGAATCCCAAGCGTAATCGATCATATGTTGACCCCAGACAGTCGTCCAAATCAACCACAAGGGCGAATTTGTTCGACCGCAAGACAATCCTGTGTATTTTCTGGAATCAAGAGTGGCCAATCTATTATGAGCTTCTTAAACCAGGTGAAATCATTCATTCTGATAGCTACAAGCAACAATTACTTTATTTGAAAGATATTATACTCGAAAAACGTGCGAAACACAAGAAGCGACGGTATAAAGTGATTTTTCTCGATGAAAACACACCTAGCCACCATGGACATCGACCAAGGACATCGTTAAGGCACTCTGCAGGGAGCCCTTAGCACATGCGGAGTATTTCCAGACTTGGCTCCTTTCGATTACCACCTATTTGCATCATTGGGACACGTATTGGCTGACCAGCGCTTCTATTCCTACGAAAACGTCAGATTTTGGAATGATGTCTGGCTGGCCTCAAAAGACCGATCATTTTTTTAGCATGGTATTGATAGCGTGGTATTACACAGATTGCCCGAAAGAAAAAATATGTATAGCTAGCAATGAATATTATTTCAAATAAAGAAATATTAACAGTTTTCGCAAATTTATTGTGTTTTTTTTTAATATTCTCATTTTATTTGCATACACCTGGTATATCTAAAATTCTTTAAATAAATATATCATTCATTTTCCAAGTTTATTCATTAAATGATGCACACAATATATTATTTAAATAAATCATGTCATTAATACAATAAGTGTTTTCTTAAAAAAATTAATTCTATTCTTCATTGCTTGGAATGAAAGATATTGAAAGTTTTTTTGGACATAATTATGATTATACTCTAATTTTATTATTCTACTTTTGAAAAAATAAATCATATTAATTATGTAAAAATATATTAATGAACAAATTTATACCTATTTAAGTGATAATATGAGCATTTAAATTATACCACCAGTAAATTTATATTTACTATATCCCAATGGTAATTAAATTTTATTTTTTAAATATATAGAGAATAGATAAAATTTCACAGTAATTACTTTCATAAGTCACATCAACATCAGTAAATGCATAGGAATAAAATTTTCTCTACTATCCTATTCTTTAAAAAAGATAATTATTTTCTATGTCTGAGTTTCACTGCTTGAATAATTTTAAAGTAAAATTATTTGCTCAAATTAACAAGTAGCTGCTTAATGTGTTTACAAATTATATATATATATATATATATATATATATATATATATATATATATATATATATATATATATATATATATATATATATATATAATTTTTCCAATGAAATTTAGCTTGAGATTAAAATTTGTTAGCCCAGCGTCTCTATTAGACGCAATTTAGGGAAAATGTAAAATAAGGAAATAAATGTTACATATCTATATATACATGGTTATCTAAAATTTTATAATAGCCTTGACAAATTTTGCTTTTACTGAAATTTAATTTCATGAAAAACTACATAAATATCCATTTCATTCATATAGGTTGAAATAAGGCAGCATAAGAAATTAACTAAGGCTAATAAATTTATACATTTATGAATTTCTTAGCGTTACATAGATTTCAATACTAATTTTACGCAAATGCATTTAATTCTTCTTAAGCTATAAATATATTGTATGAAGGAGAGATTAATATTTCAAAGAAAACATTTTTAATAAAAGTTTTCTCTTTAAAACTATTCATTTTATTGTTACAATAGAAACATAATATAAGCACTTGTACAAAATATAAAATTTAAAACATGTGAATCGAAAAAAGAGGAAGTTAATAATTGATTACACTACATAATGCAAAACTATGTCTGCAACAATAGAAGAAAGATGAGCGACTTAGTTGTGTTCTGAAATGGTAAGTTCTATGCAGTCTTATCAATATCTTTTATATCACCATTATTTCAGTATAATAAATTCTAAAGTTTTTTATTTTATTTTTGTAAAATAAAGAGATCTTTAGTTATGCTATTTCTACACTACAATAGTAATCATTAATTTACATCGTTAATTTATGATGCAGCTAATATAAACCAGACTATTCTATTAATTAGAGTGACTAAGAAAATAAATTAGCGATGACTTCAAATTTCAATAGAAAATAAAACAATAGATAAACAAAGAAATCAATACATTGTCTTTTCAGAATGATAATGAATGACCTCAAGCAAAGGAAATTAAGTGCCCTTTTCTGAGACAATAAATATGAAGCGCTTAGTTATTATGATTTAAATAAAATTCTGAGTAAATATTAGAATTGTTTGAGCTTATCGTAAAATGTCTGTAGTGCATATTTTTAGAAAATTCTTTAATTGATCACTTATATATACTGAACAAAAATTCATCACTTCAAGAACTACGAAATAACTAGGTAAAATTTCTAGAACAATGAAAATCAGCATCTTGATATATTTGAAAGAGTATTTTGAGAACATTGTCGTGATTCTGAAATAAATAAGATTCCTTGAATACAAATACGCCTGCATGGAATAAATTATCTCAAGACATCTAAAGTTTCTAACCTAAAGTCTAAAGTTTCATTTATATATATATGCTGCTGTGCGTGATAAGAAACTTTTAAAAGTCATTTTGAGTGTGGCTTGCGTTAGTTATTGAAAAGAGCATAACGTTATATTAATTTACGATCAGAGTCCTCACTAATAAATGAAATATATTAGACGTTAAAACAAACTTCAATGAATTTCATTTTAACTCAGTAGTTCCTTTTAAATAAAAAATAAATGTTTGTTAGCTTTAGAGATGAAAAATACTTTTAGACCTAAGTTTGCGATAAAAACCCTTCCTATAGAAATGAATACTCAATAAATTCAACTTCTTACGATTTTTTGAAACAGTAACTATTATACTGGTTGCATTAATAAATACTTAGTGAAAGTAACCAGTATATATGCATCGATGTAATTTATCCAAAGAATTTCAAATGTTAAAACTTTAATTCAGAAATCATACATACATGGCCCAAAATAGAGAAAAAAAGATTTTTAACGAATATAAGTGATGAGTTGTTGCGCCACATAACACAGACAAGTATTTTAAATAATTATTATAAAATCCTCAGTTTTTCTTTTTATACCAAAGCCATCTTGAAATGCTTGCCATTCCTAACAAATTATATAAATATGACCTTGATAGTAAGAAAAATATAAAAAGTTTGTTAACAAATTGAAAATGTTAATCCAAAAGGTAATACCCAATTTCAGTGCTAAAATAAGATCAATATGATATGATTTATTTTAGATTTAGCTAAACACTGTGTGTATGTGTGTGTGTTGAATTATATAACTAATCAAAAAACTTAAAATTTAAACAGCACTGTAGTAATTACATTATCTATTATCAAAACTACTTATTAAATATCCATGTAATTTGACATATTACCAAAATGTACTAATTTATAAATACTATCAAAAATATAAAAAAACTACAAAAACATAAGAAAATTAAAGTTTTCCCTTAAAATACACTACTGTCCATTAAAATTGCTACACCAGGAAGAAATGCAGATAACAAAATGATATTTATTGGACAAATATAGTTATACGCCTGGAAATTGAGTCAAACAGAGATTGGATTGCATGTACAGGTACAGATACCCATGCAGCTTCAACACGATGCCACAGTTCATCAACCGTAGTGACTGGCGTTTGGTGAGGAGCCAGTCGCTCGGCAACCATTGACCAGACATTTTCTATTGGTGAAAGATCTGGAGAACGTGCTGGCCAAGGCCACAGCCGAACATGTTCCGTATCAAGGAAGGTCCGTACAATACCGGAAACATGCGGTCGGACATTATCCTGCTGAAACGTAGGGTTTCGTAGGGCTCGAATAAAGGTTAGAGCCACGGGTCGTAACACACCAGAAATGTGACGTGCACTGTTCAAAGCACCGTCAATGCGAACAAGAGGTGACCGAGACGTGTATCCAATGGCACCCCATACCATTACGCCAGGTGATGGACCAGTATGACGATGACGAATGCACGCTGCCAGTGTGCGTTCACCACGATGCCGCCAAACACGGATGCGACCATCCTGATGCCGTACACAGAACCTGGATTCATCTGAAAAGATGACGCTCGCCATTCGTGCGCCCAGGTTCGTCGTTGATCACACCATTGAAGGCACTCTTGTCTATGACGCAGCGTCACGGGAAGCCGCAGCCATGGTCTCCGAGCTGAGAGTCCATGCTGCCGCAAACGTCGTCGAACTGTTCGTGCAGACACTTGTTGTCTTCTAAACGACCCCGTTTCTTGACTCACGGCTCGTGACGTGGTTGCACGATCCATTACGGCCATGTGGATAATATGCCTGTCTTCTCGGCTGCTAGTGATAGGTGGCCGTGGAGATCCCGCATGGTGTTCCGTATTACCATCCTGAACCCATCGATTCCATATTCTGCTTACAGTCTTTGGATCTCGATCGACGCGAGCAACAATACTGCGATAAGATAAACCGCAATCCCGGTACGCTACAATTCGACCTTTATCAAAGTCAAAAACGTGCTGCTAGGCATTTCTCCTTCTTACACGAGGCATCACAACAACTTTTCACCAGGCAACAACGTTCAAATGCAATTTGTGTATGAGGTACCGGCTGAACAATTTCCTCATTTAAACACAATGTAGGTGTCTTTATTGGCGCCTGCTTTGTCTGAATGCGCTGAAAAGCTAATCATTTGCATATCACAGCGCCTTCTTCCTTTCGTATAAATTTCACGTCTGTAGCATGTCGCCTTCTTGGTGTAGCAATTTTAATGGCCAGTAGTGTGTTTTCCAATAAAATTTTGAAAAATTCTCAAGAAATTAATTTTTTCATTCATGGTTATTTAACAAAGCATGGTTCTCCAAAAAAATTAATTAATTCTCTAAAAATCTTTTTTTTAAATAATAAACCTAAAAATGTTATATTTACAAAAAATAAATGTGTGTTTACAAAAAGTAAGCGTCTGTTTTTTCGCAATTTGACACTTTAAGTCACTTTAAGTTTAAGACTATTGATAATGACTCATAAGCTTTCCAGAACTTATAGAGAATCATTTCCATTCTACTATACAAAATTATCAAAACTATGTCATAGCATTTCCTTCTCAAATTGCCTTCAAAGATATTCCTCGAAGCTAATTGAAATCTAAACCTATATTAACAGCATGTTTCAAAATTAAATATTTAAATATTAAGAATTTTCTTTCAATTATCACTTGTTCTGCATTTTCCATATTCATATAAACTTCATTCATTATATGTGTAATCAGTCACATTTTTCCTATGCAGCATCGTCCGTCACTCTGGATAAACAGAGATGCGATCAGGATTTAATCAGAGTCCTGCTCGTTAAATAAGCTGGTCTCCCCCCAGGCTGTTAACAAATTAGAACCTTGCCGCTGTTCTACCATCGCTTCTCCCTTCCATGTCTTAGACTGTATTGGTTCATCTGTAAGGCAGCTGTTGAATGAGAAGGATGTTTTTGATCTAATTGTGCGACATGGCCTCTTAAACATGGTTTACTTTATCTAAGCCAAGGGGTATAAGCAACAATAAATTACTCTTGGTATTCAGACTAATTTCACCGCTATGTTAAATAAAAGTAAACATCCATGGAAAACTTAGTACAATTTGGACTTATGAAAACTAATATCACTCAGTTTTACCTTTCAAAATGAATGATTCATTATTTCGCAACTATTATTATGTGTTAAAACATATATTTTTCTAATTAGTTACATAAAATTTTAACAAAAGAAGCTCCTTCGTTATAAATTTTAATTCAAAGAGAAATATGTTTCATTTGACTGAATTCATTTTGTCTAGAAGAATAAATTTCTTTTGACGAATTCAGAGAGAAATAATCTTAACATGACCATAAAATATCGTAAGGACTAACTACATCCAATACCCCACCCCTAATGAACTGTAGTCATGTTACCCTAAATTTTCTTTGCCAATGGAAAGCAGGTGACAATTAAGGATTTTCATGAAAAGTAACTCTGACTTTGTAGCACTATACTCCAAACTGTTAGAATAAATATATCATCAATATTCAGAAGATAAAAAGTAGAATAATATAGGGTAATTCTTGACAAATTTATTACGTATAAACCTTCAATGATGAATTTGTTTATATTGTTTTATTCAAGCAAAACAGTAAAATATGTCAAATTATTCTTATGTTGGATTTCTTTTGTAGTATAATTTCCTAACAGATGCTTTCAAATTAGGACTTTGTGTTAATTGTTGCTAATCTAATAAATTAATGATTATATAAATCTTTAAAAGATATAAGTGTTAAAACTAAGAAATTTAGCACTATCTTGCTCTTGTAAAAACTGTGCAATTAGGAATACCATTTTAAACTAAATTTTCAACATTATACGAGGTATTAGTGTCTTCAAATCTTAAAATTTTGCTTTTCTTTTGTAATTTTAGTTTGACTTTTACATTAAATGTAATAATGTTAAATATATTTGAAATTAATTTCCATCTGCGAGACAAAAAAATAAGATGATTCATTTTTTTTCTTTTCGTGATTAATTTTAAACTTTCTTTTAATATATATTTGATTATTTTTATAAAATAATATATATTTTGTTATCTTAAATATTTAATAAAGGGTTGAAACTGCATACAAAATCTGATTAAAAGATTTACTTATAAAATTTAAATTATTGCAAGATTTCAAAATCATTATTTGGGTGGGACAAAATATAGGAAGTTTTTGAAAGTGGAGATGCTTCCGTGGAGGTGGAATCCATTTAATTATACAACTATGTAAATAGCCCAACTATTGAATAACCTCAAAGCAAAGAAGTAACGGAAATTATGTATATCGTATTTACAAAATCATTACCACTGGATGTTTAATTCATAATCACCTGTTAATTACTCATAATCACTTGTTAATTACTTAAATCATATTGCAAGTATTTAAAATAGTTTTTTGCATCTTTTGTAATTATAATATAGGCAGGTTACCCAATCTTCCGTCGGGCACGGGACTGGGTATACGGCGGGTTGATGGAGGCCGGCCTGCGTGCAAGCCCCGGACCGTACCATGGTGTTATGGACCTTTTGGTCGGCGCAGATATTGTTGCTGACTTTGAATTGGAAGCTGGAGTACCGGCTAATTATCGGCCATGAGCTGAGTGCTCTCCTGGTGGATTGCGGTCCGCGATTAATCATTTCGCTGCCGAATACCTTAGGGTGGGACGACATCATGACATCTAGCGTTACTGCGTATTGACATTTTCCACACAAGCTTATACATTAATAAAAATGATAAAATAAAGCATATAATTGTAGTCTTAATATATTTTAGCAGTAATATTCTCAATGTTAAAAAAATCAGGAATTGAACCACATCTAATATTCCCTTTTCAGCATCACCAATCAGATTCATTTTTTTATCTTAAGAGCTGTACTGGAAAAATTTGGGGAATGAAGACGTGAAAATGAAGATCCAATACTTACACACCTCTTCCAGATCCAATCCACTAAATATAATTTTCTTTTGTCATTAAGAAACTGGAATTATTTAGAACGCAAAATACTTTAAGTACATCCATGTTTCTGCTACTAATTATTTATTCATACAAAAGAAACTTGTAATTATGAATTATAGAGTAATCAATAGAAGATTTGTGCTGTACCACATGTGATTATAATTCCTTTGTATCTATTCATTTTTTGTGCTTCTCAATAAAACATAAATTATGATCTAAATCTACAGTTAGTTTATTTATTTTTTTATTTAAGCACTTAATCAAAATCTAGAAAATTTTCTAGAGGAAAATCTTGCATAATTTAACTTTATGCAAACTAATGCGAGAGTATATTTTTTTTCCCAGGGCCTTATTTATTAGTAGCAAAACACTCTGAATTAAC
The DNA here is from genome assembly GCA_030067965.1 of Latrodectus elegans. Classification (NCBI taxonomy): domain Eukaryota; kingdom Metazoa; phylum Arthropoda; class Arachnida; order Araneae; family Theridiidae; genus Latrodectus; species Latrodectus elegans. Next base: position 43,374,715 of record CM057820.1, on the reverse strand, counting down.
AATTTTTTTATTTATTTGGTTCAAATATTACTTAATTTAAATCTTGTTTTAGCATTATTGTGCTTTTTATTTTTAATACAGAGTTGGATTTCATTATGATCACTGCTCCTAATAGTTATTATTCTAGTTAAAAAGAGGAAGCTAATTTTAAAAAAAATTACATTATGTACTACAAATTAAATGTATATTACGGCCTTTGAAAGTTTGTAGGCCATAACAAGGCGTGAATGCCCATTGCTTACGTGTCCTAAATATAATTTCAAATATTAAACAGTATCAAGCAATTTTAGTCTGAAAATTTCTTACCATTTAACAGAAACCTAAGAAAAGCTAAAAAAATAAGTTTCTTAAATTCAAAAATATGTACTCAGTACCATTAAGCTTCCTGTGAATTTCAAAGATTTTGAGTTTTTTAAGAATTCTGATAGCTATTTTACATTAGATTTCTTTAAAATATTATATAATCAAGAGATTAAGGTTTGGAATGTATCAGGCGTCTCGTTATGATTTGATCTTGTTATATATATTAGAGTTAAGAAATAAAATAAATTATAAAATTTATTAACACTTCAATTTGCGTTACTTAATAACTAATTTTTCAATTAATAATTCAGCAAACATGCACACATGCATTACTAACAAGATGAAAAATTTAACAAGAAAAAAGAAAATTCTAAATAAAAACAAATTTCAGTTTTTTTTATAATAAATTACAACTGGAATAAAACTTCATTCCTAAATGCTAACATCATATGAAATAATATATAAAATTGCTGAAATGCTCATAAAATATCAATTATTATTAGGAAGAAATTAAACTTTTGAAACTCTGAGCAGATGCAAATTTTTTTACGTCCAGATATAAATTTAATAAGCAGTTAACTTCTTTATTTAGTATATAAATTCTGACAGAAGTAGAATTTTATAGTACTAAATTATATTTTTATATATGAAAAATTTAACAGACAAAATTTAACAGACTTTATTTTTTATAGAATAGCTTAATTAACATGTTATTATATATTGTAATCTATTATTAGAATGTTTAATCATGTATTTACTACCAAGTTAAAATAGGTTATCAGCGAACAGGTGCTAATAGTCTCATTCAAGTCATAAAACAACTGAAGCCTGACTTTTCATCTCCTGAGAATTCGAAAGTTTCAATCAGCAAGAAACACATGCTGTTTATTTACAAGTAATTAGCATGCTTATCTATATTGTAATAAATGATATAAATATGACCGATTAAAATCTTTGTATGTCTTCTGATCAAGCTTCAAAATGATCTTTAAAGCATTAATTGTTTTCTGTGCTCTTACTTTCATCTTTCTTGATCCTCAAGTATCTGCAAGCTTTCAAAAGGTAATTATTTTTATTATGGACACATGTATGTTATATGTTTTAATAAAGAAATTTTTTCTTTATTATGCATATGAAATTTATATGTTTATGTAAAATAAATTTAAAAAAGATATTTTCACACATGATTTCAGTTAACATAATTTTGGAAAAAAAATAACAAATGATATAATTCATTCCGCAAATAATTAATAATTTTTATGTTACTTTGAGTTACGTTATTTAAATGTGTTGTCGTTTTATACGGGTTTTTTAAATTCATATATTTAAAGGTTTTTTAAATCAACCGATAAATATCTGTTCATGTATTTATATTGTTAAAAGTTTTACTTTTAAATATATAAATATGAAATAATTTATTAGATTTATTCATTAAACATTTTTAAATTTTAGTAATTTTTTAGTCTTTTAATTAATGCAAAACATATCATTTTTCACTTTATTCATAACTTAAAAAAGACAAAATTACATATTAACAATCATAAATTTGTTCAGTAAACATTATTTTATTTTTAGTTAACGTTTTTTCGTAAGTTACTTTTAATTTTGATTATTCTATATAGTTATTCTATTCTATATAAATATTATTTAACTCTCCATAAATATATTTATTTGAGTATTATATAACCAAAATGAGATTGTGTTACTAAAGAATGTTTTAAATTGAATTGCTTAGTTGATACTTAAAATCATATTTTGACTATAAATATTTTTCTTATAATTTGATTCTCAAAAAATCTTTGATTACTCATAATCCTTTGAATATTTTTATATTGAAATTTAACTATTAGTATTTATATAATATATTTATCAATAAAATTTTCATTTTATAGATTTTTTCATCTTATTAATAAATTTTATTTCATTTCTGGCAAACTTCTTCAGTAGTTTTTGAACAAAATCAGTATTCAATTCATTTTATTTGCTCTCAATTTAAATCATTTTCTTGCTAAATCATGTGCAAGAATAAATTATTAACTACGTTTTTCTTTCATAATAAATACTTTACCACGAAAGCTTAAAAGTCTGAACTTTGGAGGATAAAAATCAGTTTATCGAACAGTATCCTTATCCTTAGAGAGCTCATGTTTGCAGAAAACGATTAATATTCCAAACATTTACTGGTATTTCTCTGGATTGTCAAATAACAAACATGTAAAATACTAAATATATTTTAAATGCACTTCAAGTCATCAACTCTCTTTCAGAGATCAGCATTTATATCATTTGCATTTTCCTCTTTATTTAGAAATCTCATATTAAGTGGTTTTAGCAGCTGGCTTGGCTGTTTAATTACCTTGATTTTGTATTTCTATAAAAGAAAAATAGACTTTTATCTTGTTAAAAAAGAGGGCAAATTATTAAGTCCAGAATATTGAGCAAATTTCAAATTTTCCTAAAATTATCATACTGATTCGATATTAAAAATATGACAGAATGTTGTTTATGTGAAAAATATATAGTTTAGCACAGAACAAAATATACAGTTTAGCACATACATTTTGTTCTGCACTTTAATTTCTATGTATTTCACTTAAAAGTTTCTTAATGGAACACATTAATTTTTAAAAGTAACTTCGAATCAGACGTTATTTTTTTAAGACTTATGATTTTTTAAATAATAGCCTTATAAGGATCTTTTATTAAATTTTAACTAAATAGCATTTAATATTCTAATCGACTTATACTAAATGTCTCAGAAAGCTATCCAATAATACTTATGTTTCATACTTGTCTAGAAATGCCAAGACTTCTATAAAAAATTATGTATATATGTATGTATGTATGTATATATATATATATATATATATATATATATATATATATATATATATATATCTATATATATATATATATATATATATATATAATTAAGTACCTTAAGGTGATTTTGAAAATTTTTTATTTTCAGTTTTTCTCCTATATTTATCAAATAAACTTTCTGTTATTAAAACTATTGCTAATTTCTTAAGTGAAACATATTTTTTCATATTTTGAAGAAATACAATTACATTTTTTATGTAAATGTAATTATTTTTATGTAAATAGTTTACGTAAGATTAATAATTTATATATAAATATATATACTCTTACATATATATATGTATATATATAAATATAAATACATATATACATATATATATATATATATATATATATATATATATATATATATACATATATATATATATACATACATTTACATACTTAAAAAATGTAATTATTTTTCTTCAAAATATGAAAAACTATGTTTCACTTAAGAGATTAGCAAAAGTTTTAATAACAGAAAATTTATTTGATAAATATAAGAGAAAAATTCAAAATAAAAAAATTTTCAAAATCACATTTAAGGTACTTAAAATGAAAAATAAATGTGTGAATACTGAATTTGCGTATAAAATTTTAAATATCGTACGAAAGAAAAGGAAACATATAGTCAATCAGATAATTCTATTATTTATCTTCTAAAATTTCCCTTCTTTCTTGTAGGAAATGTTGCTTTAGTATAGTTATTAGAAATCCTAACTCCAATTAATTTCCTAATACATCGCTTCTTTGTCTTTGTCTTACAAAAGAAATCCCAATAATTATGTAATGCTATTTATATTCTTAATGAGAGCTGAATATAAGTTTACCAGAATTTGCAAACATTAATTACTTAGTTTCATTAAGTTGAAAGATTTTCTTTTCCTTTTTCATTATTAATGTTTGATATTCTTTACCAGAATTCAATTCAAACAGTTTATTTTTGGCAATAATTTAAAATTTTTATCTCTAACACAATCAATAATCCTGAATTATTTAGACTATGTGGACTTCTTTTAATTCACTCAAGCTATTCTGATTTAATTTTCAAAAACTTTATTCCAAACATTGAATATCGATTTCATTTATACATTTTTATTGAAACTATTTCTTTTCTAATTTGTCTTCATTTAAAACTCACGAAATGTAGTACAATAGATTTAATGTTTCAAATAAAGTCAATTAATAGTGATATTTTCAATTGATAAAAATGTATCATTATTCTATTATATTCACACAAAATTATCATTTATAAGTAATTTCATTTATAGATAATGTTATTTTAATGTTATAAAAATACCTTAAATGAAATTAAAACCCAATATTAATCCATCATTGAATTTTTACTTTGGATAATTATTTACGATATTTCAAACAATTTTAAAGATAATTCTTTTCTCCAAACTTTTTATAAGCAATTCTAAACGAACCTTTAATTCCTTATTTGTATTCTTTTATGTTTTAAACTTCAACATCAACCAAATATTGCTTTAAAATTTTTAATAAATTTCCTACACATTTCTTCAATACTGAATGAGGGATGTTAATGTCATATTATTGAACTAAAATAAAAATTATTATTTTACCGTAAGAACATTCATCAGAATATCACACACTGCAGTAATAAAATTTTCTTGGTATTTGTGTGATTGTTACACAATGTATTCAAGGAAAATAATTATTTCTAATATATTTTCAATCAAATAGAATATACTAATCTCATTCATATTATTATTTTTATTGTACTTAGAGGCAGTGAGGTTTTGAATGTCACAAACATTTCATTCATTATGTTAGTGAATTTTTTACAATTACCCAGTTTTTAATAATTAAACTAGCTTTTTGCCATTACAATGAAATTTATGTTCATATTTCTAAATAATATTTCAGATAAAAAAATAGAAACGTTTTAATTTTTAGAAATTTAAAAGAAAATAATAAAATATTTTTCTTTCTAATGAACTTATGTAAATAAATAAAGGAAAAACAATATTGTCAATTTTTTTTAAATGCAATAAAATAATTCAAAATACTTTTTTATTAGATTGTTCAGAAAGTCATTTCGTTTTTTATAAAAATGAAAATCGTATAACGAATGAACATTTAATTGAATTATATATTGTCATTTCTAGTATAACTACTTTTGCCATCTTTCTTGTAGTACAGTGGTTTCCAACCTGTGGGGCACTCCCCTTAGGAAGGCGCGAGACAATTGCAAGGTGGGCATGCAGCTGTTTCCAAAATATCATTTTCGAATACGAACAAAAAAAGTCGAATATGTGTCAAAAAATGAATCAGCAGTATACATAATCCACAATCCTCGCCGAGAATTTTTCGGGTACAAATGCTTAAACATCCCATCCATATTCTTCTTGGAACGAAATATCTCGCTTTTGCGTTTGGAGCCGAGCACCGGTAGCGAGTGGAATCTAAAGATAAACACTCGCAACATCCCGGGTATTCTCGTGCTTACTCGCGCCAAACTTCAGTAAACAGAAGCATCTGATTGTTTCTGTTTTCTATGAACAGAATTAGTTCGTTAGAAGTGCTTGCGATAACCACGTTGATATATACAGGACCGGCCCCTGGGTAGGGCGATCCGGGCGATCGCGCCGAGCTCAATGATCTAGGGGCGCCAAAATCATGGAAAATGAAAATAAACTGGTAAAAAAAATTAATTTACAGGCTTTTATAAAATGTACTAAAAAGTAAAGAATATTCTTTTATCATTCTGATATCATACCAATAGATTATTTTTCATAATATTGCGTTGTCATCGGACCCTTATATTGTAAGTATACCAAATATCATTGAAATCGATTCACGAGAATTTTCACAAAAACAAGTTGCATGATTTGACTCATAGTTTTGATTTTGATTTCGAAACCAAGCGAAACAAGACCTACTCTTTAATTGCATATAAAAAGGAAGTAGACTTAAAACAATGCATTATTTGCCAGTAATTAAAAACAATGCATTATTTGCCAAAGGGGGACGCACCAATTTTTTTTAAAAAAAGGGGGCACCAGTTTAAAAAGGTTTGAAACCACTGTTGTAGTAGCATGATTCCACATTCTCAAAATGGTTAGTTTTTACTATCAAGAAATGGATCCAGTAGGAAAAAACGAAATCACTTTCCGAACAATCCACTAATATTTTTAAGATAACCATATTTTATGTCTTAATACTTTAACTAGCCATATACTCATCAGCTAAAAAATAATTTTTTGCTTAAATAAAAAAATATTTTTAGAATTAAACTATATTTTCATTTACATCTTTGTAAAAAATATTTATTATATACTAAATATATATTTCTTTTTCTAGCTGCTGAGTAAGGTAGAGTCTGGTAAGCTATTATGTTTCATGATATCTTCTAAAAAGTATCTGGTAAAATAACGGTAAATCCTACTTAAAATTAAATTTTAGCACTTATATATACTCGTATTAAATATTTATGATTTTAATAATAGTTACCAGCTGTAATTTATTATGCGTGGATATATTCATTATAATTTCTTTCTTAGTTTTAAGCATTCTTAAAAATACTGTTACTTTTATATCTTTTATCAAATTATTTTACATTTAACAAGAATTTATTTTAGAAAATGCTCGTTATAAGCCTGAAGAAACAGTTTCACTGAGTTATTTTTACTTCTAATATAGTCATAAATTATTTTAAATGTTAAAGTGAACATTTAAAATAATTGATGTTTTAAATAATTATTTTTAATAAAGTATTATTAGTTTCACAAAAGGGAAACATGAAGATATTATAATTATGTTCACCGATAAATATCAAACAATTTAGTCAGTAACTAAAATCGTAATTTTATTTTTCATAATGAAAACCACTTTGCAAAACACTTAGAATCAATTTTAGTTAGATTATAAACTATAAAGACGTGGGAAAATTATTTCGATCTGTATTAAATCAATTTTTAAGTACACGTGTGAAATTTTAATTCTTGAAAATAATTTTCCCACATTTTAAGTTATTATTATAAGATTTTCATCCATTTCCTAATTTTTGTTTGTTGATTCTTTTTATTAATTTGCTCACATAAATAACGTATTTTTAAATGCGCAGGAAATGAATTCGATTTGAAATATGAGCTGCAATATGGAATGAACTTTCCCAATCTTCCTTTCAACTGCTCTGTTGAAGGAAATACTGGTGAATGTTGTGGAAGAATAAAAGTTACATCACTGAGATTGAATAAAATGAGTAAGTAAATTGAACTTTAATTCAAATTTTTTTTAATAATTACGAGATTTTTCATAATTTCAATATGTTATCTCTTACTGCAGATTATCATTATTTTATGTACAGTAGTAATATAAAAAATATTAAAATTGAGACAATTTTCTTTTTCAACCTTAACTTTAGAGGCTCTTGTTCAGATAAAGACATCATTCTTATGACCGTAATATTAAGGAATTAATTTCTTATTTGGGAAAGAAATTCATCTTGATAGACATCACATTTGATTTTTAATATCTATTTTAGTCTTTAAAGTGGAAGAAAATTCTGTTATTTTTTTCAATTTAGAAATAATTGAGATAATTAAGGAACAAGACGGTATTAAAATGTTGAAAGATATTGAGTTAACTGTTGACTATTAATCAGTATGCTTATCACAATTATAAACATTAACATAATAACAAATATTACAATGAGGCAATTTTAAAATTATTTAGTTTTACTGAAAAAGGAAGAATTTATAGCTTATATTTTACATATAAAATGTTAAGATCCATCATCACTAAATTCTGACCTATCAATGCTTGTTAAACTAATAATTTTTGTCTTACAATCAAAACAAACAAAATTCTATCGAAACAAAAATCCATAGATCTTAGTGATATGCCATGAAAATTATAATTAATATTAGATAGTCCAATTCTCAATGTTAGTAAAAGTTAATTTGTTATTGTTTCTTATCCCACTGCATTAATATTAGCATTAAAAGCCCATAAACCCAAATGTTTTTAAACGATAAAGAGTTGTACCAAGTCTCTTCAGATAAATTGTCCTAGAGTTGTTTCCATGTCTGTTTAGTTGTCTCTTCTGTACCTCAGTCTTTTTATAGCCTGTTAATATAGGTTTTGAAGAGTTGAGACATTTCAGACAATGGGATAAAGTTTAATATACTAAACTTGCGTAGAGCACAAAATAAGCACTAAGAAACCAAACAAGAACCATCTATTCCACTTACTACTAGCATTAATCAAAACATCATTCCTCTAGGACAATTTATATTATTTAGAGCAGAGGGTTTGGTTGAAATAGAGTTGATTTCTTGTTTGAGATGAGAGATAAGTTCTGAAAGAAGAAAATCCTAATCAATAAAATTGCAGTGAATTTTACTTAAACTGCTTTTTCTCACAATTTTATTTGCTATCTCGTTGTAATAAGCCTTCTCACGTATGATAACACTTTTTGAAAAAAATGTCTTCTATTAAAACAGTTCAGCAACTGAAATGCAGAAAAATATTTTCTGTTATTCAAGCTTTCTGTTTTCATTCCTCAGCCAAGTAGTGAATAGAGCTTTGGCTGCTTCTCAAATATTCAGATAACTGGATTCGGAGATGTCAGACAATTATTCCTAGTCATAAATTCCAACTGAATCTATGAACAGTATTAAGAGTTTTTCTTATAATTCTTAATGTTCTTCCCTTTCCTTATAAACACCACGCTATCTGATAAAAAAAAACTTCCCTTCTTGATATAGGTAATATCCTAAATAGTTTCTGAGGAGATTAATGTATACCAATGTAGCGTAAATTTATTAATTTAAAAGCAGAGATAAATGTATAAAAATTAGCTAGCAACTTTACGCAGCCATTCTGGAGACAAAAAATGCCTCTAGCAATATAAAAACTAATTATTTTTTCCAGTTTGTCTAGACTGCTAATAGAAATATATTGATATATCTGTATACTATATTACACGATAGACCGAATGCTAATAATCTATGTGTTTCTCCGAATACAAGTTTCCATTCTTTCCCTATCTTCCAAAAAGCTGTTTAACTTTCTACGATGTGTTAGGAAATTTTTTTTCCTTATAAGAGGAAATTTTTTTTTCCATTGTCAATCAAATAGGTTAATATATTACTATATGTACTCATCTGAGTCACAAGTGATTTGTTAAAATCTATATAGTAAAAACTTATTAGTTTAACTTATTCGTGTCAAAAAGTGAAGGAAATAATTATATTAGTTATCTTAAATTATTATAATTTATAAAAACTATACTTCTATTATAAATTTAATCAATATTAAAAACGTTTAAAATAGATATTTAATTTGTATATAATGCAATTTAGTTGAATTTAAATAAAAAATTTTAAAGTATTCGTTTTAAAATTTTTACAAATTACATACTAAAATAATTCAATATTTTCGAACAATTACACCTATTTAAATAAATTAAGAATATTTTCAAAAAATTAGTTAAGTTATAATAGGAAATAATTTCAAAGTTATACTATCGGTTAGTTTATGCTATTAAAGATACAGCATATTTCTGATCTTCAGACTGAAGGCTATATTTAAGACATTTCTAATAAAAAAGATTTCACTTTAATTTTGAGTTTAGTTTAACGATCAAAAAATCTCTAGTAAATAATTTTAATTTCAAATTGTGTTTTAAAAATTATAATGCAAAATTTGAAGTAATGCAATGTAAATTTTAATAAAATAAAATTATATATTGAAAACTTATGCCTTTCCTTTGTTAAATAATGTCTTATAATTAAAAATTACATCACTTTTTACATATATATAATGTATAAAAATCTATTTGAGATATTAAAATATAAATAAAAGTAGATATATTCACAAAATAAATTATATTTTCGCAAATGATTTGACGTTCAATGATACATATAAATAATATATATTTAGTTTTTGCAATATTTATTACGAATGTTATTTAAATTCTCATGTATATACTATCTCTAGGTTGCATAAAAGTTATTTATACTGGAGAAAGGACAGCATTTAATATTACCTTTACCCTTGATGATAAAATCCTGTTTAATCGGGAAATATCAGGTAAAAAAATAGCCTTTTCTATTCTATTTTCTGTAACTTTCTGATAAAAAATCTAATATTTTACTACTAAGATAATGTGTAAGAACAATACGCTAATGATTTGCTATATATAATACAACAATAAATATGCTCGTAATTTTGTACTTTACTAACAATTGTTTTAAATAAATTATATTTGCTAACTGAAGGAAAAAGGATATGAAATGCAAATTAATTACCCCAATAGATTATACCTACGACATAAATACTTCTAGTACGATAATAAAAGTGGATTTTAATGACTATAAGAATTCGAAACTAATTTCACAAAATCTACATGGATAACTTTTTCAATTAAAGATTTTGGACTGAGTTGAATGGCATAAAATATCAATTTGCAAACAAAATCATAGAGAAATAGAATTTACAAGAGTTAAGTTAAAGTTTGATTTTACTATCAAAAAAATTTATTAATTAATATGAAATTCAAATCTTATATCTGCTACTGCGATATGGACTAAAGAAATATTTTATTTGCCAAATAAAAAGACCAGTTTCAAAAATTCTATTCATCGTATTTTATGGGAATAATTCGGGTTCTTCATCAGTTCAAAGTGTGAGTCAAATATATATATATATATATATATATATATATATATATATATATATATATATATATATATATATATATATATATATATATATATATATATATATATATATATATAAAGATTATTTCAACCACATCGTTGTTGTTGTGTTGGTACTAAGGTCACTTGGACAAGTCAAGTTTGCTATGTCTTGGCCATGCAAATTTAAGTAGTCAATTAAGTGCGTCTTTCGCTTAATCAGAGCACCATGTAGGTGAAAGTACAACTTTTGCTCTTCAAAACCTCCGAAAGATGGCAGCACCAAAGGATCTACTCCCTCAATTTTGGCATTGATCTGAAGGGGAGTATGTTTCTCTAGACCATTGCACCCATGGCAACTGCTCAACGACCGACCACAGGACTTTTTATTCCACAGATTTAACGAGCACGTATATCGCGTGTACTCGTTGGGCTAGCACTGGAAATTGAACCGCACCCTTCCGGATTGAAGGCCGATATCCTAACCACTAGGCTACTCCGGCCCACCATATCGTTAATCTACAGTATACCAACAGTTCAGTGTATAAAATAAGTGAGAGTAACTGAATATAATTTTCCTTAAGTATTATTGATTTCAAATGGCAATTTATATGTATATACAATGTGGATTTATGTATCAAACTCTAAGGAAAATAGCTTACTTTTTATTGTATGATAAAACATAACGTAGTTGCTTCTGCATTTTGTGTATTGATATTCACATTATTGATAACTAAACTACTTTTAGTAGATGAAAAGATAAAAATCGTAATTTTTAAGTAACTACACATTTTTAATCTCGTGTTATTTCTGGATAAACATGTAACTCTTTTCATATTTTATATCGTTATTTACATATGCAACATGTTTAACAACTAACGAAGATTTGGAAGGTCATCGATTATTCTTCAATTGAAGAGAGTATACATTTGCTCTTATAACATTTAATAAATAAATTTTTATCAAATCTTGGAGTCTCGGATTCATTCTTTGCAATCCTACCTTTATTATACTGAAAAAATATGGTAGGTAAAATTTTGTAAAGTTTAATGGAAATGCACATCAAAACAAATACAAGAACTTTTTATAATTTTAGTTAATGTGCCTTAAGTTTCTGTACTTTTTATTGTACATCTGTATTTATCTTCCATAAATATACGAAGCATTAGGAATGTTATTGAGACCAATAGAATTTTGAAATATTAACAAAAAATTAATTTTTTAATCACACATTTAATTAATTATTTAAATTAGCAGTTATATTAAATGATAAATTGATTTTATAATTAACCTGCTATAATTCATTAAAAATTGGAAATATAATATTCAAATTTACCAAATATTACAACAGATTAAAATCACTTTAAAAGAGATAAAAAAAAATCAATTATAAAATTTTTGGAAAAAAATGGAAAGATATGAAAAGAAAATTCTACAAAAAAAAAAATCATTTTATTACATAAATTTACAGAATTCCTATTTTATACATATGATTCTCTCTTATTATTGTATGATCGTCTCAGGTATTCCTTATTATTATTATTTCAGCTAACAACCCTCCATCCATTTGCGTTGGAATGCCACAAGTAAGATTCTTAGCAGATATTTGCTTAGAGTTTTACAACCTTCAAGTCACAAGCTCATATGTTCATGTCTGCTTACAAATGCAGCCTAGAGTGATGAGAAAAGAAATAACAAATATCGACGCTGGGTGTTTCAATATGACTTTCACTGGTTCGGAAGAGGAATTTTTTTAAAAATATCTGCTGTGCCTAAAAGTTAGTTACCTAAAAATAATATCAAGGTTGTTTATAAAATAAATGTATAAAGAGTTTGTTCAAAATATTTTTTTGATATGTAAAGAATTATATTTCAATTTTATATATTAAATATGAAATAAAAGTATTATACTGTAATAAGTAGATAAACTACGTTTTTTGCTTAAATGCGAACATGTTTAGCGAAGTCATATACAATAACAAAAACACGTTTGTATTAAACTTAAAGTTGTTTTTCTTGTATGTATTTACTATAGCTTTCATATGTAGAAAATTATATTCCTAATTATATAATCAAATCTTAAATTAAAAAAAGTAACACCAGCTCAGAATTAGAATGAAAGAATTTTCTGTATTTGTAAACTATATATATTTATGTGTTCATTTCAACTATACGTTTTATTATAATTAATCTACCGTTACAATTAAAACCATACATATATTTTAGAAATACTTTACAGTTTTAAGAACTATTTTTATAAAAGAATTTGACTTTAATTTTTTTATATTTATTCATTAGTGTAAAATTTATTGACAAAATGATTCTACTGATAGTCAATTAAATATGATATAAATTTTCTTTGTTCGAGTAACTTAACGTGAACTTATGAACTTATAACTTATGAATCACATAATAATGTTCTGAAATAAGTTTCAAAGATAAATCAAAATGCTATAAATAAAAAAAAATTAGTCAGTAAACGTGCAGACTATATCAAACTTTAGTCATGGAGAACTAGTTAAGCTTAATGCTTTCTAATAAACTGGTATCAAAATAATATTTGATTTCTATAAGTCTTAAAAAAAACAAATTAAGTCCCTTTTATTACAAAAGAAATTAGTTAATTGAAATGTTACTCATTATATGCGCACTGCCTTTTAAAACATATCTAAAGATAGGACTTTTGGGATTATTATAGACCGGAATTTTAATGAGAAGACACATTTACTGTTTTATAATAAATGTAATCATTTATACGTTAAGTTTTCTGAAAAGAAAAACATATTTTATTAAAGATATAACATACATAGAACAATTTATTTTCACATTGAAATGAATATTTGTAAGCGGAAATTTATTAAATTTATGAAACATTTACATTTATTAAAAGGTAAATATTTTAAGCGCTTTTTGTATTACTCATAAAGAAATTTTTTAAAAAAAAGTATAACTCTAGTAATGAAACTGAAAGATGTGAAACTGAATAGCTTAGAAATTAAAAATAGCAATTAATGCAAAACGTGTTAATATCAAGCAAAATAAAATACTTCAAAGACTAAATAATAGTAATCAAAAATAAACAATAAAATGTAATAATTTAAATTGTACTATTATTTTAAGCAAAATTGGTTAAGTAACACTTGTTAGCATTTTAATATCCACTGCGTACATTGCCTTTTAAGGAGACTTTTTATAGATAGTGATCTCATAAATAGTAAACTACCTTGTCACAAGGAAGGAAACCCGGAAAACTCCCAAGTACCCTCCCCGATAGACGTGCATGCAAAATTCAGTAGCATAACATCCATTTCCCTTTGTTCAGCAGTGGCTGAGATCTAACCCAGGATTTTACACTCAGAAGCGTGTCTAATTGCAACTAAGCAACGAGGAATTCAGTTAGACAATAGCCGTAAGTATTTCAACAATAATGCATAAATTATACCCATTCAAACTATAAAATTTGAAAAAAAAATTTATCATAAAATATATTGCTTGATTAAATTTATTTCCTGTTAAAGAAAGATGGTTTTATTATAACTCCAATTTTTATTTTAAAGTACAAATTACTTAGAATAAAATTCAAAATAAGAAATTATATAGCTTTTTATTTAAAAAAGTTTTTAACACATCAGGTACCCATTTCAAAACTTTACATATTTTATTTTAAAATTTCATAATATGGAATAAATTACAGTGTATTTAATTAGTTACTTTCTCAAATTTATTCTCAGAAAAATTAATTTTAAAATGTTTCAACTATTATTTTTATTTTAGTCAAAAGTCCAACAGTTATATAGATTTTAAATTTCCAGCGCATTATTGATTTTAGTGTTGCAAAAATTTTAGAAACTTTAATCTCTTAATACACACATTGAAGTTTTTTATTATTTATTCTCTTAATAATTAAAATTTGTTGAATATTTGAGATAAATTTTTCTAAATAATCTCATAGAAAATGTAATCATAAATTTAACTAACAATACTGCTAGTATTTAATAATAATAATTTATATTTTTGATAAATATTTTAATTTATTACATTTATAGTAAATTACGCATAGAAGACATTTATATTGCAATTTTATATGAATTTCTTAAATCTTCAATGAAATATATTTTAATAATGTAAAATATTTTAAAATATATTTAACTTTTAGTCATAGTTTTTGTTTTAACATCTGTTACAGTTACACAACTTTATTATTTCAAGATTCCATCCATTTCAAAAAATATAGTCTGAGAAAATAATGACATTTTTTTTACCTTATTATAATTCATCATTCTTATTAGAATAGTTTTTAACTTTTATAATTTCAGTGGAACTCTCTCTCTCTCTCTCTTTTTATTTTTGCTTATGAAAAATTTGCAATGTAAAATAATAAAATCAAACATAATGTCTCCTAGTTTGAAATTGTCTTTCGTAATAAGAAAATTATATAATAAACATAAAATGCTAAAGCGTCACTACTCTACTAATATTGAGAAAAAATCATTTAGTGTTTAAATACTATTTAGTGAAAATATTGAGAATATATCATTTAGTACATAAATTAAATTTATGCACTTTAGTGGAAATTATTTAAAAATGTAATTTAAATTGAGAAAATTTGAAAATTATCAGGAATTATATCAGATTTTAAGAACTAACTTTTATATAGCTATTTAAAAACTACTAAACATTAAGACAACACGTTAGACTATTTTATTATAATACCTTAATATTTTATATTATCTGCAAATTTTACTAATTAGTAACTACTAATGAAATTTTTATTATTAAATCTTGTTTGAAATCCTAAATATATCAATTAGAGGACTATTCGTAAAATTAAAGTTCCTTAAATTAATATATTAAAAATTTTGCATAGAATACTTTTGATAGAAATTTGCTCTGCTGTTAAAAGCTTTAATATTTAAATAAGCATTTTTAATAAAATAATATTTTTAACTACTTGCATATTCTCATAATATAACTTTTAATTAATAAACAATTTATGAACTAATTATTTTTAAAATATTCTTCATTGTTTGTAATAATATATTTAAATGTGAATCTAATTAATTTATAATCTAATAAATATGAGAAATCAAGTGTTATTCAAATATTTTAAACGCAAATGCTCTAGAACTAAAATGGGATTTCATTAATCTTTAAATGTTCAAATAATTCTTCTCTACTAATTTCAAATTTTAATATACTTTAAAATTCCATTTGAATATTTTAAACACAGCAACTTTTTTGATATAACATAAAAAGTTTCTGAATTAAAATATTATTGCAAAATTTTGATTTTATAATAAACAAAATTTATTTTCCTTCTTTGAAAGAACTTCATTGTAAAATCTCTTTAAATAATTTAATTTTTTTTCTTATCAAAGAATCTTACAGCTTCTGAGACAATATTTTTAAATTAATTTTTTTAATTTTATTAAAATATTTAAAGTGTAGTATTTTATAGTAAATGATTTTAAAAACGTGAATAACAGCAAATCGGTACGAAGCAGACTTTTAATAATTATCTTTGACATGTTCAATATTTTTAAGAATTGAAGCATTCTATATGTAATCTGTCTTACTACACTTCAACGCATCATTGTCTTCTCTAACTACTTTGAAGTAAATTTCTTAAGAATACTTCGAAGCAATTTGGGAATGTCAAAATTTTAATTTTATTAATTAAATATAAAGATTTTTAATAATTACTTTCTTTTTTTTTAACATCATAGACAATTAGTTTACTTAGTTAGCAAAGAAGCTTACAAAAATATCCTATACTTATAACTCAGTTAATTGAATAACAAACATAACATAATTGAATGCGAATGTAAATATCTAATAATTAATTCAACAAAAGATTTATTTAATCTTTTGAAGTTTCATACATAAATTTAAATGTTGGAAATTTTCGAGTATCACTTGAAAAGAGTTAGGAAAATTTTTAAAGTCTGGAACATGTATCATTAAAAGAGTGCAAGATTTCTTTCAAAACTGAATAACATTAAATACATAAAAATGTAAGGTTTCTTAAAAACTGAAAACAATCACATGAATTTACAGGAATAATAAACACTTAATTTCCTTTTATTATTTAATGAGGATATTTAATTATAATTCTTCGCTAAATTATAACCAAGTACATTAAATTTTAAAAAAGTACAGTTTGTTACTCGATGTTGAGTTTTGGCCATGAAGATTTATTCAAAATGAATCTGCAATATAAGTTAGAGTGCAACCACTACAAACATCAAAAGTAAGCAAAGGGTCAGTTAAAAGTAGTCAACTATACAAATTTGAGAATATATTAATTTTGTACATTGAAACTTTTTTACAAAATTCAGGAAACAGATTATTAAAATTGTTACTAAGCTTACGTTTTAATAAAATTGTAAATGTACATGCTTATTCAATTTGTATCCTAAATTATATATTTCCAAAGTATTCATACTTTCAATTATCAAATTGTACAAAATATTGAAAAACATTGTCGATCTAATTAAATTTCAAAACTTAGATGTCTATAAAGATTATGTTAGTTCATTTATATTATAAAGAAAAGGAATATGATATTCAATTATTCTACTTTTATACCTTGCGTCAGTGATTTTAATTAGTTTAATTCGGCAAATAGAAAAAAGGAATCATAAAAATTGTTATGGGACAATTTTTAATAAAATATAAAAAAAATGGAATCTATATATTTTGGAAACTTATAATTTTTATTGAAAACACACACAGAAACTAAAAATAAATGTTACTAAAATTTTTAAAGTATAAATGTAAAATTACAGCAATTATTTTAAATTTCTTAAGTGAAAATAATTTTCTGAATTGATTGTCAAAATAGTATTATTTTACACAATTGTTAAAACAGTTTTAAATTTTTAAATATTTCTAAAATAAATTCCTAAATAAAAAAACGAATTAAAATTTATTTGAAGATTAGTTTTCATATGAAGATATTACAAAATTTAAATCATAAATTTGACTCTCTAGCTTGCATTTTCTAAAATTTATCAAAATAAAATCATTGTTAAGTCATATTTATTTAAATTGTCCCAATTTAATGATCGAATTTATAGTGCTAATAATAACAGTACTTATTTTTGATATTCGTTTTTAAATCATCATAAAGGAAATTTATTTATGAATTGTAAAAATATATTGATTGCTGAATCATTTTTACTTCCATTTAAAAACGTTTAAAAAAAATGTTTATAAATATTTATTAATTCTTTTTCAAATAAACAACATGATTCGCAGCTTATTTTTTCCACTGAATAACTTATGACGCAATTGAAATGTTAGAAGTTTTAACTTCAAACACGTCACGTTAATTTGAGACTTTTCATATAATGATAACAATTAAATGGAATATCAGCAAAGTATTTAATATTTTTCTTTCAGTAGATTGATTATGATACATAAAAGAGTTAAAAATTATGATACATAAAAATAATATTTTTGATTTCAAACAAGATTAAATATTAACACATAAATTTGAGTTGCCAATATTATAAAATAATAAGTTATGATGTGATAAGTTTAATTAGATATTTATTATTTAACTTCCTGTAAGAAATTGTATTAAATTACATAAAAAAAATACTGAATTCTACAGCAAATTAATGCATTAAATTCCATAACACCTTCAGAGCTACTAAGATTTTTTCTATGTAAAATTATGTTTTAAAATGTCCATAAAAAATTGAGGAATGTTATTCGGTTTAAAAAATAAAACAAATAAATCTAGAAAACTTTATTTTTATTTGTTCTACTAGATAGATATTTTGGTAGTTAAGTAAATCATAAACTTTATTTTTGTCATACTAATCTAAAATGCAAAATTTTATACTGAAATTTCATTTTTAACAACTATTATTTTCCAAAATTATGAAAGGATTTAATTGATTATTTATATTTACAATATTATTTACATCCTAATTAATGAAGTTTGAGAATTTTCATATTTTAAACTTTGTAATTTTACACCCACATCTCAATGCATAATTATTTTTCATTATCCTTTAAGATACTGTTTCTCAACCTTTTAATATTCACGGCCAATTTTCAATGATAATTTTCATCGCGCCCTTTCCTCCCCACCGCATACAATAAAATGTATACAATAATAATGAATTTTGGGTATTTTGGCACTAAACCTACACTACAACCTTAATTTTAAACTTTACAAATTACCAAGAATACGGAAATTTATTGACATTTTGCAACACCAATCCTCAGCATTGAAAAAACAAGAATCTTATGCCTTTTTATTGCTCTTGCGTCCCGCCAATGCGGGAATTCTCACGTTTTCGGGAGAAGTTTTGATTTGTCTGGAACTTCTCTCGTCAGTTTAAAAGTTAAGTTAGGAGCGTGCACAGATGTGAACAAATGTTTTCACATAGGGAGAAGGAGAAAGTTCTATGTGACGCCAATTTCAGTTCCAAACAATCTCATTTGAGTCGACCCTTCTATCGCTATTAAATCTATTCTGAATCTTTATGTTTATATACATTTTCGTGTAATTGCAATTCACCGTATTAAATATTCACGGCAGCAGACTTATGCAGAATGATGGATAAATTTTTAAGCTGGCATAAGCCAGCATTAGACTATAGACAAGCATCAACAAGAACACAGATGAGCGTGGTTCCGAAAATAAAATCAAGAAAATATTCTCAAGAATACTTAAATTTTGGGTTCACTAGTACTGAAGTAAATGAAAAAGAAAGGCCCCTGTGTATCATTTCCTCAAAAATGTTGGAGGCAGACAGCATGAAACCTAATAAACTTAAACGGCATTTCGAAACGCTTCACAGTGAGTACGTAAACAAGCCCAGAGAATTCTTCGAAATAAAATTAAAATCATATTAAAAGCAAAAATCATTGTTTAAAAAAACTTTGTCTGTGAATGAAAAAGCTTTAATTGTGTCTTGCAAAGTTTCATATAAAATAGCCAGATGTAAAAAGCCTCACACCATTGGTGAAGAGCTTATTTTTCCAGCCACAATTGAGATTGTAGACATTATGTTTGGAGATAATTTTGCAAAGCATTTGCAGTCTATACCTCTTTCAAATGATGCTGTTGCCCGTCGAATTGCTGATATAGCTGAAGATGTAGAGTGTCAGCTTTTATCGAAGTTGCATGACAAATTGTTTTCATACAACTCGATGAGACAATAGATAGTAATAAAGATGCTCATTTCATTGCCTATGTTAGATTTTGTGATGATTTGTCAGTAGTAGAAGAATTACTTTTCTGCAAACCAATAGAACTCAAAGCAACAGCACTCGCATTATTTGCTTTCTTAAATGGTTTTATGAATGAGGCAAACATAGAATGGAAAAATTGCGTCGGAAAATGCACCGATGGTGCTCGTTCTATGTCCGGAAGATTCCAAAGTATTCAAGCACTTGTGAAACAAAAATCGCCACAGTGCGTCTGGACATATTGCATGATCCACCGAGAAGCTTTGGCTTCCAAATTGTCCTGGTTTGAATATTGTGTTAACTACGGTTGTAACCATAGAAAATTATATAAAAATGAGACCCCTGAAATCAAGAATCTTTTCCACACTTTGTAAAGACATGGGGGCTGTACATTCAGCGTTACTATTTTATTGCGAGGCACGATGGTTATCACGAAAGAAATTTTTGCAACGTGTTCATGAAGAAATCGCCGTTTTCCTACAAAAGGAAAACAGACAGGAAGCTGAGAATTTTCACGATATTTTATTTGTCATGAAATTGAGCTACATGGTAGACATATTCCAGAAATTAAATAACTTGAATCTTCTACTGAAAGGAACTAATACACATATATTGGATACGAGTGATAAATTTAATGCTTTTTGTAGGAAATTGGAATTGTGGAACAGAAATTTAAAGCAAGAAAACTTAATAATGTTTGAAAATTTCAATGATTGTATTAAAGTTTACAAGGCTGAAGAACAACATGTAAAAGTTGTTTTTGTAACCATTGAAAATCATTTAGCAATGCTAGCAAAGAATTTTAAAAAGTATTTTCTTGCGGATGACAAACTGATATCAAGTTACAAGTAGGTGAGGGATCCATTTCAAACTACTTTATCCAGGGTATACTAAATTCATGCTAGCATAGAATTTGTAAACATACTACGATCTCTCTTTGAAAATATGCTTTCTTGTTTGTTTTTCTATTTTTTTAACTATTGAAAATAATTTATTATGTGCAATACCACACATTAAGGAAATATGAAATTAATAACCTCTAATGTCATCGATATGGAATGTTTTCCCTGAAAAAAGAATTAGATAATAATTGAAGAACCAAATCGAAATAAATATTAAACACTTATTTTAGATCTGCGATATGCAAAGAAAACATAAAATGATCATAAATAATATTATGAAAACTTCTAAAATTAAAAAGAAAACTTGTAGTAATCCTAAAATGAAGAATGCCTACTCTATTGCATATGCCAAAAACATATAATAAGATTTTCAATGACAGGAGCTGACTTATTAAAATTTCGTAATGTCCTCCAATGAATTTATCGATCCTTTATTTGAAAAGATAAAGGGAATTCATCAGAGAAATTCCCTTTTCTGTTGAATTCTTTATATTTCCGACGTTTTGTTGAATTCCTTTCTAAAATATGGGTATAAACGTGCTTTCTTTGCAAGAAAAGAGCGATTCTAAATTTATTCATCCTTATTTATTTATTACTTAATATCAATTATCTGTGAACGTGTTTTCAAAAAAAAAATTTATAAACGAAAATTAAATAATTTCAAACATTTTATTTCTAAGTATTCAAATTATTTAGTTTTATATTAAAATTCTAAATGGTAGTTTATTTGCATTATTTGTGGCTCATTTTCTTATTCCCATGTATCTATTATTACAAATTCTACAGATAAGCACATAGACTAAAATGCTATAGTAAAATTCAAAGAAATTTGCTCGTATTTACTTAACCTGCGCAAAATATGCGAATTACTTTTCAAATTCCGTTGATCAGAACGGGAATAAAATCCAAGAAAGCATCCCAATCAGTTGATTGAATATTATCGAAATAAACATGCATAAAATTATAAAATAAATATTGCTTTAATGAAAAAATATGTAAAGCAACTTGATTAATAAAAAGTTCCTTATTGTATATGACAGCCTTCACTTTTCTTCATAATTGAGACAACTATTTGTTGTCTAAGTTTTGCAACATCTATTTCAAATCTTTTTTCAAACAATCAAAAGACTGTTACAACATGGCGGCGCCATCTATTGATTAAAATTTGAAATATTTAAAGAGTTTATTTTTTATGGATGAAAAATCTGATTAATTTCCCAAATTTATAGCTGTTATATATATATATATATATATATATATATATATATATATATATATATATATATATATATATATATATATATATATATATATATATATATATATATATATATATATATATATATATATATATATATACGTACATAATTTTTATTTAATGGATAATAATTTTAGTCTCTGTAACAACTGAACTGATCTTTATAATGATCGCTTCTTGATAATTTTAAGTAAAATCTGATTTTTCTGATGCTATCAGCACATTTAAATTCTTACAAATTTTCATTAATAATATTTCCGTTTTATGAACTCTTCTTTTTTGTGAGGAGTTTTTTATGTTATTGTAGTCAAAGTAAAATTAAATGTTCACATTTTTATAATAAGAGGAAATCAAAAATATTAACCAAATATTATCTATTAAATAAAATTATTTAATCTCTTATGAGAAATTATAGCACGTCAAATCATTTCAGAACACTAATATTTCTACAATATTTTTTTTTTTACATTTTGAATAATTATCACATCTAGAGGGGTCCTGTGGAAATAGTCTTCATTAATTTATTTTTATTTTGAGTAAAATAAACATATTTGCTATGTCAATATTATTGTTACCACTTTCATTAGCATATAACGTGACCTTAACATTTCGTATAACAATTAAGACTCATAAAGGGCACTGTGACTCTTGGTGCATTCACAAAATTAAATAAAGTGTACTTCATGATCTTTCTCTGCTGTATATAATCTCCCTAAAATAATAGATCCAAACATTTCCATATAACATTAACACACATAATTTGGTAAATAACTTTATACTAAAATAAAAATCTATCATATGGATAAAAATGGAACTGACCAATCTAATACTCAAGAAATTTTATACCTGAATATTAGGATATTTTCGTTATTTACACTTTTTTGAGATTTTCAGTGCAAAATAATAGTATCAAAAAACTTTGAGCAATGTATAAAATTTAAGAAAGAAAGGTATTAAAAGAATGAAAAATGATAATCAAATTGATTAAGAAACGAAAATCGAAAGCATGGTTGAAAGAACACAATTCTTAAAAGGAACAAACTGGGCAAAATTATTATCAACAAGGAAATATAAGTTTCGCTTATGGCAAGCTCCGCAGCTCTTCCCATATTTTTTATCGACAACCTTTTCTCATTTCCAAGTCTAATTCTTCTGGCTATTTTTTTTCCTAGACATATAACAATAATTATTAAATGCAAAATATATCTCTCTGAATAAAACTGATATTATGATCAAACTAAGATTGAAACTTTCTGGTAGATTTTGTTTTCCCTAGGAATGATTTGGCGCCTTTCTGCTAGCTGCGCACGAAGCATTATAGTTCCCCTTGACCCACCCCCGTTTTTACGCCTTTACATGTTTCAAAATTAGAGAAAAGCTAGCAACTTAATGAATTTTAAAACCCCGTTACTATTTCCAATTTATCGAGTTTCCTTCCTTAATTTTAATAAGGCGATATTAATAATTTTGTACGTTTTACTGACTGAAATGTTCAAATTTTATTTAACTCCACAGTAACGAACAATATTATAAATTCTTTACACAATTTTATCTTAAACAGTCTTAAACAACTAATTAGACGTACAAATATTTTGTAGAGTTAAAAAAAATAATATAACAAGCTCACATTATCCTTTCATTTCTTAATCTTTGTATTTTCTGTTTATGTAAATTTTTACCAAAAATTTAATTTAAGTAAGAAATATGACTTTAAAGGATGAAAAATATTATTTGCAAGGAGTTTTATTTATTTTGAATTATTTTTGAAAAATTTACCTATTCCGTGTTATAATATAATATAAAATCATATATTTTGATACTTAAATTTATATTATCAGGTTATAACAAAAGCTTAAATTAAAAACGAATTCTTAAAAATAAAAAATAACAATCATGATTTTTAATGCACTCTTGAACTTAAAGAAAATTATACCTAAAATATGTGAGATAAGATTAACTGACAATTTTGTTAGTTAAGCTTATCTCTCACGTTTCAGATATATTTTTATTATTCACTTATTTCTCTATGAATTCGCTTAATTCAGGGCGAAACATGCTGCAATTAATTTAAAAATGATACATAGGTGTGTAAAATTATTATAGAAAATATTTTTTAATCATTGATAGTATAATAATTTTCAATATTTATTTTACTGAATGAAATCCATGATTTGATTATTCTATTCTAAATTTAAAAAATGTGTACGTTCAACTAAATAAAAGTCCCTAAAATCATTAATCTGAACAAAATAGAAATAATTAAGAGCAAGAAAAATAAATAAATAAATAATAAAAAAAGCATACTGGTATTTTTATTCTTACATAAATTAACAAGTGTTATATTTGCTTAAACAATATTTTCTTACTCAAATTTTCCTTCCACCTGCTCATAGAATTTTTATTTTGATATTTTACTTTATCATGCTCATGGCAAGGAATAGATTCTACTAAGCAACAGATGGTTAAAAAATCTTTCAATGTTGGGCGTATAATGTGTAACTAATGAAGAGAGTGTACCTATTCAGTTAATGCATTTTCCGGCATTCCTTTTTAAGTTAAGATACATCTGACTCCTAATCAAAAAAAATTTTATTTCTTCTTAGTCATCAGTGCATATAAATCATTATTATGTGCATGTCATCAAAATAACACCTTTATATTTAGGAATTAAAACAGTAAATATCTTTTTAAAGGAAATGGGAAAGTAGCCCTATGTAGTGAATATCATTTCATTTATAAGGA
Organism: Latrodectus elegans; assembly: GCA_030067965.1. NCBI lineage: Eukaryota > Metazoa > Arthropoda > Arachnida > Araneae > Theridiidae > Latrodectus > Latrodectus elegans. The sequence goes on along the minus strand of CM057820.1, from coordinate 43,349,765 downwards.
AATTGAAATAAAATTCTCTATTTCCGTAGTTAATACATAATAACGAATTGAAAAGTATTAGTTAACTAATACAAATTTTCGTTTTCAAAAAATTATAAGAGAATATGAAGTTGAAGAACAATGAATTATATATACAGAAATTGTGAACCATATATAATTTAGCTAGATGATATTTATGACGATGAAAAATTGAAAAATTTAGTTTCTTGAAATATTGTCGGAAATTATTAATATTGGAAATTAGACCATCATTCTACTGAAAGATGCACTTATAAAATTTAAATGTAACATTTTTAAAATATACTTTGGCTAGAATTTTATTTATTTACTTTTTTTAAAATTTTTTAACTTGCATAAATTTGAAGTGAGCAATATTATGAAATAGAAATAAAAACGTTTTATATATTGTAACTAAAAAAAAACTGTGTATAAATAAAATTATCCCCTTTTATTTGAAAATGGAAATGGATTTTGTTTAATTAATTATATAAAACCGATATTTATATGCAAATATACATAAAGAATTTCTTTTAACATTTTTAATACATACAGAATTTTTTAAGGATGTAAACTGAAACTATACAAATTTCTTGCACACATTTTTATTTTTCAGTGGAATTTAATATTGCCAATTATAATTTCAAAATAAAATGAGTTGAAATAAAAGCATATAAAATTAAATTCAACATTTATTGATAATTCTGTTAATTATTTATTAACTTATTGATTACTAATTCATACATATATTTGTGATCATCTTACATACTTTAGAACACGTCTTGCTGTCATTTCATGGATAAATTAAAAAATTAACAATAAAATTTGAGAGATATAGTTATCAATTATATAAAGTCGAATTGAAAAGGAATTTCTTAAATAATCTAAGAAACATAGGGACATAAATTTAGAAACATAAATTTAAGTTTAAAACTATAAAAAAATTTTACTTTGAAAACAAATTAAATTTTTTTGAATGATCCAATCATCTTGAAATCGTATAAATTTTCCAGATACTACTAAATCTATCACGGGTTTTCTTAAAGCAAAAACACAAATAATTACATTTCATTGAATTTTATAACAACTTTTGAAATTCGACTTGTTATAAAATTCAATAAAATAAAATTCGATTGAAATTTTAAAAGAAGAGACATTAAAAAAAATTAAGAATTTGATTTTTTTAAATGAACTATGAACTCCTTTTAATACTTGGTGGAATATTTCATATTTTTTTTATAATTATTGTTACAACTAAGTAAGCTGAATTAATATTATTAATTTTTTAACTTCCCTGTTAATTCCGCATTTTAATGTAGGAAATCACAATTAATCTGCAGTTTAGTAGAGTAATATACACAATACCAGAGTTTTCAAACATACAGTTTTGTATGTATTATTTTTGTATGTTACCAGTTTTGCGGTAACATATAAAATAATACATTTTGTAATTTTTTTACAATATGAGTTGATTAAACAAAAAAATTCTGTGAAGCAAATATAGCATTAAAACAATCATCACAATTTTTATCTGAATTGATTCTGATAACGTTTCATTTCAAGATTTATTTGAATATGTTCCATTTCTACCGAATTTCTCTTTCTTAAGGACATTTTTTTAAATAAATAAATGCATTTTTAAATATCAGTGGTTGATATTTATGTATCTTTGCATACAAAACGCGAAAAGAAGCTTTAAAAATATTTATTAAAGCCAAATTAATAGTTGCATTTATTCTAATAAATATAAATTTCCCTTTAAGTTACCCCAAACATAAAAATTCTTCATAGATTTAAGTCATGTATTTTTATTGTCTTTACTCTTTCTATGCTTTGAAATTACCCAGAGAAAAATAGAAACCGTTGCTTCTCTTACTACACGACTAAAAAGCTGAGAAATTAGTGAACGATTCATAATAGCAATTAATCATACTATTTGGGTATTATATTTACATTATTTAAAATCGGTTTCTGATTTGTGTTTTACAATCGTATCATCAAAAATATTTTTAATAGTTATATAAAATTTTATATTGTGTTGAATCCACTAATTGCAGCATAGTTCTGAGCGCTATGGACAACTTTAGAGTACGCATCTGCTGTCAAAATACATGATAATAACGAGAATTATCTTTTAATTCTCTTAACTCTAGTTCAAGTCAACATGTTTACAATACATATATGCATAGCAAATATATTGACTTAAAACTGTAAACATACCCAATTGCTATAGTATATTTGTAAATGACTGAATATGTTTTCTTGGCCTGCTAACCAAATATACACTCATTATTACAATAAAATCTAAAACGATAGTGAAGAACATGATCAATATACAATTTAGGATTTTTTTCTTGAATTATTAAAATCACTTATGCAGAAAATAAAGAGCTAATAGTATTTAGATCACTGGCAAATATTTTGCTTTTGAATAACTAATTAAGCAATATTCTAAGACAATACCGAACGAATACAGGATTAAATTTCCTCAACATCTCCAGTATATAATATATATACAATATATCAAGGACATAAATAGGTCTCTCAAGAAAATTCTTAAGAAATAGGTCTCCCAAGAAAATAGTAAGAATCCAACCAGCTTTGGTCAGCTTGAAGTAATTTAGTATATAATGAAGCACTATAGTACCATACTATAGCAATATATGTGTTCAATCCAAGCAAGCGTTGCATTTAATCTCAAGGTGGTATAGTATTAGGATTATCTGAGAAAGAAGCTTCCATAATTCAGTTTTGTTGTGGTTTCTCATCCCCATGATCAGTTGAACTAGATCTAGTCTATAAACTCATTCACACTGAGGAAATACATTACCAATAAGGGATTTTGATTTAGCTCTTATGTAATGAACCCTAGGCAAGATAAAATGTAGCCAAGAGAGACTTCTTCGGAAGAACATTTAGTCTTCTTCATTGTTGATCAATACAAATATATAACATGTATGATTAATGTTTACTTTTTATTACATCTGTTGAGAAAGATATGAATTATCTTCACTTTTAATACGACTATAGTCGTCTGTGAAAATATAAAAAAAATACTCCAATATTTACAAAAAAAAAAAAAAAAAGAAACAATCAAAATTATTTTTTATGCTTTTTTTTTTTGAGCAAGAATAATAACCAAACATTTTTGACATTATTCTTGCAACTTTAGTATTAAAAACTCTTGTCAACAAACTTCAAACATATAACATCATTTATTCTACTGTATGTAAAAGAATTCGATGAAATGCTATGAGAAATGAAATGGGAATTTTCTGTTTTCACAATATAATTATCCAACACGTCCGTTGTGCTTCTTTATTTCCCCATTTGGATATAAATGAGACTCATATGGTCACAAAATTTCTCTTTAATGAGCCATATACAGAAAGATTATAAGAGTACGTTCCATCAAACTAGAGAGTAATGCGAAACAGCACTAAACGAGGTTATCTTAACAGGTAAATAATGTTGTTAGGAGAAGATAGATAGAAAATTGTTTAGGTGTTAAATTTAATAATGTTTCGTATAATAAAAATAAAACGAAACATTTATTTCTTACAAAAATAAAAACTATATAAGCGAGTATACTTTTAAAAACAAATAAAATTCTAAGTCAGTCAGATCATTCAGTATATTCTGTATTTCCAACTTTCTGCCTTTTTGTCAAAAGAGCATCCAATGTAGTTTGCGTTTTAATTTTGCATTCTTTAGAAATTGTTCATAAGTGGATAAAGCGTCTTTAACACCCCGTCTTTTTTTGTCTATAAAAATTTGGATCATTTTCAACAGATTAGTCCTTAATTTCAGTTATAGTGGTCAAACTCCTTTTTACAAACGCTATCGAAATCTCATTTTACTCTTCTTCGAAATCACTACTATCAATATTTTCGTTTTCTTCTTGCTCAGTTAATTTCTTGAACTAATCTTTAGAAAAACTAGCTGCTGTTTCTTGAACTATTTCTTCAATACCTACCACATTACATTATCTAAACCGGTTTGTTTCGCTAATTGCACTATTTCTTCCACTATTTAATCCATATCGACAAAGTGTCAAACGTTTTCGCTCTTACTTAAATCTGGCCAAATGTTCTTCAATACTCCTTTCAAAGATCTTTCTGTTGTCTCATTCCAAGAAAGGCTTATGTTTTCTACAGCATTCATGATATTGTAGTTTTTCAAAAATTCTCTTATTGATTGCTCATATTCTCCATTAGTATTTTTCAAACATCTGCTTAAATGTTCATCACAAGTAACAAACCTTCAAAATTGGATATAACGCCTTGGTCCATTGGTTGGATTAAGGCAGTTGTGCTGTGTTAGGTGCCAAGAAAACCACTTCGACTGGAATGTATGTTATTAAGTCTGATAAATTTGTTGGGTGGCTTGGATCATTATCAATTAATAGTAGTGCTCTTTGTTCAAGTTTTTAAATTTCGCAGCAACGTTAAACAGATGGGCAGAAGTGTCAGTGAACCAATCCTGGAAGATTTTCATAAATAATTATCCATGATTTTTTTTATTAGACTCCCAAGTTAGAAGTAAAGTTGATTTAGATAAGCCTTTCGTCGCTCTTGGGTTTTTGGAGTGATAAACTAGTAGTGGATATAATTTGAAATCTCCACTTGAGTTATCACTCCGTAGAAATATTAAGTGATCTTTTGCAGCTTTAAATCCTGATGCTCGTTTATCTTTATAGGATAAATATATCCGTTTTGGCATTCTTTTCCAAAAACAGGACTGTTTCGTAAACATTAAAAACCAATTCTGGGGGATAGTTTCCTTGTTCAATTATTGTTTTTAATGTCGCTGGGAATTCAGCCGTCGCTTTCGTATCACCACTTGCTGCTTCTCGTGTAATCTTTATGTTATGAAGATTATTTTGATGTTTAAATCTATTAAATCATCCTCGACAAGCAACGAAAATTTCACTTATTTGTCACTTGCCTCAGTTTAAACCATATTAAAAACTCGTCTAGCTTTTCTATTATGATAGATTGGCTTAGTTGCATATCGCGTTTAATTTTGACGTTCATCCATGTAGACAATCATTTTTAAATTTCCTCTATAATATTATTTTTAGAACGCGTAGTTCACGTTGCAGGGTTTGACGTAGTTGCAATTGCCGATAACAGTATTTTTTCTTTATTCTTAAGAATTGTCCTAATTGTTGAAGATGTCAAATTCAATGTAGCACTAATTTAAGGTTGACGTTCATCAGAATCTAATCTTCTAATCACTTACATTTTAGTTTCCGGTAAAATGCTTTTCCTGGTTGCTTTCTTTTCTTGTTTTTTACTATCACCCATGATAAAAACTAAATATGATAATATTTCTCATTGTATTAATCGTTATAGTATTATATAAATTTATACTTACAATAATATCAACAAATGTTTCAAAAGATAAAAATGCGTCAGTACAGCACTGCACCAAACAATTATAAACAACAAAGAAACATAATTATACTTTTTCGGATATGTTATTTGGAAAACTAGAGCTGCTCGCAATTTTGGGGAATGCCCGTGCACTCGTATACATTACACTGTATAATGCAAAAGTAGCATACTTTGTCAACTTAAAAATGAAACATTTGGATTTGTATACTTGCATTTGTTACAGTAATACAGTAGTATCTAATTGAAATAAATTTTTTTTAGCTTGGATGGCTTAGTGACTGAATATTTCATATATGGTTCTCTTGATACTTTAAAAGAATATATACTGACCATATTTTTTATTGAGATTCTTATTTCTTAAATTAGCTATTTCAAAATCATCATATATTATCAGACAATCACTAATTAAAAAATTAAAAATTTTAATTCATCTTGAATTTTTTTCAACTCAAGTTTTTTTAGTTTGTTTTGGCACGTGACTCCGGAAACAAGTTTATTACTGTTTAGAAGGGGTAGATCGCATGCGGTTGTGATTCTTTACTGATCAAATTACATACAAACTTCCAATGATGACTTAATTTTTGTATGTATATCGTTTCTTTTAACCAAAACACGCAGATTAAAAATTTTGATGAAGTGATTCAAAATTAGATTCCTGTCTATTGTATATGAAAATATTTAAAGTATAATTTCTACGCCCATATTTTTCTGATTATGGTTTTTGAATCAGTTGTTGCTAGTCTGCTAAATAAATTTTTAGGAGATTATGTACAAAATTTTGATAGTTCTCAACTAAAATTAGGAATATGGGGAGGTAAGTGCTAGATTACTCTTACAAAATGATATGCAGTAATGAATGTTTTATGTATAAATTCAGGTGTCAGATTGCCGGGTACGTGTGAACTCGAATTTTTAGTTTCGGTATTCATTGGAAGCTTTAAACATAACTTTTAAACTGATAAAAGTAAGGAAATGTATCCTAATATTATAAGCAGAGTTCTTATGTGAAATAAAATACCGTGATATAAAAAATTTTTGTTTTCATAATTATTTTAATAAGTTTTTTATAGTTAACATGATATTTTTTAACTGCAAAGTTAATGTTTGTGTTTCAGAGGGTATAATAAAATGCTTAAATTATTTTATTAAAATTTTGATTAAATTTTATTTATATAATAAACATGATATAGTAACAGATACTAAAATAGATATTTTTTAAATCTGTTTATGTTAATTTTTCCGAAATTAATTAAATAATTACCTAGATAATTTTTTTTCTTTTGTAAAATATGCACAATTCTTAACAAAAGATATGAATTAATATTTGTTCAATGACAAATGATTCATTGTTTAAAAAATTTTTCTGTTTGCTATTTTTACTTTTTATACTAAATTATTTTGTTTCTTAGAAAACACATAAATTCAAATAATTTGATTTCTTTTGGAGAAAAATGTACATTTTTCAAATTTATTTCATATTTTTTACAATGAAATTTTATAAAAGATTTTTGCTACAATATGGTGTTATTCTTTTTATATATTTTTATTGATTGCACTGTTTTTTTATGTATCATAGTTTAAATAAACTTTATAAATAGCACAAATGTTAATTTTTTACTTAAAAAAATAAAAATTTTATGACAATCAGTTGAATTTTGGAATAGAATTTTTAAATAAAATTATTTTATTGGTAAAAAATATAATTGACATAAATACTATAAAAAATAAGGCTTAAAATCACAAAACAATTTAGGAATATTACAGTCAATGATTATTTTAAGATATTAATGTCTGGATGCGCAATAAAAATATTTTAATAATTTTTAATGTTTAAATAAAATAGAAAAACAATCAACTTTTGTTTGTCATTGTTACAAAGGTGCATTTGATGCTAAGTGCATATGCATTTTATTGTCTTGAAAACCTTATTAAATGAAAATAAAAACAGTTGCTTAAATTTAAAAATCATATTAAAAACAATAGAAAATTAATTGTCTGAAATCTATTATATGTAATGTGCACAAAAAGGTATTTATTCATAAGTTCTGTTTTTCAAAGCCAGATTGATTCTTTATATTGAATTTTAAATTGTTTATTTCAAGTTTTTCCTGTTGATATATTTGTAAATTATATCATAACACTGAAAAAATATAATTATATGGGGTTCATTTTGTGGTGTAAATGTAGTAATTGTAAAATTGAATTTCAAATTACATTTTGCAAAATGCATGTTATCTATTTCACATAGAGGGTGACATCAAACTATTTTATGCCATTGTTATAGAAGCATATGAATTATTAGTTGTTACTAAACAATGGTTTGATTGTAAAATCACTAAAACTGAAGAAAAAAATCTGTATTTATTTCTCATAAAATATTTTTATATATTTATACAGATCTAAATACAAAAATAATCAAATTTTTTTATTTTCAGTGAAAAGTTTATAAAAATAATTTAGCTTTGTTTGGAATTAAATGATTTTTATCTGACATTAAAATCATAAACATATACATTTTAATTAAATACATTCATATACATTTTAATTCTTGTTTTTGCCAAAACATGTAATAAATTTTTTATTAATGGTTTTGGCACTATTTACATAAAAATTTTAAATGAATTAATATTTATATACAACATGGTGAGGGTTTTAAAATGTAATTTTTTTCTCAAAAATAATTTTTTATTGAATTGTATAAAAATTCTTCCTTAGGTATAGGTATTTTGATTTTTACAATTTCTTTTCTGAAATACTTTTAATATAGTGACACACACACACATTTTCATTACTTTTATTAATGTGTATTGCGGTCAAAAAACTTTGGATACTTTAAAGTGTAGTTTCTCATTGCTACTTAATATACATGATAATATATAATTTTTCTCAAATTAGAGGGATCTAAATTTCTATTTTGCAAAAGAACGTGCATTGAATTATATAAAAGATATTTATTGAAAGTTTTCTTAATATGGCTGCAAGTGTTTCCTGAGTGTGTTCTAAATAGTTAGTTATCTATTGCCATTTATCCAAATAATCAATTTGGCATTGTATATATTTGAAATTAAACACATTTTTATTGTTGAATGTGAATATTTTTAGATCAACAGTAATAACCAATTGTTGATCTAACCTATACTTTAATTTTTTTTCAATAACTTTATAATGATGTGTGTCAGGAATTAATCATAAGAAGATTCTTCTAGAAAATCATTTGAAGTTATTGTTTATATGCATACTTTATAATTTAAATTAATTAATTTAAAATATTGTAATAAAATTTATAAATCCTTTATACTTGTATAAATATAAAACAAAAAGTAGATTTACAGGTTGTAATGTATGCCTTAATAACTAAAAGGAGAAATTTGAGCAACTGTATGTTATGTGAATTATGTATGTTATGTTATTTAATTCAGAACATATTCTTATTTGTTCAACAGATTTTTCTGCTCAATTTCTTAAGTTCAAGAAAATACTATATTTTTTAATGTATTGATGTTTTAAATGGAATTTTGTTGTCTGCTTTCTAAATAGTTGGTTCTAAATTTGTTCTAATTAATTCATATTATATATCACATCTTTTCAATCTTTTATAAAAAATTTCAATATAATTTTATGAAATCTTTCCATTTTTATTCTGTATATTTTAATCTTAAAACATAATTTATCATTTGCACTCAGGTGGTACATTTATTACTTATCAATGATTCATTGTATTTTCATAAACTATCTCTAAGGTATTGTACTGATAACTTTTGATTCTTTAGAATCTCCTTGGTTACATAACTCATTTATCTGAGTGATATTTTTTGTTTCAACTTGAAATAGTTATTCAGAAAATATTTTATCACGTTATTAATAAAAGGATAGACAGATAAAATATTTTCTATCTGTAAAATTAAATTTTTATAATTTGCTAGTGTAATGTTTGTGGTGCTTCACACTAAATTTGCTTCTTCATGAAATGATTTTATTTACAATAACGACATATATATGCATATTTATTTATATAATATATTATGAGATTCTTAATATTCCATTCTCAAAATGGACACCCATAAGGCCAAAAATAATTGAAATATGGTTTTTTACATTTTATAAAAGGACACATTTTGTTTGATCTAGATGAATTACAATTTTTTTATTTAGTATAAATTGCGTAATTTCTTAAAGTGAGCATTGGCATTAAGAGGTGAATTTTAGTAGCTAATTGATGCCTACATAGCTTATGTAACTTTTTAAATCTAAATTAATCAGAAAAAACACTAAAATCATATTATTTAAAGTATATAGTAAATCTCTACTCATTTATAAATCTAGGACTTGGATGTTTATTAAATCCTAGCTATTTTGAACAAAAAGTTCTGAAATAAATCTTTGGCATAGTGACTGAAAATGAAATCTGGAGATGTTGACATAATTTTAAACTGTACAAATTATTTAAAAATATAGATATTGTTAAATTTATTGAGATTAGTTATATTAAATGTTTCAGACAAGTATACAGAATGGACCCTTAACGTTAACATTTAAAATTTTCAACCATAAAGCTTTGGGAACTAGAAAAACTGTTATGTCATGGTTGCGATGTATGGATTTTGTACAGGGGATTTTAAGATCCTAAAAGTAACAAATTGGAAATGAATTGCAGACTCAATAAGAATTGAAGAAAGTTCTTGGAAAAGCCTTGGCTTATCTATGGTGTCAATAGAAGGAAAAGAAGATCAATGTCACTAACTACTAGTAACAAATAAAATTTCAGAAAACAAATTAACTTTATTAATAAAATTTGCATATAATTATATCCAGTATAACATTTTAATAAATAAAACTCATAATTGCACAAAACAACCTTTTATAAAATTTTTAAAATTTATTTTAAATTAGGTGAAAATCTCTATGCTAATTCTATAAACTATTAATTCATTTAACTAACTGTAAAGAGTGATTTAAACTTTATTGTGAAAAGTAAAGATTTAAAGCAATAAATTGTGCCAAAAATCCTAGATAGATGAGTTTCTTTAGGTTCAGATATTTTAACTGTGTCCAGAGTTTCCAAAATTAATTTATAAATTTGTGCATGTTAAAAATAATTTAGTTAGAAAAATAAAATTTCAATGGAAGCTACATTTAAATCAAAGATTTGCATTTACCCACTATATTTCTTCTTTATGATAGCTTCACTTGTTAATTAAGATATTGTATTGATTTGCAAACAAATAGTGTCATTAATTTGTTTGTTTGTTTTTAAGGAATCAGATTTATTTGTTTTAAATTTTATTTTCTGTGCAAAAAATCAGAATATATAATTTACTTTTGTATTGTATATCTAAGTAATAATTGGAAAAGAATTGTGTTAATGATGCTGGGTAATTTGAATTGATTATAGCAATCTATCGAAACATATTCTGAATTATCTAGAAATACCAGAGATAATGTACTTTTTGTAGTTAAGGCTGGTTTTCTGTTTTTTTCCTTTAAATTATGAGCATTTTCCATTTTATTTTATTATATTCCTTATAGCAATCAAAATCACACTTCTGAATACCTGATTAACTGGCAGAATGGTCAAAGGTTAAAAAAGGATAGTTCCTTTTCTCAAGCCGTTTCACTTAATGTAATTAACTATAATGTTATGCCTCAGTACCTTACATGTCCTAGTAATCCATTATCGGGCCTACCTAATGTTTTTTTTATCACACAAAGCTTTTTTCTGAAGTTACCAAGGGTACTTACTCCCCAGATTTATTAAAACAGTTGGCTTTGAATTTTATAAATAATATTCCACCTAATGATCTCCACATTTATACAGATGGCAGTGTTGATGATAGCCATCATACAGGCAGTGGAGTTTTTCTTAAATACCCTGACGGCTATAGTGATTCAAAGTTTTGCAGAAACCCGGATTACTGTTCGGTATTTTGCAGTGAACTTTTGGCTATCCAGACTGGTCTGGACTCAATCAGGGATAAAGCCTCTTTTAATAATATATGGATTCTCACAGTCATAGCTCTATCCAGTACTTTGAACAGTTGGGCTAATGTAACAGGCCATGCTGGGACCCATATTCGTCATATGTTATTTGATCTCTCTGACTCCCATGATATTCACTCTCAATGGGTCCCCTCTTATGTAGGTTTATTCGGAAATGAGCAAGCTGACACACTGGTGAAGGAGAGATTTTCCTCTACTGTTCTCCAAATCTGTATCTTACTTACTCATAACTATAATTTGCTTGTAAAAATGCTGTTTCAAATTCTTGGCAGCATCCCCCTGCTCATGTTTAGTACTGCCATAGCCAGCCATTGATTTTGTGGGTTCCAGAGCTGACCAGACTGCGATCAGTAGATTTATTAGTGGGCACATCAATTGCCTATCCTTTGATCATTGTATTAAGCATTTCCCATTTGTAAAAAGTGCAATTCCATTGAGACTAGTCCTCTACACTTACTTGAGTGCACTCAATTCTCAATGGAGGAGCTCCTTGGAGATCCCCTCCTTTTTCTTAATTTTTTGAGAGTGCATAGGCTCATGGATCTGGTGTAGCTTGGCTATTCTGGATGGGATTTGTAACAACAGCAATTAAATAGTACAATATTTTTTATGATACATGTTTTTTATTTTTTTTATTTTTCCTAAATTTTTGTTTAATTTAACAATTAAATATGTTAAATTCCTTATTGCATGTGGAAATATGTTAGGAAGTGTCTTTTTTACACTTTTAGTAGTTTTATTTTATAGAATTAGAATGGTGCTTAGATTACCTGGTAAAATAATTTGCATTTTTCTGCTGAATTTTCCATTGTTTATGGTATATATACCTAAAACATGTCATTTTATATATGTATATTTTTTACAGGCGACGTCACTTTGAAACATCTTGATGTGAAAGAAAGTGCTTTAGATGACTTGGATTTGCCTATAAAAGTTGTGTCAGGTCACTTAGGTAAATTTTCATTGGTAAAATATGTAATGTATAGTAAAAATTAATGTGAAGAAAATAAAAATATATATATATTGAGTGTTGTATCAGTTATTTACCAGTTTTAGTTTGGATGAGTAAATATTTATTATGAAAGACCATACTTTTTAAATAAACTTTTTTGAATAACTGAAAAATTTTCTCCTTTAATAAAATTTAAAGCTATTTTATTTTAAGTTTGGAGAATAATATTTAAATCTACAAAAATACCTCCTCCTGTAAAATTACTTTTTTCACACACACACACATTTATTAAATTCATGATAATTATTTCACTTTATACAAAGTTATATGAAATTTTGTATTTATTTTAGATAATGGTAAAAAATTTTGTGCATAATTAGAGTATATTATATATAAATTAATCTTTTATATGTATATAGTATAAACACATCCAAAACATTTAAATAAAAAAAAAATAAGAATTTTTCAATAACATTTATATTCTTAATAGTATTATCTCTTGTTAAAACATTAATTTTTCTTATAAATTTCATTTACATTCATAGTTATAATTGATCATGTTTAGGTCATTCAATATTTTACTCTTGGTTTTTATATAATTTTTGGATGATTTTAAAACTATTTAATCAATTAATTAATATTTTATGCAGATTTTCTAATTATTTTATTTATTTTTATAATGAACAATCAATTTTTATATTTTTCATGATAGCAAGCAATTCAAAAGATTTTGAAATTAAATTTGCATTTAAAAAGAGTTCCATTATAAATGTGTATAACTATTATAAATTTCTCATTGAATTATGAAAATAAAAAGTTTTTATAATTATATAATATTTTTGTTACATTTAATTACGTAATGATGTTTTATTTGTTATTGTATAAACTATTTTTTATTTGCTCTACAGTGACTTATATTTATATTTTTTCCATAAATTTCTCTTTATCATAACAGATTTTTGGAGAGATTCTTGAGTATTTACTTTTTTGAGCTTCTCATAAAAAATAAGTTTAAAGTGATTGGAATTGAGTCCTTAATCAATAATTATTCATTTGTTAATAAATCTACTCTATAAAATTGTTGACAATATCTTTTTTTTAAATATTGCTTGCAAATTTAGCTTATTTATCAATAAGACTTTAATAGTGATAAGTTTTGAAATACCAAGTGATGATTTAAATTTCAAGAGCGAGAACTGATATCTTAATACTTTCATTTCTTGTATTATTTTTAATTTTTAAAACTATTCTGAAAATGTATATACAAAAATTTGATCGGATCATAGACTGAATATAGTGTTTTAATTTCATACCAAATTTATTTGGTTTTTATTTTATTTATATAGGTTTGATTTTTATTTATTTTGTTTTCTTTATTTTAGGAAAATTGATTTTAAAAATTCCGTATAAAAATATTTATACAGCTCCTACTGTTGCTACTATTGAAGGCTTATTTGTTGTAGTTGTTCCCAATACTGGTAAGCACTGTAATCATTATACAATATTTTAAATTTTACTATCATTAATTATTATAGTAACTTGAAATCTAAATAAGTTATTATATTAATATTTCCAATGTAATATAACACTTTTATGAACAGGTTTATATTGTTATGCAATTATGTGAAAGTGAAATAATTATATAGATGTAAAAATATTTAAAATGATTCTTTGTTTTGTGGATTTTCAGAAGAAAATTTTTGAGAGTAATTCTTTGTGGAAGGCTTTGTTTTGTATAAAAATGTCTTAGTTTATGAATAAACATACTGGCAAAAATATGCTGGAGCTTAGGGAAAAAATCAAAAGTTTATCAGTTTTGAGGGTATTGAAAATGTATATAAAATTTAGTGAGAAAAAATTTTTTTCTTTTAAAGAAAAAGCTAAAATTGAATTTTTTTGCTTAAATCAAACAATTTAACCTTAATTTAAACATTTTAAAATAAAAAAAAAAAAAATTCATAAGAAACTTTTTGTACAACAGTGTTAAATCAGGTGCTGTAAAAATACTTTATTCTAAAAAATTATTGTAAATGATTTGTATTAGAAAAATAATAAAATAATTAATTTTATAATAAAACAATAATTATTGCTTTTTCTACCTAATTTTAAATAATATAAATTGCAGTCATGTAAATTTGTATCTAAGAAAGCTGGTTTCTTGTGGTAAAAGAATCTGTTAAAAATGATATATTAATTATTGTTAAAGCTTTTTTACAGCAGAAATTGAGTTTTTCATTTTCATTAGCTTGTAGAATTATTAAAAATAGCCTTTTCAACATTCAAAGTGCTTAGTTAAAAATAGATGAAAAATTAAATTTTATAATGATAAATATACTAAAAGAATCAATTTATGTAACTTGTGTAACAAATAATTATATATTTCTCTAAGAAAATGTAAAGGATCACTATAGCATGTAAACTATAAAAGAGATGTAAATCATTTACAAAGGAATATTACATGTGTGTCAAAGGTATGGGGAAAAATTCAAAAAGCTTTATTTTTATTAACATCCATACCACACAGAGAAACACGACAGATAAATGAAAACATTAGAACAAAAGTAAAAAAAACTCTGCAAGTCTTACTTGAGCGGCAGCAGTCTTTAGGGTTATAGCTTATCTTATTCCTTGTAACTATTTCGTTTATGACCATTAAAAAGTGTTGCTCTGTTACAGACTCCCCTTCTGGCTCTGAAATCGTCTCGATGATGATCCAGGATTTGATTGCCTGATTTTTGGTGGTTTTCCCCATTTTCTTAAAGGAGCAACTGAACCTCTGCCTTTCAATGATGGTAGTTGGTATGACCTTATCACATTCCTGTGATATGTACCTAACACTTGATCTGGTGCAGCAGGGTCTGCAATATCATGTCATTGGAGACTTATTTATTAGGATGAAATATGAACCTTCATATCTTGGCATAAAATTTTTCCTTTTCTTGTTCTTAGAATTACTTATTTGATGTAAAGTAATCCACACTTTGTCATCTGGTTTATAATAAGCCTGTCTTTGTTTCTTGTCAAAATACATCCTTTTTCTATTCTGTTTTTGTTCTATTCGCTCTCTGATTTGAGTTGTTAGACAAGTAAATTTTTTCAAATAAGGAGTTATTTCAGGAAAAAAGTTGTCCTTATTAATAATTGATCGCATGTCCTGACATATATCATCTGTTGTCCTATGCTCTCTGCCGAATCGCAGATAAGTGGTAGTGTCACATCTAGCTGTATTCATGGCAAAACAAATCACAGGAAGATGTTTCTCAGATATCATGTGCATGGCCTACTAAGATGGCTAATCTAGGTTTCAAATCTCTGTAAATTACATTCAGAGGAATTTGCTTAAGGATGATAAACAGGGATGAGATACTGTTTGATATCTAACAGATGACAAATTTGCTGCATGACAGCACTAACCAATTGAGATCCTTTGTCACTGATTAATCTTTGAGGAAGTCTATAGCATAGATAAACTTCCTCAAGTAGTGTTTTGGCACAGTTTGATGCTGTGACTTCATTAAGAGCCAATAACTCAACCCATTTGGTACTTGTGTCTTCCACAATACATATCCATTTCTTTCCTGTTCGGTTTTCTGGAAGAGGACCAAAGAGATCAATAGCAAGAGTTTTGAATCTTTACACATAAATAGATGCTTAAGCAGACCAGCAAATTCCTGGTTTGTTGGCTTACACCGATTAAATTTTGCACATGTTTTGACATAATCAGAAATATACTTCCTCATGCCTGGGAAATAATATCTGAAAGCTATCTTATTGTAGGTACCTTCCACACCTTCTTTGGGAGCAACATAGAGCTCTTTCAGAATTTTTTGTCGTTCTTATATCCTTGACTGATATAGTTAGCAAAGTTTTCATCCTTATCATTGCTTTCCAGACATTCAATAATTATCTTCAGATCTGGGTCTGCCAACTGTTCTTTATGAATACCACTTGGATTTCCTAGTTGGTGTATCAACAGAAATTGCATGCATTTCACAATTTGAGTCATCACAGAAATAGGTTGGCCTTGACAACATATTGACCACAACATTTGCTTTTCCAGGTATAAATTCTATTCTGTGCTTAATGAAAAGAGTGAGCTCTGGTTCAAAGCAATGTCTCCCTTCATCATTTCTCAAGTGAACTAGAGTTGTAGTTTCAGGCACTATTGAAGTTTTAGAAGAGTTTGATGCTTCCCTTGGTTTAGTAGGTTTTACATAGAACAAATACTGTCCATGCGGATTTTTGCAAAAATGCAGGTCCCATTTTGAACATCAAGATCAATACCAGCTGCATTGAGAAAATCTTTTCCTCAAGTGTGTGCTGTTATCCTTTGCTTCAGGTAGGATGAGAAGTTCTGTTGACACACTTTTACCTTTTATACACAGATTGACAATAGTTTTAAGGACAACCATGGACTAAAGTTTTCCATGAGCTAAAGTAATTGAAATTTTCTTGTTTTCAAAATCAACTCTGTTATTTCGGAAAAAGTTATGTTACTTTTCTCCTGAAATAGAATGTGAAACACCATTATATGTATAAACTGCAATCTTCTTACCAAACAATTAAAAAACAATCATACTTGACAGATCTGTAGTTATATTATAAGTGAATAAGTTCATGCAATTATAATAGTTGTATCTTCATGGTTAGAACCTGCACAAATAGGACATTTTGATCTGATTACTCTAGGCGTTTCACAACTAAAACATTAAATGGATGATCTTCCATCTAATCTGGAAGTGGAATAACAAGTTATTGGAACTTTTGAATATCGATTTTCAGCATTTTCTGGAGCATTTACACAGGACGAAATTTTCTATCTGGGATAGTTTTTCTGTTTTCATTTCTTGAATATGTTTTAACTTGAGACTGGTTCAATTGCTTTTTTGTTCCTTGCCGGACATTATCATAAGCATCCAATTTTTCAGCTAAATCTAGGGGATTAACCCAGTTTGCACAAGAGTGAAAAAAAATGATATTTGACATCTGTGGTGGATTTCTTTTCTTAATCTGATCAGCAATTATTTAGCTTTTGAGTTGATCAAAAGTTGTAGCATTCATTTCTTTTATCCATCCCTCAAAATAATAAGCTAATTCAAAGTAAAAATCTTGTCATGTTGTAATCAGAACATTTCCTGTGTAGAGAGAATAACTGTTGAAACTTATCTGCAGTTACCCTAAATCTTTTTAGGAGCATTTCTTTCACCTTTTGGTAATTTTAAGCATCTTGTTCATTTTCTCTAGCTAGCAGTGGTGCTATTTCAGCTGGCAAAGAGCCAGGCAATTTCAGAGCCAATTAAATATGGTATCCAAGAAGACTTGGGAAGATTCATAAATTTTAACTGTCTTTGGAATATAATCAAAAATAGTCTGATTTCGTCTTCTTTTAGATTAAATTTTGGAATGATACGATTAAGTTTGAATTTTGGACATTCAGAATCAGAAGTGCCTACAATTGAGGTAGATACCTTTTGAGCTTCGAGATTTACAAGAAGCTTTTCTAATTCATAACGATGTTCATTTTCTATATGCAATTGTTCCATCATCTTGTAACTTAAGTAATCTTTGTTCTTCAGTTTCCTTTCTTTTGCTAATCTCTCATATTCTGCTACTTTTTCAGCTTTCATGCTGTTATCTTCAGCTATGTTTTCAGCTTTTAAGCGATCTTCTATTATAATGCTGAGCATGTTTTTCACAAGTTTGCCCTAATTATCACTAAAATAAGATAGTGTATTTCAATTGTTGGAATAAGGAAGAAATAGTAATACTTTTGTAGTAAATAATTAAAATAATACTAAAAATTAATCAGTACAATTACTAAATATTAAAAATATAGTAAACACTGTAAAGACTTCTCTCTCTACCTACTACTTATTATGAAAGTAATAATCTTGTGAATTAAAAAACAAACAAACAAACAAATAATTATCACTTTAATTTTAAAACAATTTTTGAATATATAGAAAACAGTACAAACATACAGTCAATTTCAGAAATACTTAATTAAAATAATTATCCCTAGAGTAGTTAATGTTTTCTTACTAGTGCACAAAATTTATTAAGAATATTCAGAAATTCTTTCAAATAGATTATCAAATGATTTCCATAGACCATGAACTTAAATTTTATTATGCAGTAATAAACTATTTTATTATGACAGATACTCATTCTTAAAGATTCAAATCATTAAATAATGTAACAAATATTAAAAATGCACATTTTCTACAACAATAAAATCAATACAAGAATCAAAAATAAATTTTAAAATAACTTTCTTTTAAATAATACACAGCAATATTTTTCTTTAGTTAATTCAACAATTTTGTTCTTGATTTAAAACACTATAATTATGAAAGATTACATTTTTATAAAATTGATAAAATTCTCTTTTGCTATTCCTAAAATCATTTAAATGCCATTAAATAATTAAACAAATGTATGCAAACAATGTTATATATCATATAATGAACACACATGACTTTATTTATTGAATAAGTTTCAATTTCAATAAATCTTATACTTATTTTCCATAAAATAAAAATATATATTCATAGAGAAAGATTCTCTTTTAAGAATTATTTAGTTATTAGAGAAAAGGAGTCCTTCTTTCCCTTCAAAAAAGTACTTGAAAAGTAGTTGTGAGAACAAAATTGATTTATGAACATTGCAATACTGAAATAAAAGAAAATAAAAGCTTGTAGCGTCTTGGCAAACATGATCTGGATGATAATTAATACTTATTTTTGAACAATTTTGCAAATTTCATTTTTAAAGTAATCTGATTGCGCTTTTATTACTCAGAATAAATGATTAAATTACCTAACTACTTAAACACATTAAAATAGCATTAACCATTTCACACATTGATACAAATAAGATGCAAAATAATCCTAAAATAGAAACAAATAACAAAGAGACATGCAAATGGATCTGCTGCTTGAAATAATGTTTTTAAAAGCTTGGTTAAGCCAAAATTAATTGACATGTAATTGTTTAGTTAAACAATATGAATTTAGATTCTATGAGTTTAGGTAAACCCATTAATTCTGACAATTTAACAAAATGTAAATCACAATAAAAGGTATCACAAAGTATCATTTCAAATTTGGCCGCACATTTTGGGCATCAACTTTCTTTGTGTCATAGGTATGGGAAAATCCAAACTGCTAGCTTTATTTTTCATTTTTATTAAACAACATCTATGTCACACAGAAAACACACACAACAAGTATTCAAGCCTAGTCGTATGCTGCTGCTTGAATATGACTAGGAAATCTCCTGTGTTTGTGCTTATCTGATTCTGTGCAACTATTTCGTTTATGATCATAAGAGGGTGTTGCTCTGTTAAACATGTCAGTGAAAATAATGTGTAAAATTAATATTAATATATATAGAATGGGGCATTGTGGTGTATTTATTAAATCACTTCTGAAGATTTGAAAATGAGACAAATGTTATGATATTGATAACTATGGTTAGATGAGAGCAGTGAAAAAATATCATGAGGCTAGTTTTGTTGTGCAATTTAAATTAAAAGGATATTTATTAATTTTTTTATTGTTCATTTGAATTTATTGTTCAGAAACATTAAAATTTTACTAAATTGGAATTATAATAATTATTTTTAATATAAAAATGTATAATTTATCACATTTTTATGAGTTTATATTTTAGCACATAGTAGCCATACAGAAATAATGAAAATTTAAGTCAAAAACTGTTAGTATAATTAAAATCTTTGAGTATTTCTCTGTGACATTAAGTAATCTTGTCTGTGTGAGTATTTTTGTTATACAAATATATAATGTTAATGGAAAAGTTTGCAATTTATTATTTGCATATAAATAATTAAAATAAAATCAATTTAATGTGAATTCATTTATATAAATGTAATTTAATCATTACCAGTTATTATAATTAGGTTTAAATTATTATTCATAATTCAAAGTATTTTGTTTAAATATGGCAGTAACTTCTTTATTCCCAAGTGAACATAAATCTGCTGCAAAATACTACAAATGTGTAGTTGTAATATTTTTAAAATTTATACAAGCATTAAAGCCTTCTAAGAAAGTTATTTAATAGGATTTAAAGAAAATTGAAATAATATATTTTTCATTTTTCGGTAATTTTTTGTAATTTTTTTGGTGTCATACTATTGTTTTATATAATCTACATTATTTGTCTGCATTGTACATCTGCAAATCCCTCATGAAAAGAAAAAAACTCCATTATTTCTTAAAGCAGATAGTATCTGCCAAAAATCTATTGATTTTAAAGATTTTTTTTTTTTTACTTTTGTCATTACTGTTATAGAATGTGAATCCAAAGCATGTTCTGAAATATTTGATTAATTTGTTTCTTCAAAAAAATTTTTAAAGAATAAAATTTGGTGGGTCCTTAAAGTTTTAAATAGTGGATTCAGCTACAGTTCTTGTAGTAATATAAATTCTTTCTCTCAAGTAATATTTTCTGACATTGCTATTGCAAAGCAATTTAGTTGTGGTGAAAAAAGTATGCTTATTTAACATTATTTTGAATTGCATCTTATTTTTCCATATGAATATTGACACTTCCTGGAAATTTTTGATTTAATTCTTGGAAAATCCTTAAAGCTTCTGGAATTTGATTCTGGGAAATCTGTACAAACCCTGTTATAAATATGAAGGGATATTGTCTCCATCTTTTTCTTTTTTGGCAAGAGATGTAGTTAAAGATAAAGTAGCTGAAAAGAATTAATTAATCAATGTCAGATTAATTAAATTTATTATTTAAGTTCTCTTTATATAAAAACTATTTATTATTTTACTCACAATGTTTAAAATTTTGGTTAGTGAGATACAATTTTATAAACACATCTAATTTTCATATAAATTTAAAATAATTTTTTCTGCTTGTAAATTACAAATGATACTTATTATATTTATTAATGAAAAACTATATATTGCAATATTATATCAGTTTCCTGCAATGTTTTCAGGTATAAAATATGATGCTGAGAAAGAAGCAAAAGCTGCTGAAGCAGCAAAGAAGGCTGAGCTTCAAAAGTTGGAAGAAACAAAAAATAAGATTTCTGAAAAAAGTAATTTTTTTAACATTTTTATAGCTTAATAAATTCAGCGCATTTTTATTTTATTCTTAATTTTTATTAAATTGTAGTCTTAATTTTCAACACAAGTCATTAAAACAAATTTACACATATTAAGATGAATTTTAACTTTATATTGTAGACTAGGCTTCAAATTTTAGAGTTTTTTCTTTCTTTATTTATTGTTTTCTTTTCTTTTTTCTTTTTCTTTTTTTACAAAAACCTTATATTGTATTATGAGGAGTTATATGCTAACAGCACATATATAACAAAAATAATAAGTTATTTCTTATTATCTGAAATACTTTTACTGTGACAGTTTGACAATATATTACAATATCACTTTCTATTATAGAATATTATTTAACTAGTAAATGCCTTGTAGCCAAAAGTTTATTAGGCTACTAATAAATTTTATTTTAATTTGACCAATTTTAAAAATTTAATAGTGAAGAATTGTATTATTTAGATTTTAACAATGTGTGGTTTTTTATCATTAGATTTCAATTAAGTTAAGGATTCAATTTTTAAATTAAACATGATTTAGAATAAACGGGATTAAAGTTATTTGAGATTGTAAGGTTATTGATACAAGTATAGATTATTAAATTAATTGATGTCTTTTCTCCATAGTAACCCATAAAATGGTTCAATCTGTGCAGAAGAAAAAAAAAAATTCAAGTTTTATTTTTATTTTGCATTTATCTCATAACAACAACTTTCAATTTGTATATCTTTCAAATAAATCCTTTGTGGGTGTCCTTATCTTTCTATTAAAAAACCCCTTATCTATTAACATTAACTATCATTTTTATCAGATACTAATTTATTAACTAATTATCAACCACTTACTTATAATTGAAAATAGAAAATTATTAACCACTTATTTATTACTGAAAATAGAAAATTATTAACTACTTACTTGTTATTGAAAATAGAAAATTATTAACCAGTTACTTATTACTGAAAATAGAGTTATGTAGTATAATATGAAAGTTATTTTTGTTGAAATATAAAATTCACAGAATTGTCCATATATTACTAATAACATTTTGTAAGCTTCAAAGATTTATTTGATATTCTATAACTTTCAAATATATCTCTGAAACTCATTGTTAATTTTTTTTACAATTCATCAAACATGTATACATAAAATATTTAGCAATTTTTTGTCAAATTAACTAACTAGTGAATAATTTTCTAGACAGTGGCAAAGAAGAAAAAAAGGATACCTTCACAGAAAAACTTGTCACTCAAATAATAAAGAATCTGCAAGTTAAAATTAAAGATATTCACTTAAGATATGAAGATAATTTTTCTGATCCACAAAATCCTTTTAGTGTTGGTTTTACATTACATAATTTATCCTTTGAGACAACAAATGAAAAATGGATACCAGCTGTTATTCTAGAAAATGTTAGCATTATTCATAAGGTAAATACATCTTTTACACATATAAATTACTTTCCCATTACCTTTTTTTGATATTAAATTTTATATATTTTATAATCTATTAAGTTAACAATGAAAGTTCCTTATTTTGAATTTGCTTTATAATTAATAGTATTCTTCAATCCATTTTTAGCTCGTTGTCTTGGATAGTTTTGCTGTATACTGGAATAGTCAGTCAGATTTGTTTCATAAATATGATGTAGAAACAAGGCAGGTAAGTATTTGCTTGTCCTTTAAGTGAAAATTATTTGGTTTATATTTATGTAACAAAGTTTCTTTTTTTGCAATTGTTGCTTTAAAGATTTTAAATTATCTTTTTTAGAAGGAAATGGAAATTTGTATTGCCACATCTACATTTATACCAGAGAATGTTAAATATAGTAAGTTTAATTATATATTGATTCAGTGTAAATTAATGTTTTTCTTCAAACTCATTTCTACTCATTGATAGTATAATTTTATTATTTATATATTGCACAATATTCATATATTGTTATTTAAGGAATCATAAATTTTTTTTTATTTGTTTATTTATTTTAAAAAATTGTGGATTACATGAAATAATAAATATGTGTCTTATCTTGAATCAATTTATATTTGTTTCTGTCTGAAAATTATTTTATTTGTATAGATGGAAATTTTATGAGTGAGAAATCAATCAATGTAAAATATATTTTACTTACCAGTTGTATTTTTTCAGTCCTAGGCCCAATCAATTCAACTGCTCAACTAAGATTAAATTCTAAACCTGAATCTGATGGATCTGGATTTAAAATTCCCAAAGTGTGGTTGAATGTGGTTATGGAAGAAATAGCTGTTGGATTTTCAAGATTTCAAGTGAGGATAAAACTTTATTTAAAAATTTAAAGTTTATATATTATCAAGTGTTTGTAGGAAGGTCATTTCAATTACAATTTACTGGAAAAAATATATATTTGTCAACATAAATTGCTATTACCATGAGTCTAAATATTTAGAAATAGAAAATCAGTAAAAATATTAAGAGATAATTAAGAAATAATCACAGTCATATTCTAATTATATATAAAGAGATAATTAAGAAATAATCACAGTCATATTCTAATTATAAATATTATTTTAAAAATGAAAATTAGGAGAAAATTATAATCCTCAATTTCAAATTAGTCTCTTATTAATATGATAGATACATAATGCTCAAGTATTTTTCCAATGCATTTACTTGAAATTTATATTTCTCTTTTGTTGATGAATAAATAGGAATTTTTAAAAATAAATTTGTACTTTTTAATGCATATTTTTTAACAAGTATTTTTTATGTTGAAGTATTGTATAATTATTACTTTTTTTAATTACAATGCAATATTATTCAACATCATAAAATAATTTAAGTATCACAATATTTTTAGAGAAAGCTGTATTTAAAAATATAAGGATTTTGAGAAATAACTTAATTATTTTAGGATATGTCATTAAGAAATAAGGATGAGATAATTGTATTTAAATTACCTGAGTAAAATATTAAATAAAGATTTTGGAAATATAATATAAAACTACATTAAATACAGCAAATAAGGCATTATAAAATCTAGATGCTCAAAGAAAAAATATATTTTAGAACTTTGATTTTTCTAATTATAGTTTAGTTGTAAGAAAGAGAAATAAGAAATTTCGTAGGATTTCAGCATATCTGTTACATTATATAATTAAAAAAAATTAGAGCAAATCATGTACTGGTTAGAAAAACCAACTCTCTTTATTAATTTTATTGGAAGAGCAGAAGCAAAGAAATATTTGTATCTCATTTCTTCAGTCTTATAAACTTAACTATAAAATTGATACTGAACCTCGACTGTTAATATTCTTTTATTATATTTCTTTATTGAAGGAATTTTTACCAGCCACTTTTCTAAACATTTTTTCGTTTCCATTGTTGTGACACACCTGAGAATTTATTCTGTCATTTGTATGTCTGTTGTAAGATAGTGTCCTTTATCAGCACTGTGAGGACAAAATGTTACATTATATTTATTTTCTAAATGTTATAGTTTGTGACCTTTTTTGGATCCCTTTTATGTATATGTAAATAAATATCTATGTGCATAAATATTCATACAAGTGTGTGTGTGAATATGTGTGTGTATAAGTTTGTATCTGTTATTTCAGATTGACTTGCAATGAAAAATTGACCTGAATAAAAGTATTCTTTCTAAAAATTATGACAAAATATTTTTTTATATTTATGTTGTTTCATTATTTTATTTTCTATTTATTTGCCCTTTTTATTTTATTCTTTCAGTATCAAGATTTGTTTAAGTTCTTAGAATCACTTGATCGGATGACTTTATCTTCTTTATATAGAAAATACAGACCTGATGTTCCAAAGATAGGGCATGCAAAAACATGGTAAAAAAATCAAATTTTTTTGAGCTTCTCTAAATTATTATATTCAATGTATTTTAGAATTTTTTTAAAGCAAAGCTAATTATGTACTTTTTCTTTCTTAAATATTATATTTAAAGCTATATTTTAAGTACACTTATAAACTTTATATTCTCTTAATGTTTGATTATAATTTATATACATCAAAATGATAATATTATTTACGCTCTTACATATATTTTTTTATAATTTTTCATGTTGAAAGAGATGCATTGCTTTTAATAATTATCTACAAACAAAAGTAATGAAAATTTACCAAGCATTGAAAGTCCATCAATGAAATTGAGATGCTGGTTAATTATTATATTTCAGTAGTCTAAAGGATTAATTCTGTGAACTGAGTGAAAAGTAGTACTGAATACAGAGACTTTCCATATATATTTTAATTAATTTTGATATGATATTGATATTTCTTAAATTATCATGATTCATAAATGAATTATTTTATTTTGTAACATTAAGTAGCTATTATTATGATATTAAAAAAATTTCTAAAAATTATAATATCTAATGAAATATCCTCTTATTTCTTTGTTTTTTGAGAATATAAATGCACTTGATTGAAATTTACTACACTAAAGCTTTTGGATCAACCCAATTAAATATATATCTATTGAATGAATTAAATTATTAGTCAAGAACGAATAAAATTGTTATTTATACTTTTATACAGTATATTAAATTACTCATGATTCTAAATATCTTTTTTTTCATAAAAACAAAACAAGTTATATACTGTAGCATTTTTAAATATGTAACCATATTAAAATCTGATTTAGAACTTAAATTAATTTGAAATATATCTTTATATATGAGACTTTTATGCAACAATTTAATTATCTTAATTCTTTAAATTCAGTAAAGTTATTTATTATATTAATACTCAACATTATATTCAACATTCAACTGTTAAATACTGTAAAATTTCAAATATTTTTAACTTTTAGAATATTCTAAATATTTTACCTTTAATTAAAATATAATGAAAAAGAAATTATACATATCCAAAATAGTCAGGAATGAAGGTAAAATCAAAAAGGAATTCTGCCAACTTATTGGGGCACTAATTCTCAGCTTTTCAATTAGCTTACAAAGAAACTGACTATCTTGTGTTTGTTTAAATATTTTAAATTAACAAATATAAATAAAAAATAGAACATGAATGAATTAATTATGTTAAACAATAACACATTAGACACATTTTTGTTCATGCAGGTGGAATTTTGCAATAACTGCAATTCTTGAGGAGGATATCCGTCGAAAACGAAGAAACTGGTCTTGGGACCACATGAAAAGTCATTTAGAATGCTGTAGAAGGTATAAAGCAGTTTATGTTTCAAAGTTACTTGGAAAAAAATTTACACAAGACATGATGAATGATCTGAATGTGAGTATTGTTAATCACTATATACTCTTAAATATATTTATTTACAATATCAGTGTACTAATAAAATCATTGTGTTGTAAAATGATCAAAAAATTTTATTAATCACTTTAAATATTTTTATCAATAGTTATTGAAATAGTTACTAATTATTTCAAAATCTGTATCCTTGGTGAAATAACAAAAAGTATAATATTTTAATTTGATAAACAAAATAAATATGATTTAGGAGAATTATAAAATTAGAAGCCAATAACAATAATGAATTTTAAATTTTCTATACTTTTGTGTAGGCATTGATTTTTAGATTTTGAATTTTTTGATTGAACGTAATAATTTCTAGTAAGTAAAATAATTAATCAAAGTCAGTTTCATATAAATTATTGATCTATTTTGTGTATTATTAAATTCTTTCTCAGTTGAGTATTTACTGTAAATATTTTCAAGTTATACAATTACTAATGATTAATTACTTTGCAAAAAATACTTCTGTAATGCTGTCTAGAAGTTGATAATAATTTTATAATATCTTAAAAGTTTTTTATCTATGACATGACAGCGTATTAGTTATGAATCACAAAATTCTGAAAATTATGATCATATACTAAAATATTTTTGTGTAATTTCATCCAGTTTATTAATTTAATATTATTTGTTATCACATAATTTTCTGGCATCCAGTTTTCGTTTTAAATATTTGATCTAACTTTTAAAATAAATTTATTTCTTATGATATGTTGCATTATTAATCTAGTCTGGAAATGTCCTTTGCCCCTGCTGAAAGGTGATTCCTCTCGTATACCCACTCAGATAGCGGGAAAAGGCAGTTTAATAAGATCTTGGTCTAAGTTTATAAGTCTCACCCAGTCTCTTGACGAAGTACCATGGATTGTTGGGAGGAATTTTCATAAGCTTATGCAATTCAGTTTTGGCCAGGGTTGAAATCTCACTAGATGTAAGCTCTCCACCTGGGTTTACTCCCTCTTTTGACGCCGATCTGGCCAAGAAATCCGCTCTTTCATTCCCCTCTACTCCAATGTGTGAAGGGATCCTTTGGAAGTGCACTGTGTGTAAAAAATTAGATAAATATTTTGAAACTAATATTGGTTACAGTTTTGGACTTTAACTCAACCAACCTTGAAATTCCAAACATATTTTTTGAGTAAATATTTAGGCAAACAAGTAATATTTGCATTATTAGAATCTTGTATTCTTCTGATTTCAATTGCATTTAAGAAATATATTTTATAAAATCAAACTATTTTTTCCAAATTTATAAGGATTTCTTACTTGTAAAACTTCATTGTTTTTTTAATGCATTTTTTATGATATATAATTGTCAAAGTAATTTTTGGATTCTTGTTTTAGGAATGTGAAAAAACATTAGATGTCTTTAATATAACAATTGTTCGTAAAAATGCAGAGTTAGAAGTGAGTAATACATTTTATTAATTCTACTAAATAAAAATTTATTTAAATTTTGTTCGCATTGTTTAAATATTGTATATTATAATTAACTATAGAAATTCCAAATTATTTACCAACATTAATATTTTTAGCATAAATTTAATCTTAAGAGATTTTATATGTATATTATTTTTTTTTATCTTAGCCCTTTAATATAAAAAGTGTTATAGAAAAATACAAAAAGAAAGCCATCCATATATTTTGTATTTAATATGTGAATTTCCTTGTGTGTGCATATTAATTAAATTTTACAAATCATCTTTATATTTAAGAATATTATATCATTCTTCATAAAAAGTTAAAAATTTTATCGATATAATATGTACAAAGAGGTTATGTCTTAATTAAATAATGCTGGCTAGGTATTATGATTGAAGTGTTTGAAAAATCAAGGAAGTTATTGTATTTTTAATGAAATTTAAAAACAATAGATTTCATAGGTGGAGAACTCTAAAAAATTACTTGCACCTTGAAGTCTCTTCTAATTTCATGCTCACCTTTATCTAATTTCTCCCAATTATTTCTCATAGGGTTGTGAGGAGGACTGTTGCAAGTTACTATGTTGTCCAAATCATTAAAGGCTCTGTTTATAATTTTAAGAAAACAATTTATATCCAATTCATTATTCTCGTTTTTATGGTGAATAATGTACATTGTGATTCATTATATTATTATTTCTTTTGCTATTTGTCCTGTCTTTTTTAGTTTTGCCATATTTTATTTTTTATTCAAATCATCCGAAAAGGGTTTTGTTTTGAAAATGCTTTTTTGTAAATATTTTTCTTTATGTTATTTTTACACTGCAATAATTGATTCATGAAATTTTATCATTTATTTCAAATAACTTTTTATATGTTATTATCCCTGATATCTTTAAGATACTGATTTGTATGTAAATAGGACTTATTTTATTAAGAAAAAAAGATTTTCGATCTATTATTAGGTTTTGTATCAAATTTAATTTTAAAAGCAAAGGGGAAAAAAGTGCTTTAAAAAACTTAATTTTGTAGGAAATTTTCTTATAAATTAAAAAAAATATTCTTGTTGGAAAACCTTTGACTTTGCCATTAACAGTAAAGGCTTTTATTTAATGTTGATATAATTTATTCCTTTATGGAATTTTTGCATTCTTAATTTTTAATTAACATTTTATTACAAAAAATTGATTTATTTAAGTTTAAAGAGTGAGTTTTTTTATTATCAATAAAATATTTTGGCTGTGTAGCAAAAGTTTCTGAATTCAAAGGAAATTTTTACGAAAACATATTATTGTATGTATGTTTTTGAAGTAAACTTATTTACATTTTATATTTTTTCTAAAGCAAAATAATAAGTTAAATATTCAGAATTTAAAAATATCATGGATATTTTCTTGATGAAATTTTAACACACTTAAGAAATTGATTATAATAAATCTGTATTATATATATATAATTGATAAATTCAATTTATTTCTTATTGATATGTTCAGTTAAATTATATACCTAATTTCTAAAGTCATCTTGATTTTTAACTTATACCTTACATATAGTTTCATTTCATGGATATTAAATTGCGAAGTGATATATATTTATTCGAAAACCATGTGCAGTGCTACAGGTATGCATATCAATTAAGATGATTTTTAACAGATGTCGCCATGTATATATGCAAACATTACAAAATCATGACATGCGATTTTTTTATAGTTTGACCTTTGATATTCACATTTATTTTACATTTGGACGAGTTTTAGCGTGCATTTTTTTTTTTACTGTGTTGAAAATGTCAAATTTTATGCCTTCCGACCACGAATCACGGAGGGCATTAATTTTTTGTTACCATCTGAAGAAAAATGCTGTCAAATTGCATCAAATGCTTGTAGAAGCATACGGTGGCAATGCTGTGAGCCATGTGCAGTGCTACAGGTAGATTGAAAAGTTACAAAATGGTGATTTCAATATGAGAAATGAAGAACATGGCAGACCAGCAAAAAAATTTGAAGATTCAGAATTGCAATCATTACTCAATGAAGATAAGGACCAAACGCAAGAGCATCTTGCAGAACAATTGAATTTTGACCAGAGTATTGTTTCTCATCGTCGTACAGCAATGGGCAAGATAACAAAGATCGATAGATGGGTACCACATGAGCTAATGAATCGTCAGCTGGAAAACCGAAAAATCATGTGCGAAATGTTGCTTGCCTATTCCAAATGCAGGTCATATCTCTATTGCATTGTGACTGGTGATGAAAAATGGATTTATTTTGAGAATCCCAAAGATAATCGATCGTATGTTGATCCCAGACAATCATCCAAATCGATGGCAAGACCGAATAGCTTCGGCCACAAGACAATGCTGTGTATTTTCTGGGATCAGGAGGGGCCAATCTATTATGAGCTTCTCAAACCCTGCAAAACCATTAATACTGATCGCTACAAACAACAATTACTTGATTTGAATGATGTTATACTTGAAAAATGCAAGCAATACATGAAATGGCAGCACAAAGTGATTTTCCTTGATGACAATGTACCTAGCCACCATGCTAAATCGACTGAGGACATTGTTAAAGTGCTTAGATAGGAGCCCTTAGCATATGTGGCTTTTTCTCCAGACTTGGCTCCTTTCAATTACCATTTATTTGCATCATTGAGACCAGGCTGATTGGGTATTAGCTGACCATTGCTTCACTTCTTATGAAAACACCAAAATTTTGGCTTGATGACTGGCTGACCTCAAAAGACCGATTATTTTTTGGATGTGGTATTCACAAATTGCCCCAGAGGTGGGAAAAATATGTAGCTAGCGATGTATATTATTTTGAATAAAGAAATATTAACAGTTTTCTGTTAATATTTCTTTATTCAAAATAATATTGCAAATTTATTGTGTTATTTTTAAAACAATTGTCTCATTTCATTTGCATACACCTGGTATACTATATTGTACATATTTGTATATATTTTTATGAAATTAATCATGAAGTTTGGTATCTTACTCTATATAATCTGCAAATTATGTGTTAAAAAATTCCAAATTTTGTTATGTGTATTATACACAATCTGATAAAAAAAATTCTCCATCAAAAACCTTATAATAAATTTTTAAAAGAAATGCCTGTTATGTTTTATAACAGATGTTGTCATGATATAGTTGACTTATTTCAGCAATTAATCAGTTCTATCCATTTATATTTAAGAACAAATTCAATTCTTTTAAAGTATTGCAATTGTTGTCGGCTATCATTATTTCATATTTTATCTTCACCTGAGCTGTTTCATGCTGAAAATATTCGAGTTTATTTATCGTCATGTGGAAATAAAAGTGTAAAGACTACATAAACTAAAAATTATTGAGAGAAGGGGAATAAAATGTGGTGACAAATGTATTAATGAAAAGTGAAACAAAATATGTTCAGTACGAAAAAAAGTATCCATTGTGCAGTTCAAAAATAAATAATATTTTTCATTTAATTATTAGCAAAACAAGTATATGTTATTTTTAATATATGTCTAACCTTTTGAAAGCTATTAAAAACTAAAAATCAGAAAGTTTTACTATTATCTTCTCAGAATTATTATTCATGATCGATCTGGTGCTATCATATCAGTTTATTTTACTTTGTGTTGAAGTGGATCCAAATAGGATCCTATAAGATGTTTTTCATAATGAGTATTTTTTTCTGCACAAATTATTGTATTTTTATTTATACTAAGTATATTTTATTTTATGTGACTGCACATTATCAGCAGTATATATGTTTAATTATTCACCAAAAAATTGCAGTGAATTATATGTTGCTACAGATTATGCAACACTTTTTTAAAAATTAAGATTCATTTGTTCTAGAAATTCTTAATTCAAACAATTATTTCAGTTTGTTAAATATGCTGTTGAAATTTTCATCATGATTAATAAGTAGCTATTATGTATCATTTTCTGTTAATTATTAATTGTTTTTAACTAACCTTAACTAAATCCATCAAATTTTCATATCACAACAATTTTAGTATGGTAGGAAAATTTTAACGACACATAATCAATATTTATGCCTGAAATTCTTAGTGTTTCAGCATCAATAATAGATTTATAAATGTTATAAAAGTCTTCATAATAGTGAAGTTCAAGAAAATAAGTCATCAGCTTTTACAATATTCAGATCTTTATATCTTTTACTAATAATACTGTTCAGAATATTCTTACAACAGTGACTTTTTCATTTTGAAGCTTGTTTTGCAAAAATATTAGTCTCATTGTCATTTATGTCTTTAAAAAGCATTCACATTGTTTTGATTTCTACTAAGCATCTTTTCATTTATTCTAAACATTGTCTTTTGTATGTCTATTAAATTCTTCACACCGATTTTAGTATTTTTATTTTTAAATGTGTCTGTTTATTAATCAGGATTCTTTTTGTGTTTAATAATATTGTGTTCTTTATGTTTTATTTTTAAAAGGCTAAAATTTTGATACCTTTGACAGTTCCTAAAGATTTAAGAATGCATTCTTATGTTCATTTTAATTAATATTTAAAAAGAAATGTCACAAACTTGTCTGTATTTTGAAAGCTAATAAGAAAAAAATAGAATGTAATATAATGAAAGTTTATTTCAAGAAAATGTATTCGTTTTGTTGGAATAACTTGTTTGCATTATTTAGTTTTAATTTATAGCTTAGCTTTTTTGCGCTTAAAGAAAAATAAGTTTGTTACAGTTAAGGAATCC
The DNA here is from genome assembly GCA_030067965.1 of Latrodectus elegans. Taxonomy (NCBI): domain Eukaryota; kingdom Metazoa; phylum Arthropoda; class Arachnida; order Araneae; family Theridiidae; genus Latrodectus; species Latrodectus elegans. Next base: position 43,316,899 of record CM057820.1, on the reverse strand, counting down.
AAGACTTTTAAATTCTCATAAATGTTTATAAAAAGAATGAATGATGTGACTTTCATTGCTTTCTGCACTTATATACTATAGCATGCAAAATGCAAATAATAATTTTTTTGTTTATTTATGGGGATTATTCCAATGCTTTTACATTTTCCTTTGTTATTGTTTCTTCCTTTTTTTCAAAGCTCTGCTTACAATTTATCCAAGATAGTAAAAAATTGAATATTGAGCTTTATATTTTCTCTAATAAACTTTGAAATTTTTATAAATAAAATCTGTCTTCTGTTTATCCACATTAATTATTTGCATATGATTAAATAGAGAATAGCTTAATAGAATGGAATTAGATTTATATCAGGATGTTAATACCTGGATAATTTAAAATGAGAGTTATGTTTTATTTTGTAACTTTGATCACAGAGAGAGTAAAATTAGTTAAAGTATAATGAACCCTGATTTGTGCACTTTCTGTAAACGTGCTTATGCTATAATGTAATCAATTACAACTGTGTAACATTTCTTTCCAGAACTCATCTCACTTCAAGAATGGAAATGTGAGATTTGCATTCCTCTTTTAAAATAGTCATTTATACATAATCATAGGAAGTATAGAAAAATTTGTGCACCATTGGATCTTTCTCTTTTTTACTTTCTCATTATGTAATTTTTCTAAAAAGTATTGATAATTACTATTTTTAAATAGTACTGCTTTTATTTGTTGCAACATATTTGTGCTTTGCACTGTATGCTACAAATGTGAATTTTCTTGGAACATGGATGAAAAGAATCTTATTTTCAGCATTAAATAACTTCTCAATTAAAAAAGTTTTCAAGTATTCTATATCCTATTCTCAAGGGATGTGGTATCATATTCTTTTGGATCCCAAGTCACATTGGTCTTGATGGCAATAAGAGGGCTGATACAGCTGCTAAATCTGGTCCATCTCTACCATCAATTCCTTTATATGATGTGAGAAGAGGTGTTAAAAAGCTAATTTATTCTCTGTGGCAGGAGTCATGGAACAGAAGGTCAATAATAAATTTCATGCCATATTTCCATACGTTTCCTCATTAAAACAGTTTTAATGGTACAGAGTGCTGATATAGGATTAATTCGCCCTCATATCGGACTCACACGTTTCACACATGGACATTTGTTTTTAAATTAATTAAATCTTTGATTGTGAAATGTGTGATGAACCATTTACTGTTTACCATATTTTAATTTCATATCCATATTTTAGCTACTATCTTTTACTCTTTTTTAATTGGGATCTTTTAACTTTGTTTGATATGTTGGGGGATTCACCCACAGGAACCTATTTTCATTTTTAAGAGCTATAGGTTTCTTATATTTTATTTGGTTTATCTTTTTTCAATTTTGGGTGATTGTGTTTACAGTTATTTTTATTCTTTTCTCTGTATTTAGATTTTAATTTTATTATGTATACAAATATTTTTGTTTCTTAAATTTTTTAACATTTCTAGGTTTTGAAAATAAATTTACACATAAATCTTAGTTTTGGCACAGCTTATCCTTTTTTAACATTTCTGGGTTTTGAAAATAAATTTACACATAAATCTTAGTTTTGGCACAGCTTATCCTTTTTTGGACCTTACACGACAAGACCTAACCAACCAACCATCTATATCTCATTGAATTTGTTTTTGATAATTTAACACAATTGCTGCCACAGATACCCTGGCTCATTAGTGTCGTGCTACTTCATATGCTGGTGATGTTCTGGAACAACATTTGACCGTGATAAGTTATGTGATTTAATTTTACTGTGGCTATGCAGGTTTAACAAGTGGTTTTTGAGGCATGTTAGTGAAGCATTATTTTATATTTTAGTTGTGTGGTTTTTAAATTTTGTTTTTCAGTTTTTCTATGTGCATTTTTAAAAATGGAGGACAGTAAGTTCAGCTTCTGAGGATGGATATATAAATTTTACTGGCAGCGAATGTGGTTAACATGTAAATATAAAACTTCTTTTTATGATGCAGAACATTGTTTTGAAGTGCAGTTAAATCAATTTTATTTTCTACATTAATTTGTTAAACTGTATAGTTTATGCTTACATGTTTTAAATTGGTACTTTAGTTAGAAGTGGTTTTCCTAATTCTGGGAATTTTAGTTTATTTCAGTATAGCATATAGAAAAATGAATTAATTTAAGTTCTACTTCTGTCTCCAGTGATATGTATATTTGTAGCCCAGATATTTGTAGTGGTTCGAAATCTATTTTAAACTGTTTTGTCCCTGTTTAATTAATCTGTCCATATTAAAAAATAATAAATAACTTAATACACATCAAACTAAATCTGAAAAATGAAGGCATTTATCAGTTTCAATTGCTCTGGTAGTGTAATAATAATTTATATATATATATCTTAATTTTCAAATTTGATTTATTTGAAAGAAAAAATTTAAAAAAAGACATTGAAATTATTATTTTCATTATAAGATTAGTGTATTAAATGATAATGCAATATATTTCAATACAATTATTTATTAAATTAATATTGAGGTTCCACAATTTAGATTTAATTCATGTAAATCCTATTATGCAATTCCTCATAATTTTCCTTCAAATATTTTTTGAAATATTTTTATTGAAAATGGGAATAAATTAGATTGTTATAGTAATCCAAATACTTAGTACATTTGATTGTATATTTTTTAAAATGAAGCAATTTTTTTCAAATGATAATTATAGTATTCCATTTAACTGCAAATAAAATAGATTTTTTATTGTGAAATAAAATTGCTATTTTGATGAGATTTCAATATTTTCAATTATTCCTTGTCTTAAGCTTTTTTTTTGTTTTGTTTTTGAAAATAACTGTAATCAGCATCTCCAAATTAATATTAAAGGTATTAAAATATTATTTAAGCATTCCTGCTACTTGTGTATAATATTAATTTCACTGATTTTTAGTCTTTAAGAATCTCTTATAATTTTACCATTGAACACAATTGTTGATCTAACTACCTTTTCTACACTTAAACCAATCCTTTTAAAAGTTACATATTTATGTTAAAGAAGCATGTATTTTTTGTCGGAATAGCCACTAACATAATATTTTAACTTTTTATTTTATATTAAAAATAATAATATAAAGTGAAGATTTTTTTAAATATCACATTGTAATTATTTAAATTTTTACTAAGGAATAAAGAATTAGTAGATCCTCATTCTCTAAACTTACAAATGTGAATTATAGATAAATGAAGAGAGTTATGGAACCAAATTTGTCATTATACATTCATTATGAGATATTATAATTTTCTTATCCAAATTGTTTGAAAATACATTTTTTTACGATATCTTGAAAATAATGCTTGTAATAATTTAAAGCATGACATACTTATCATTAATTTTTTACAAAGCTTATCATTAGTTTTTTCACATCAATGATAAATCATATTTGGTACCAAGAAATGCTTTTATATTTCAACTAACACCAGTAGCATGTCAGAATTTTTTTATTCACTTCTTTCTACCTCACACTTGTATTAGTGTCTGGGAAAATTTTAAATCAAAGTTTTTAATATATGATGACATTAAATATCCATAGAATTTGAGACATATATAAATTGGACCTTCTACTCAGAATGATAAAAATGGGACTCACATGAATGCATTGTGTTTTTATTCTATAAATTTAAAGGGAAAGAAATGTTTCTGAATGACATGCTTTATAGTTGTATTTTAAATGAGAATATAGTATTTGCTTCTAATAAATACACTGATGTTTTATTTTCATTAAAGCATATGACAATAAGGTTTGCATATCAGTTTTTAATGGTTAGTTAGAACTTAACAACCAAAATCCCTTTAGTGATAGACAAACACTTAAAAAAGAGACTATCAGAGATACTTGCTAAAGAATCTTACTAAAAAGTACACATTTGGACACTATGCAATGTATAAAAAGTACTCATTAGTACGCATTGCATAAGAAGTACACATTAAAAAGTGTACATATACTATTGTAGTTAAATCATTGCATTGTTGCAATGATTAAGTATTATAGTAAACAGATATTTAAATGTATGAATAAATATAAATGTATGAATTAAAAATAACTGAAGAATATTAAAGTTAATTTATATGTGTGTGCTAAAGAATGCATTTTTATTAAAACTACAATTAAATCTAATGACAGATATGTTAGTTTAATTTTTTTCAAATTAACTGTATATTTGTATTTCAGGTAAAAAAAAAATATATATGCTAAATTTAATTTACAGAATGATTCTTTAATTTTGAAATTTAATTATTTAATTTCTTAAAATTTGAAATAATAAATCTAAAATGTTATTTAATAGATATAAATACATCTCGAAATTTAGTTGCAGTTGAAATTGTTTAGTTAATAAGATTTTTTGTGGGCTAATTCTTGGATTACTCTTTTTGGAATGAAAGGACTTGAATTGAATTTGAGAGTATTGAATAATGAAATATATTTTCTATTTTCAATATACTCATGTTTTGGAATGATGTTTCAGAGTTTCTTTTCTTGCAACTGTGGAAATCATTCTATTCTTATGACTATTTATTCCAGAATGTATTATATATTAAGTGGAAGAAAACCCTTCAATTGCTTTCATGTGTTAAGATCACAACATTTAATGGTTGACCTATCAGACATATTGATGTTTTACCTATTTATCTGTTGTTGCCAATCTTCATTTGCTAGCACAAACCTAAATCAAGTCCACAACTCTAATAATTCGGAATATTTCATGTTACCTGTAGCAGTAAAATATGTTAAATATTCCCAAAAATTAAAAAAAAAGAAACACATTTAAGTTTAAATTTTTAATAATTTTTAGTGTTTTAAATTGAAATTTTAATTGCTATTATTATTAATATATTTAATGATATTATTTATTTTACTAATTTGTTTTATTATGCAAATGTCAATTATTTATAGTGATAGTGTTCTGGGATTAGTAAATTAGACGTTCTATCATAAAATGAAATAATTTCTGAATTTCCAAGGAATTTTGCAAACTTGCATTTATTTTATAAATGTTTAAATTTAATATTTATCAAATTTTGAAGTTCAAACTTGGAAAAAGTTGATAGAAATGTAACATGTTTGAGTTTTAAGATGTTTTGAAAGTTGAATAATATTTTTGTCTTGTTAAATAATTTAATTTAAAATTTGTTTTTTTTTATCCCATCAAATTTGAATCATCATATTAAATCATGACTGGTCTAAATCTCATTAAGTACAAGAATGAGAAAATACAGAATATATTTAAAAGATATTCATTCTAAGTTTATTCTATTTCTTATGGATTTTGTGAATTAAATAACATTTTAATATTTCATGATTTCTTAACTTCATCAATTATTGATATAGTTCAGTATTCAATGATTTCTTCTGTTATTATGTGCAAGAAGATTGTTCCAATTGTTATTATGTGTAAGAAGATTCTCCAATGAATGCACAAAAGAATTGAGTTGTAAAAGTTATCTGAGGAAACGTACTCAAATTGTTTACAAATCATGACAAGACTATGTTAGGCATAGGGATTTAAGTTTTTTTTAATCAAAATCAAACTATCTAATTTATATGATCTATAATTGTTTAATTTTTGCTTTAGACATGCTTTCTTATTACAAAGAATTTATTCATTCAATATACAAAAAACTTCAGCTATATAAAAAGGAATTTCATTTCTTCTATTATGTCTGAGATTGTATTTCTTTGTTTTATTATGTTATACATCATTCAGATCAAGAATTTTTTTTATCAAATGATATCCAGAGAAAACTTTGTTTTGATAATTTTCCTATTTTTCTTTCAAAGAAGAGTTAAAATTGAAATTTTGTGTGGATTCTTGTTTTTGCTATTTCTTTACTTTTGTTACTTTCTATATACAAGTAATATTTCATTTTACACATTATTATACATTTTATAAAATTCAGAGAACTGAATTATTTATTAAAATATATATAGAAAAAAGGATAATATTTGATACAAAGGGTATTATTTTTTTTATTTATTAGATGTTACATTTCAGTGAAATATTTTGATTAATTTACTAATTCATTTTTCAAATGAAACTATTTTCAATATGCTTTGCATTAATTCATGGCATATTTAAAAAAATATGAAGTTTAATGCTATTAATTTACTTAGCAATTATGTTACATACAAAAGTAGTACTTTTATTTATAAATAAAGTTTATTCTTGAATAAAATTCTGTAACTTTTTAACATTATTTTGTATTTTTTGCTTCTTGAGGCACAAACAAAACATCATAAGGTGAGTTTTGTTGTGCTCTGATCTTAATTCTATTCGCTTGTTCGATGTAGCTTCTGTATGCTTTAAGCTTAAATGTTTGCCTTCCTTTCTGCTTAATTGAATTGTTTTTATTTGTTTCTGGATCTTTTAATATAAGAATCTTATGACTTTTTGTTAATTGCTCATAATTTTATTTTCTATTTAATGCATTGCTTATTTGTTGCATTATATATGTTTCAACTATGTTTACTATGTACTGTGATTCATATATAATATCATTTTTAGAGCAATGGAAAACAGTATATGATATATATGCTCATGTATGTAATTTGTAAAGCTTAAAATGTGATGTTAAATTATAAATCTAGATTGATTGATTATAATATAGTTGATTCTAACTTAATTGGTGATTTTGAAGGTGTTATCTTGATTAATTTAACCTTAGTTATTTGTTTAAAATATGTCTAATCCAATGTGAAATTTTACAATGAACTTCAATCTTGATTTCATAATTATATTCATCTTAAATAATGTTTTCATAAATCCAATTTTCAATGTATTTTGACAAGTTAAATTATTTTTAAAGTTTAAGTTGTCAAAATACATTGAAAATACATAAATGCATAAAATCATAATCAAAATACATAAAATTATGTTTAAATTATGAGCGTTTTTAGTGATGCATGTACAAAATGTTTATTCTTTTTTCATACTGTTATTTTATAAATTTATTCAATGTGTTAAAAATAGTTAGCTGCAATTTTTCAAAGCATTACTGATTTCAGTTACTGATAACACTATATTTTATTTGCATAGCAATGTAGTAAAGTGAACAAATTAGTGTAGTTTATTAACATAGAATTTTATAGTTTTAAAAGTCAAGTAATATAGCTTAGTAGTCTGTAAAATAGTAAACCGAACATTTAGTTTGTACATATTTTTTGTTTAAAAGTTTAGAAAGACTAGCAATCATTTTCTTTGTCTGTGCAATTATTGTGTTATATTTATGCATGAATTTATGATTATGCACATTTTATAAATGTAATTATCTTAATTCTTATTTATAGTACATACTAGTGTAAAAATATTATGTGATGTAGGCGTAAAGTTTTATCGTTTGTCATATAGCTTGCTAAAGTACAATTGAAATATTTCTACAAAACATTACACAAAAATAAATAAATAAAAAAAAAACTAGAGAATGGAAGTAAAAAATGTAAAGAAAAGCATTAAAGCCAGCCCTGTTACGCATGGAATAAAAAGTCTATTTATTAAAAGTTATACTGAAAATTGTAATTAAATTTAATGTTAAAGTCAAATAAGCCTTCTCATGTAAATAAGTGATTCTGAGTGTTCTCTTCAGCTAACTCCACATCTTCTGTTCATATAAAAAATTTTATAACTACATTTACTGAGTTTGTTTCAAATATGCTTATTGTCAATCATTGGGTTGAGACTTGACTGCCACATGGCTGCAGAACTTAATTTTATTTTGAAACATGTATTTAATGGGAAAAAACGAACAGAAACAGAATTCATATTTGTCAATAAAGGTTCTAATATAATCAGCGTTTTCATTGCATAATTATATTTTTTATATTTAAGACTTTGTTATTTGTTTCACCTTAATGATAACCTTATATTCAATGGTTAGAGACTGCACTATTAAAATTGAATGGTCCCGATGTTTCGTAAAATAATGTAAAATATCAACCTTCAGTATTGCTACACTTATAATATTGATTTGATTTTTTACATACATATTTGGTTACATATTTGATTTAAATTGTTATCTTTCAAACATTTTTATCTTAAATTGTGTTAAGGTATTTTTAGAGTGCTTAAACATTTTAAGCTCATTGTGGTTTATTTAAATTAATTTTCTCCATCTGGTATTAATTTTAATGCAGTTAAAATTAGTACTTAATGAAAGAATTGTTATACTATTAATTTCCTATATATAAAGTGTCATTGAGTTATTAAGCTAAATACATACATCAGCAGATTTTGTTAAATTTAGTATCAAATGAGTTTAGTTTAAAGAAAAATCATCTGAATATTTGCTAATTTTTTAAACTGCTGATATAGTTTGTATTTCTATTGAATCTTTTAGAAATTTAGTTGTTCCTAAATAACCTTTTGTTCATTTATAACAGTTTTCAGATGTCATTTTTTCTTTTATTATTATTTTTTTTTACAAAAATACTTTGTAGTTATAAAATATTTACATTTTGAACGAAATTTTTATATGCATTATTTTCTTTTAATGCAAATTTACAAAGAAAAAGAAAAAGTTAAAGGTGAGTTTCAGCATGACTAATTTTTGGTGTTTGGTTTTCATTTTTGTAATAGTGATTTTCCAATAGTTTAACTTAAATTTTTAAATAAAAATTTATTTATTGCATTTTTTTATTAGTTTCTTGTCATGACAATTATAGCATTAAATGAAACGTAATCCTTTAGTCAAGAGTTTCTTTTTATATTATATTTACATGTAGTATTTTATATGTGAATGCTTAAGAATAGGAAATTAAGTTTTCTTTTAATAATTTTTATATTTTAGTTTATGCGTTTTAGTTTATCTATTTTAGGCTCTAAGATCTTCTAAAAAAGAACAAAAACAGAGTTGGGGTGGTTGGTTTGGCAGTTTCTTTGGTAAAGAACAACAACAATCAAGCATTAGTTCTAATGGAGCGAAAATTGGTATTTGAAAGTGTTATTTTTTATTTACTTATTAAATCTGTGTTTGAGTTAGTCATGCACTTGTTTTCTTTATTAATTAGTTTAATTTTGTAAAATCTTACAGTTAATTTAATAAAAAATTGTTAAGATAAATTACATTTAAATATACGCAATAGATTAAATTGCTGAAAAAGAAGTCATTCAAAATAAAATTTTTATTACTGTCAATTGAGTTGAATTGTAAGGAAACATTTTAATAATACATCAATTAAAACCGTTTACCTCTGAATTAGTAAATATATTTTATAGGAATATGCTTAAAATATATATATTGAAATTATTTGAGATTTTTTTAAGAGAGGAACAATTTACATTTATTAGTTCAAATGCAACTTGCTATTATTGGAACATTTAAGATTTCCAGTGTTACTAAAACACTGATTGATTGATTTTGAATTTGCTTGGAAAAAATTCTACTACAAATTTCAAATCTGGATAATTCTGAAATTTTTGGAACAATATTAAAAGATATTGCAGTTTATAAATAAGAGACAACATAAAGTGCAAGTAAACAAAATTTTGGTAATGAAAAGGTATTTTAAATAGAAAACATTTCTGAAATGTTTATAAACAGAGTATTAAAAAAATTACATATGTATATTTTTTTTTATTTTACTCAACATAAAACCTCTGCTTATACCTGAAGAAGCAACCAATGCTTTCACCTGATGCAACCAAATCTTTATATCTGCAGAAGCAACCAATGCTTTGAAAAGTTAAGCCTCTTTTTTTATGATAAAACTCTGGAATTTTCCTCTACAAATATAGAACCTCATTCTTTATATTGTCTGGGAGCTGAATTGCAATTTGAGGTTGGGTTTACTTTCATGAGATTCTTCTTATTAATGTAAGGAAAAATACTGAGAATCAAGCCCTCCTCAAACTATTAGCCTTAGAGACTATAAATGTGATTCTACTATCTGTAAAGATGTGCACTGATGGTAGCAGAGGTATTGAGAGAGAGAATTTCTGCCAGTGGAGTGCACATTTCAACTTGTACTGGCTCTGTGGAATTTAAAACAAGGAATTCTGAATTTTTTTATGGTTTTGGATCAGAGCTTATTGACTGACAGTCGTGCTTCATTACAACTCTTATCTAAATGAACTGCAAAGGGGACGAAACAAACCTGAACATTTTCTTTTTGTCTGCCTTTCTTCTGGTCACTATATTAATTTTAAATGGATCCCATCTCCTGTTGGGATTGAAGGAAATGAAAGGATCAACTACCCAGCCAGGACTGCTGCTGAGGTAGGGACGATCCTTTGTGGGGTTCTCACATGTAGCAAGATCTCCCTTAAAGGAAGAAGATAGAATTGAACAAACTTGGTAGGATTCCTCTCTATCATCTATAGTACTTTTGGAAGAAACTTGGCTGGGTATTTTCAGCTTTCATCTAGAAAGTATCAAACTATTTTTCAGTGCTAGATGAATGGTCATGTCAGGGCATTTACTTTCTGGAAGGGACAGAAAATTTTCTTTGAGTGCCGTTGGTGGGAGGCTGACAAAGTGACCTCAGCCCATATTTTAGTTTGCTTGTGTTTTAAAAATTAGGTCTGTCAGAATCCTTTATTTTTTTAGAGTTTTTTATATTTTTAGATTTGTGGAAATTGTCTAGCAAAGCTGGGCAATCTGGGATTAGTAACAACTACAGCAAAACATATCATTTCAATATAAGTCTTTTGTTATTTATTATGTTTGTTATATATATGTAAAAATGGAATATAAAAATGTTGTACATTATTTTCCAAATAATTATCATAAAATTTGTCAACCGTAATTTATGTTATCAATTAAAAATGTTCCTTGAGTAAATATTCAATGAGACAAAGCTATATGATTGTTTAATTTACTCTCCCAAATAAATCCCATGTCCAATCATAATTTAATAAAAATGGTATCTTTCTTAAAAATTAGAAGAGTGTTCTAAATTTTATATTAAACATGGTATTTATGAAACTCAATAATATTAAGCAAGAAAAGAAACTAATTTGGTTAAATAAATTCTTGTTCTATTGATTCAAAGTATTCAATAATGTTTTATGTTATCGTTCAGTAATTTTATCACTCTTAAGATTTTCAAGAGTTGCTTAGTTATGTATCATTCCTATAATTTCATGAGCTTGAAAATCTTTCTGCATTTAAAATGAAAATTTATTTTCTTTATTATAAAACTTACTTTTAATTAAATTTGATTAAATATTTTTAGCTAAACAACTCGAGGAGGCTATGTCTGCAGAGGAAAAACTAAAATTATATGAAGCTATTGGTTACCAAGAACAATCCGCAATAACTGAGTATCCTAAAGAGGTAAAAATTAATACTTTATCTTTAATTGTAAGTGAATAATAATAAATTCAAATTCATTTTAAATATTCAATCTATTTTGTTTAAATAATTATGCTCTGTAAATACTTATCTACCTATTATTCACTAAATTCTTCCTAAAGTGATGAAGGAAAAGAATATTGTTATAACTCTAACTCTCAAATGATTGCTGAAACTTATTTAACTTTTCATATTATTATGTGATTTATTTCCAGAAAAAGCAAATCAATGGTTGTAATAATTTCATTGATGATCAGTGATTATAACAATTTCATTGCATATTATTTTAAATATTATTTTGCCAATTTTTTTTTATCTAAGACATTCTTTTGCTTTTTTCATTTAACCCTTTAAGGTGCTCTACCTATTAAAGTTAAAATATTAACAAAAAAATTGTAGTCTGTCTATTTAGCCTTAAAGATTATACAGTGAAAATTTTGTAAAGATTGCAGTTATTAATTATTAAAATTTGAATTATATCTATTTTACTATTGCTCTCTTTCATTTTTTACATATACACATACAATACATAATTAAGTATACTTTTTTAGCTTGATACAATAAAAAAGAAGTTTAAATCTACATATTTAATTTGATTATTCTGAATAATTTTAAGATATTTTTTCAATTTAAAAACTCTTCCTCCCTTATTTATAAATTATTTCTAAAAATTTATTCGTTGCATTTTAGAAAATTTCTATAATTAAAGCATCACTTATTTCCATAATTTGTTTTAAACTATGAGTATGTTGCATTTAATTGACTAATTAAATTATAACCTTATGAGGTTTATTTGAATGTGAATGCACATGAAAATCTTGTGTCATTCAGTTTCTCAAGTACTAATTATGTTTAAAAAAAATGCAAACAATATGAGGATTATAGATTCTGTTCTATGCTTAATTAAAGTGTTTAGATATTTTTTATAGTTTTATACTCAGCTTTTAGAATTTTTGTTGCCCAAGTCTCAAAGATTTTAAAATTACATATGTTGCCTGAGAATTTCAAGAATTTACCAAATCAAATTTTGAATGAAAAGAAGCAACATTTTGCTTTTTTTCTCAGTAATTTTTCACGAAAGCCAATTAGAGTAAATTTTGTCTTTTTTATATAAATGGTGTATAATCATCGTTTCGAGTATAATCTTGATGGATCATCCGAAAATTCGCTGGAATGCTATTGCGAAGTATGCTTATGAGGAACTGCTAGGTATGCACTTTACATATGATGAAGCAAAAGGGAATGGGAGGAGAAACACAGAGATTCTGTGAACTGCAGATTCCAACTTGTCATATTCAAAATCCTCTTGCTTTTTCCAGTATTAATCGAAGATTGCGAGCAATCAGCTATGAAGGGTGTATTTCTTAACAATTGGTTTGGCATATTTTACTTGAAAAACACAAACACCCCTGCCATGTGTAAGAAGTCTCCCTTTAATCGAATAAGTTACCATTTCGATTTTGTGGGTGTTTCATCACATGGAACACTGCGCCACAAGGGTTATGAAAAGGGAGCATTTTAGTGAAGCACATATACGCATAAATACTTTTGCATATGAATGAAGAAACAATGCATTACTCCTGTGTAGCAGATTTAACATGGTTCAGTGTGCACCACAAGGCAGCCTGCTTCTCTACACACACACACACACACACACACACACACACACACACACACACACACAAACACAAACAAACACAAAAAGACACACACACACACACACAAACACACACACACACACACACACACACACACACACACACACACACACACACACACACACACACACACACACACACACACACACACACACACACACACACACACACACACACACACACACACACACACACACACACACACACACACACACACACACACACACACACACACACACACACACACACACACACACACACACACACACACACACACACACACACACACACACACACACACACACACACACACACACACACAAGAAATAGATTTCTGTACAATTTTTTTGATTATCCAAGTAATCTTTTGGGGCTGCATAAAGGAGCTAGGTATAGATAATTCATTAACATCATCTTTACTTGCATCCAACACAATTCTATCAGACTGAGATTGATCAAGTGATTTAGAAACATATTTCTCTGTATCACTATCTGTATGTTCTGATTTACTAACAGAGGGTAATTTAAGCATTTTTATTGCTTCAGAAAGACTATAACCTCTATGTGCCATTTATTTGCAAAAAAAAGTAAACTAAAAACAAATTCTGTAAAATACAATATTATGAAATGAATAGCTGTGAAAAAAGAAAATCTAGAGTATAAAACTAATGCTTTTATTAGTAGAGATGATTACTAATTGATGAACTAATTGATACAATCCTATACTCCACTAAAGCTTCCCAAGTAAAGAGGCCAAAATAGTAAACATAAATAATCCTTCTCTGTAAATTTCTCAGCATTACTTCATTCCACTCCAAAAATCGGTAAAAAATAAACATCTGTTTCCCTCGTCATTGCAATCAAATCTAATCGTGCTTTGAATCATGTAAAGTGTTGTTGTGGTGCAGTGCTCCAGGGGACGGAACATCTCGTTTCATCAGATAATCCTGCGTATACTATTGCATAAAAATTTAAATTAATGTAGAATAAATAGTTCAAAGTTCAGGCAACAAAATAATATAAAAATTTCTTTTCAAGCAATTATTTTTGTATTGAGAGAAAAAAATAAAAATATTCTTTCAAAATAAAGGGATTTAATAATCTGCTATAATTGAAAATTATTGATTATCTTATGTAGTGCTGCCATCTATCATCAAAAAAGAAAGTTTAAAGAGTATTTTACGCCAAATTTTATCCATTTATAACTAAAAGCAAAAATTTGGTAACAAATTAAAGTTTGGTGTTCCATCACCCGGAACACTGAACTGCAAAGGGTTAAAACATTATAGTGTATGTGTTGAAATTTTGCATTAATAGAATTATATTTTCAATTTATAAAATATTTAAAGTATTTATTGTCTCTTATTTTCACTTAACCTTTCCTGAAAAAAATTGGCATCTGTAAGATTTTAATTTCTTATTTTATTTACTATATATATAGACTTCTGAATTCAAACTATGCTATACTTGTAAATAAAAACCAACATTATTATTGAATATTTATTCCTTTATCTTCTCTACCTTTTTATAATTTAAGCAATGTTATTCTTTGAAAATCAAGAAAATAAGAATCATTGAATAACATCTATTTCATCAAAAATTTTTGTCTTTAGATATGTTTTCTTTCTTCTTTAAACTCCATCTAGATATGTTTATATTTTTACAAATTAATAAATTATGGAATATGAAAACAAGTATTACTGCTATTCAATAAATTTTGAAAGAAGGCATTACATTTTTTTTGTTAATAAAAGCTAATATCATATTTGAAACTGTCTTCTAGGACTTTTCCTAAAATTTCCAATCATATGAACTTCATAAATTTTTTTAATGACTTTTAAAGACTCCAGACCTTTTTCTAATAGTACATGTTTAGAGAATGACTCATCCTTATTGGAATGCTTAAGAAATAGTTAAACAATTGCCTACTCTTGCAGAATCTAAAATATAAATTTATTATTGTATTCCTCACCAAGTATCAGTATGCAAATCTCCTAGTAATGGCTTACAACTTACTGAAATTATCATTTTGCTTACATTAGTCATTAAAATTCAATCATCAGTTTGATAATAAATTTTTTTTAAAACTATGATTCGTCATCATTTTTAGTATAATGTACATATGGTTATAATTAAATGTTATGTTTATAATGAACACTAACATATATTTTCTGAAAGATTTTACTGACTTACATGGAATTATAGTTTTTAATATAAAATTTAAAAACTTGTCATGTGTAGTTTTCTCTTCCTTACTATAATATTTTTTAACAATTGTTATAATTCACTGCATTCATTTTTAATTGATTTCTAATAGCTATTATAAAATTCTTAACACTAAACTGTTCAGCCAAATAACAAAAATACTTATACAGAAAGAACAAAAAATCTTACACAATGGGGACTAATTAGACATATTTTCAGAAATATTTTCACAATTGTAAAATTTAGCAAAACTGCTTATTTGAAATCCGATTTTATCTTCGAAATTCACTATTAATGCAGTACAAAATGATACAATACAATTTCTCTTTCAATAATGAAATACTTGATCAATAAAAAAAAATAAATGTTAATTGCGTTTTTTTTTAGTTTTATAATTCCAGATGGGATGTTTCTAAATATTTTAGAAGTATTGATATTTTTAAAATTTTTATAGTCATTAGTGCAGCCTTGAATGTCATCATTAAAGCTATGTTTCTCAACAATAAATAGTTGTATCAAATATTCAAATTATAAAAACATTTTTTACTTAAAATGTAAATAAAAAATTTCATTTAGAGAATTCAAATAAAACTGTTTGTAAAAGATTTTGTTTTTCTTAATATATATATATATATATATATATATATATATATATATATATATATATATATATATATATATATATATATATATATATATATATATTTGATATCAACATTTTTTGAGCCTGAGAAATGTATATTGTTAATAATTTAGAAGTAGAATTTTTAATTTATTGTAACTAATTAAATTATTTTTCTTTCAGTTTGTTGAAAACAAATTATTATTTCTTCTTCATAATCTAACTGTTACACTTTCTGATGACACAAAAAGGTAAGCATTATATATATATATATATATTATACATACATACATACATAACGCATAGATACCCAAAGATTTCAGAAACATAATAGATTATAACTGTATTAAAGTTAAATTTTAAATAATGAGATATTTTATTCATTTATAATTGTTTTAATGCTTGATTTGAATGGATATATCATTTAGTCATAACACAGTGAATATAAAATATTTAAAAAAATCAGATTTATACATAATATAATTTTTTTTAAAAATTTAGTGCAATGGTTGTGGTTGGTGCTTTCTTGTAATGTGTTTTTTAAATTGTGTTTAAAATTAAAATAATTGAAAATTACTTTGTTAATATTTAATGAATCAGTAGTAGTATGAATTATAATGATTTCATTTTGTTGTGAAATATTTTTGAGACAACTGTATAAATGTTCACCTATATTTTGAACATTTGTCACAGTTGTGTTCAATAAATTCTTCTGTCATTTATTTTAATCGGAAGTATAAGATTAAACAATAAACATAAAAATATTGCTTATATTGAAAGATACACCCATTTGTGTAGAAAATTTACTTTTCTTGAATTTGCTTCTTGATCAGCTTTCAATATTTTCTGATGTTTTATCTGTAAGATGTTGTATGGAGTTATTACCAAGTGGAAAACTTTTTAAAAGTGACTTTGAGCTTATTTTTGAATAAGATTTCATTATTACTTGTATTCCAGATAAATGAAGCGACTTAGTGATAGTGTTTTAGGCTCTCATGACACAGGTCCGAGGTTCGGTTCTCAGGCTAGGCAAGGTTGATTTAGCCTTTCATCGCTTCAGTGTGTCAATAAACTGAGTACCAAGCATGCTTGGAAACTAAACACTGGGGGTTTTGCATTAGGTTTACCACCTAACTGGGACATATGCTTTGCACCCCAGGGCCTCTCAGTCAGGAACACTGAGATGGTCACTGCAGGCCTTGGCCCATATGGGCTATCATGTCGTAGAGTTTTGTTTAATAGTTTATTCCAGATACTATTTTTTATTAGTAACATGTAAGTATCCATTCAGTAAACTTCACAATTAACAGTCAAGTTGGTAAAAAGATAATAATCCTCTTGAAAAGTTTTGAATCATCAAATGATATTATCTATACTTTAGAATATTAAAATTTTTCTTAAAATGTGTCAAAAGTTATCTTTTTCTTGACTGAATCCATACTTTCTATATGGTCTTTCATTTCGGATAATTTTATATAACTATTGCTGACTGTTGTTTTTTTTTTTTCCTCAGATCAAATGTAAAAATGTAATAAAAGGTAAGCATTTTCTTAAAAAGAAAAAAAAATAGTACAGCTAGCTTTGCACTAAAATGTTTAAAATTTAAACTAAATACATATGGATATCTATGTAAAGGATGATTCATAATTTTTTTATAGAATTTTTAGCAGTTAATAAATTTTAAATGTTTTATCATACTCCATACAAAGTCTAGGTTGGTTGGTTTGTCGCTCAACAGTAATTTTTTCACAGAATGGGTAACTAGGCCAAGACCTGTGGTTTGCAGTGTCTTTTGAATTATTATGATCGTCCAATCATAAGATGGGATTCGAACCCACAAATTGTTGAACTAAAGGCAAGAGCCCTAGCTATTCAGTTACTTACTCAGAGTATGTGAAGTCTATAATACTTACTGTTATGAATGACTTTATGCAGAGTGTTTTAATTGTGCATTGAAAAGAATCCTTCTAGTTCTATTAAAAGTAAACAAAAATAATTTTTGGTTGCTTGATTTTGAATGCAATTTAAAAGAAATTGCTAAGTCATAATAATTTATGACTCATTATATCAGCAGGATTTGTGTGTTATTTAAGATCTAGTTGATTTTCTTAATAATGTTTGTAAGATAATTTTTTTCTGAGTTTTTAATATGAAATAAAGCAGCATTTGATTTATAAACAAAAATATCACGGCATTCAATTTTAGATGCATAGATCACTTTGTTCTGTTCAAATTTATATTTATATATATTGAAAGAATATTTCTTTAAAACTAGTCCCCAAAATATTAATTTTTAAAAAGAAAAATTTATTTATATACTCGCTGTATAGTTTTATGATCCTATAGAAATTTTAAATCTTTTTTCTTCCAGAGAACTATCTGAAAGTTGTTGTAATTTCTAAGTTACAACATCAAAATTATTAATATGGTGTTTTTTTATTTTTTATTTTCAGTGAATCTCAAGTACTAAAAGCAAATTTAAAAGAAGTATCTGCTTTTGTAGATCAAAGACCTGCTGCTTCAGCTTTAAGGTACAAACTGTTTTTGTATTCATAAACATAATGTGTATTTTTAAACAATATATCATAATTATTTAATTGCAAATGACATACTGAAAATACTTTTACTAAATATTTGTTGAAGTTATTTTTGTTGCACTTACTTAACTGTGCAATATTACTTATTCGAAAAGTAAACAACTTGGATAAGAATTAGATTTTAGAAATTGTTTATCAAATGGGATATCTTTTTTGGATAAGTGAGAATCACCGCATACAATATGATTTATTGTGATTTAACTATGACAGTGTGAGATAAAATGGACTTAAAATTGATTTCTAAAATGAAAACAAATATTTTTGCTGTATGAGAATCGAAATTACAAACTATGAAACTAAAATTTATGTTAACATATTTTAGCATTCATGGCTATAGTATGATAATATGTAAAATAGAATGATTAAATTTCTGCCCTATCATTATTTGTTAATGCATAAGTTAGTGATGCATATTAATGTTTTACGACTTTATTATTTTTCTTTGTTATTACAAACAAGCATTTTTAAGCTGATTGCTATACTGTACCATGTTAACTCGATACTTTTAATCAAAATTTGCAGATAATTTTTAGAATACCTGCTTTTGGGACTAGTTTTCATGATTTGAAAATGATGTATTATTGTTAAATGTATTAACATGAAAATATTTATTATAAATGTGTCTCCTAAATTAACCAATTGTAAGTAAACAATATGTTAAACTTATGTTGTATTTATTTTTTATCCTCCTTATATATATACCCCCAATATTTGATTGAGTTTATAATTGATTTTTGTCATGGCTAAATTGTACACATTTCCATTTATTTAAAATATTATATTATAAAATGTAATTTCATTCTTTAAAATATTTTAAAGAATGAAATTACATTTTATAATGTAATAAAATAATTTTAAAATGGCATTGAATAATTCCATTATATTCTTTTTTGATATTTTTTATAGATGCTATTATTTTAAAAAAGTACTTTGTTTTATATTTTTTAAATATTTAATGAATTAAAATTGTTGTTATTTGATATGATTGAAATTATTTTTATGTGATTTATACTTAATTTAAAGAAATTCTTAATTGTTTATGGAAATTGTTTTAAGAAATTAATTGTTTAAGGTAATTCTTAACTTCCTTTTCAGTAACTTGTAAAAAATAAATTTCTTATTTATTGTATATTCAAATATGTAATTCAAATGTAAATATTGTTTTAAATGTTTTAAAATACTTTTGTAGTCAAATTGTTTAACTTATTCATTTTGTTTAATTTTTTTCTAACTGGGCCATTTAATGAAAATCATTCACGATTGATTTTATTCAGCTGCTGAATATATTAAATATTAGTTATTCTGCTTATTAATGATAGTAAAATAATTTAAATTTCTCCCTTTACAAAAATAAATAAGGTGCACAATTTTACAAAATTGTGTAGTATTCTTCAGTTTTTGATTATTCAATATTCTTTATCTCAAAAATATTCTTATTAAGTTATTACAATTTATTATTTATATGAGTGAATAAAGAAAGTGAAATTTTGCTTTATTTTAAATGTTTGTTATGCACCATTTTTGCTGTTCCTCATTCCAACTTTTGACTGTACTATAAACGTGTCATGTTTAACTGCAGGGCTTTTTGGATGTAATTAATGTAAAAGATTAATGGTTTTATTAATGTCAGTGAGCTCTTATGATAGGACAGATGATGTATCAAAGTTCTGATATTTATAAACTTTGTTTTCTATTTAGTTTTGATTCAAAAATTGAAAGCTTTATTGTAAGTGGGGTTCCTGTTGGAAATTCAACTCCTACAATTGTCTCATCACGACAGTTTGTTTCAAGCAATCTTCCACTATTAAATATTTCTTTTGAAACAAATCCTCTAGATGAATCCTGTGATCAACGCCTTAGTGTTCAAGCCCAACCTTTAGAAATAACTTATGATGCAGTGAGTATATAACTATATGCACATTTTTATTAACTAACAACTTGAGACACTGTGTAGTTTTCCAGTAAAAAAGTTGATTTCTTTGTTAATACATAAGATATTTAAAAAATATATTTATATATACATACAAATTCAAGATTTTACAGTAAGAATTCATTTAAGTGGGATGTCAATTTGTACAGTAAAGTTCATGTAAAAAATATAAATATCATATTTTAAGAAATTTGATTTTTTATTTAGTGAGGTAAGCTAATTTATTAAATGGAATTTCTCTTAAAGGTACATAGCATTTTTATATTTTATTAAATATTTCTCATCATAATTAATTAGTAAATTTCATTTTAATTTAAAGAGTATTATTTTATTGAAACTAAATTGTTTCCGTACAATGAAATAGCTGGATATTAATCTCAGGAGAGGCACATTGTAGAATTTAGGCAATGTGATTTTGGTGTTCAATGTTCAACAATATTGGGAATTTTTTTTCTATGATTGTGGCTGCATATTAAGTTTATTATTGATTAAGATTCTTTGATGTTTAAGATTCACACAAAATTTATTTTAATTGCAATAATTCAATATAAATTTCATCTTGTAATAAGGTTACCTTAAAAAGGCTGTGATAATTATACATTTTCATTTAATTTTTTAAGTACAAACTTTTTTATTTTTTTAATTAAAAGTCTTTATTTTTTAATATTTGTGAATTTTCTAAAAAAGGAATATTAATTTTGACTTTAATTTATAGCTGTATAAATTGGCATTATGTCATTATATTATGGTACACCAACTTTTGTAAATATGTATTTTGGAAGAAATAAATGTGTAGTAAATTGTGAAGCAAATACATTAAAATTTTGATGTAAATTTTAAATTATCAGCAAAATATTCTTATTTTCTTTAAGTATGTTAACATCTGTTAACAATTTATGTATTTTTATTTCAGGCTACTATAAATAATCTTTCAGAAGTTTTTAAACCTCCTGAAAATCCTGCTTTGCAGCAGTAAGTAGATAATTCATAAATTTAAATTATAAACTATTTATAGATTTTGTTATCCTATTTCTAAAAATATCGTTATATTATTTTAATATTTTAGATATATTTTTTATGACATATTTTGGGAATTAAATTCTAAATCAAATTGGGTTTTCTTTCAATGCAAGGATATTTTTTTTTGATACAGACGTGAAATTTGGTATTTTTGTAAAAATGGAATTTGTCTGTGTAAAGAAAAAAGTTAGAAAAATAACATTTTAATTTTTTTTTTTTTTTTTTTTTTTTTTTGTAGGGAAGAATGAATGTGAAATTTCTAAGTAACATTATATGTAATGAAATGTAAATTAATAAAACAATAAAAAAATTAATTTAAATAGTTTGATTTAAATTTTTTAAATATAAATTACACATGATTTATTAAGCATCAATATCTGATATTAAATTGGAATTTTGGTGTTTATTTTACTCACTGATTATTGATTTATATAATAAAATAATCATTTAAATTAATCAATAGAATTAGAAATTGCATTATTTAATGTATGTCATTAATAGAGTATATGATTTATATATTTGCTTCATTCAAACATATATTTCTTTACAATGTAAACTACAATTCTTTTACTATTTAAAGTACATTTAAATTTTTTAAATTGTAGCTACATAAGTTAAAAAAAGAAAACTTAAATATATAGTCTGTAATACTAATTTGTAGAAAACTCTGTCTAATTCATTAAATGGAAATTACATTTAAACTATGTTACTGTCATAATTATTTATTCTTTGAATTTTGATAAATGTTTTAAAATAGTATATTTGCATTTTGTGTTGGCTTTATCCCAATTACAAACAAAAGTTTTGAAAAATCTCATTTGAAAACTTATTTTCAAAACTGTTTCATTTGTGTTTACATTATTTTAATTGTCTTATTTTATGAATATGAAGCTTGAATCATTTTAATTAAAGAATGATATTTTTGAAGAAACTTTGGATAAAAGAATGGACAAAGAATTTGACTGATACACCTTTTAAATTGTACACAACTAACTGTATTGCTAATGTTGAAATTTAGGATTTTTTAAGTGATTAATGTGGAATAGTTCCACCTAATCTGATTCCTATCTTAGTTCATATGAAACAGCTTTAATAGCTTCAGTACTTATTTGCAATTATTAATAGTTTCTAATGTGCCAATATTGAAAGGTTCTTTTGTAAGGAGTGTTTATGGCCTGAAATTGTCTATTGAAATTGATGTACTATGCTCAATATTCTTATGTACATGGTGCCTAGAATAATCTATGCTTGGAATGTTAGGAAAAATAAATGATATTAAGAACATTTGATGTACTGGCTTTATCAACATCATAACAAAAAAAAGGAATATTTACTTGATTTGAATGAAAAGGAAATACTTATAATGAACTTCAACAAATATGCCCACTTGTTGCCCAATATTTCACATCAAAACTTTCTGAATATACACTCATTTGTAATTTGATCATGGAAATTATTGGATAGGGCTACGATTTTGCAAAACAAGTCAATGAATTACTTGTTTGAATGAAATACTTTTTTGTAAAAAAAAATAATAGTGAAATGCATTGATAAATTGAAAATAAACTAAAGGTTTTTAAAAAAATTTATCTATAAAACAAAAAATAAAATTGCCTGATTTTTCATTAGTAAAATGAAAGTAAAAATGTTTTTAGTATGTGTATAATTTTACATGTTCCTTATACATCGTACGTACTAAATATTTTTACCCTAATAGTATTTTATTTTTTAAAAAGAGAAGTTTGTTGAAATGATCTTAAGATTATTATTTTTATTTTACTTTAAGATTATTATTTTTATTTAAGCTATTTTACTTGTCCCTACAAGTTTGCAAAACAAAGTGTCTACTGTTGTATTTTATTTTGTTTTGAAAAAGTTTAGTTATTTTAAAATAATTAAGAACTAAACTGAAATTGTAACTTTTACATTTTATGTTTAGATATTTTTAACCTGTTATGAAATGACATTTTATGTGGCTGTAATTGTTCTAAACATTATATTTATGAAATTTAATTTTTTTTTCTTTTAATGGAGCTCTTTAGATAAGTGAGTATATAGTATTTTTCTCTGTAGGTGCATTTTCAGTAAATGGTCTTATATTTATTTTTTTGTAGCATTGTTTTTCTTAAAAGCATATTGTTATGAATTTTATTTTCTTAAATGTAGATTCTTATATTATTTAATGCTAGAAATTTATTATGGTTTTTAATAGAGTATTTGTAGAACAGTTCATAACTTTGTTTTTAATATTTCTCATATCGTTTCTTATTAGACTTCAAGCTACAGCTATGTTGAAATTGGAAGATTTAAAAGAAATGTCAGCATTTGGGTTACAGTATGCTATAGAACAACATAAATATTTAGATTTAAAAATAGATATGCAGCCAGTTTTCATTGTCATACCTGAAAAAGGAGTCCTTCAAGAGTAATACTATTTACATTACTTATTTTTGTAACAGTATTTTTTTTGTTGAAAAATATTAATAGAACATTGATTTGAGACTGCATAAATTACATCCATAATATTTTGAGAATTAATTTTAGATTACAGAAAAATGTTTTTTTAAATAACTGATAACTTTCAATGAATTAATTTTTATTTTTCAGTGTATTATTTTTTGGAGATTTGAAGAGTAACACTAGACATTGTATAATGCTGATCTTATTGGTAACTGTTTAATTATTGGCAGAAATATCATGTACCAAAATTTGTTTGAGAAAATTAATTTATGAATGAAACATTTCCAATTAATTTTTATTAAAGAAAGTTAATCCAAAACTCTTCTTTTACTACAAAATGTGTCACAAACCTTGCAAAAGTAATTATATTCAACCACAAAATATTCATAAAATGACAAGATTAACAAAAGAATTAAAAATTTAATTGACAAAGGAAATTTCAAAACTCCCTAAAAAGTTAGAAGAAACTGCATGCCAACAAATTGAGATACTTTAATTTGGCTCTGAAAACAGCTTTGGCACTTGCATGCAACCTGCAGTTCAACAAATTGTGTCCAAGATCTTCCACAATGTCACCACAAACACAAAATCCCCTATCCACAATATTAAAGGGAAATAAATAACCTTTTAAATTTCTGTGGTCAGTTGCTATTTGAGTTAGTTTAAAATCTGATGAAAAGTTCTTATATTTCAGAGGCAATTTAATTTATAAGAGTATATAACGTCTTTTGTACATAGTTTATTAAAGTAATAAATAATTGTCATTGGACAAATTCTTAAATCCCGGTACATTTAAACATTGTTTTCTTCAACAAAGTGCATTTTGTATTTTAAAAACTTCTAAATTATGTAAATTATAAAACACATAATAGTCCCTTTTATTAAATATTAAAACATTTAAAACTATCATGAAGTTCTTATTTAGAAACTAATACTGTAAAAAATTTTTGATTTTAAAGCAGTTATTATAAGAAAATATAATAATAATCACAAAAAATGTTGAAAATATTTTAAAATTTTTTTCCTCTGCTTTAAATTGCTGAAAAGAAACGTTTAATTTTTAGCATTTCAGATTGCATTTGATATTAATCTCCTATGTGTTTTTTATAAGTTTTGCCCCAATATATTTAAAAAAATGCATTTTTTTTTAAACAAGTAGTTTCAAATATACTATTATCAGTATGTACAATGAAAATTATAAGTAATTTATACTAAGTGGAAATTCTTCTTTTTCTATGTAACTTTTACAATTTTATTTTTAAAGTTCTTTTCTAAAATAATATTATAATTCATTTCTTAATATACATTGACTTTAATAATTGCTTTATTTTAAGAAGTAAACAAGTTATTTCCAGATTTATTATGTGTATGAAGTTTTTAATGTATGTTTCCCACATTGTTGAATCTGTTAAAGTTTGGATTCTTACCTTTAAATTTCAAATCAAATTGAGTTTATCCAATTGGATCATTTGTGCTTTTTGCATGTTATCAGAAAAAAGATTTTTTGTATTCAAATGGGGAAAAATGAGTTAATAAATTTTAAAATGTTATGTGATTAATGAATATTAGAATAAAGTTTGGCAATGTAATATAATGAAGATTATAATAAGATATAATGAAATTTAGATAATGAAGGTAATGTAATGAAGATCTATTGAACATTAATTTAAACATTGTTTCACAGGTTGTAATTTCTTATAATGTTATCTTTATTTTTTCTTTATAGTAATTCATCTCTAATTGTCATCAGTCTTGGAAATTTTAAAATGAATAGTTGTATGAGAGATCCTGAATCACCTACTGTGAGAAGTCTTGTAAAAGCTGGAAGTACTGAGGTAATTATTGTTTTGTGTGAAACACATATTCTTGTTATGATTAGACTATATGAGAAAATACTAATTGAGACAACAAAAATTTGTTAGTACTTATTTGTTTTTTATATTTTAATTGTATTTTTTTGTTTTCTAATTGAGCAAAATGTGGAATGTGTTTTTAGTAACAAATAAAATGTATAAGATCAATTTCAAATTTTTGAAATATATGTGCAACTTTTTAAATTATTTGAATTGATTTTAATGTTTACTATGTGTCATTTTTGTCACAATAACACTTTGTAAAAAAATTTGTAATAAGTGGAATTCAAGGATTTAAGGATTAATTTTAGTAAATTGCATTAAATGGTAACACTCCTTTGTGTTGAAATTAATTTTCTTGCTGGAAACATTTTTATTAATTAATAAGAGTCTTATTTTTATTTCTTATGCTTATAAAGGATGAGAAATTTTCAATAATTGAGACATTAAATTGAGTTGATAAAGTATAAGAAAGCATTTGTCTTTAAATATCTTGGAATTTGTTGCGTACTGTTTTATTTAACACACTAGAATATTCTAAAGAAGCAATAAATTATTTTAATATTCTGTTAGTGAAATATGATTTAAATATTTATAAATGGCTAATCCATTAATGAAAAAGTAATAAAAAGCTAAAACAAATCAACTTTATTTGTAACTATTTTATAATTATAAAATAAATATTTATAATTAAAATTTAATGACTCAATCTGTTAATGTCTTAAGTTTGATTTCTAAACAAGATATTTCATAGTATTAATGTGTTATGACGATTATAAATTTAATAAAATTTTAATGTCATATCCATTGATATGTATACTGTAATAACCAATAAGAGAGAGAGAGAGAGATAAACTTGGTGTTAATGAATTTGAATTGATTCAGCACGTTTCAAATAAAACTTGACAAGTAAGGTTGCATTATTAATAGAAAAATTCATAAAACTCAGTTATTCTAATTTCCTAATTTGTGTGAAAAAAAGGTTGATTCTTTTTTCTATTGTATTAAATTTCTCTCATGTGCTCTTTAAATATGAAAAAAATGTCATAGTCTTTAATTATTTGTTTACATTTTTTCATTACCATAAAAATGCAAATCAGCATGTGTTTTTTAAATACTTAAAAGGAAAAAAAAAACAAAAAAAACATGTAGTATATCAATATCTAACATTAGAAAAATTGATAATTTTCTTAAAATATGTAAAAATATGTTTAAAAATTTATTTTTTAATGTAATTTTTATTTATCTATTCTCGTTAGTATGCAAGTTCAGTATTATCCATAATAAAATTAGAAAACATCAAGATGTTAATAATTATAAAACCTGGGGGTTTAGTGGTAGCTTTTATGCTCTCAAGGCACAGGTCCAATGTTTGATTCTCGGACTAGACTAAGTCGACTCAGCCTTTCATTCCTTCAGTGGATTGTTAAACTGAGTACCAAGTATGCTTTCAAACTAAACACTGGGAGTTTCATGTTAGTCAGACATCTAACTGGAATATATACTTTGCACTATAGGGCTCTTGGTCAGAAAAACTATTATGGTCACTGTAGGTATTGGCCCACATATGAGCAGTTGTGACACATGTTTAGTTTTTCTTAATAAATATTATTATTAATTCTTTAAGGTATAATGTATTGTTGATTTATTATAATAAAATTTACAGGAAGAAGTTTTATCTACAATGATAGACAAAGCATATGATAAATTTGAAATAGCTGTTAAAAACATTGAAATCCTTCTCACAGAATCTGGTAAGACATGATTTAATTTCTAATGCATTTTATTATTCAATTATTACTATTTTTAAAAATTATTGTTTATGAATAATGCTTCTTTTTCATTGTTATTTCATTAATATGCTTTATCGTTGATTAAAATTAAATTTCTATGTCTTAGAGATTTCAAAAGTACTATAACATATTTATTTACAATTTGTTTTATTTCTCTCAATAAACATATTAAATAAATTTCTAATGTTTTTATAGGTGAAAATTGGAAGGATTTTATTGGAAAATTAGACGATCCACATCATTTGTTATATCCATTAACAGTTAGTGTTGATTTTCAAAAATCTATAGTCACCATCGACCCTAGATTACCTCAGTGAGTTATATTTGATTGCAATTTAAAATATGAATAACTTTTGATATAGATTTTAATATATTTTGTTTCTTAAGAGAGTGTTTAGTTAAGTAATTTATATTAACAGTTTCTATTATTATATCTAATCAGCAATGTCCACTATTTTGATGTCTTAAAGGCACATGGAACTTAATTTGAGTATTTTATCTTTTGAAAAATGTTAAAATCTTTTAATTTGTAATTTGAAATAACTCATATTTATTGTAATTTATTTATTCATTTAAATGTAGTAAATGCTGTATTTATTTTTTATTTGTTATTATTTAATTTTATACTTTTTCCCTATGTTTTTAGTTTATTGAAAACTCTTTTTTGATATGTGCTGTTTTTTTTGCCTGTCTTTTATTTAATGTTAATATAAATAATGCAACATTATTTTTTTTTTAATATGTATTATATAAAAGTATGTAATTTGAAAAAAAATACCATTTTTGCCATTAATGTTAATATAAATAATGCAACATTGTTTTTTTCTTTTTAATATGTATTATATAAAAGTATGTAATTTGAAAAAAAAATACCATTTTTGCCATTCTATAGTTTTTCTTGTAAATTGTAGTTTTATATAAAAAATTCAAATGAATACTGCTATTTGTTAAATATATTTTATTATGATAAAGTTTCCAATGCAATTTTGCTATCTAATTTTTTATATTTTATTATTAATTTATTTTTTACTAACATTTTTCTATTTTGAATGTTAATTTAAGTCAATATTATATGAGTCAATCAATCAATCAACAATGGCACTACAACCCTGTGTGGGTCCTGGCCTTCTGAATGAGCTTATTCCATCTTGACCTGTACTCAGCAGCACTTTTCCAATTAGATGTTCCAATAGTGTTAAAGTCCCTATCAAGACAATCAATCCATCTGATTTTGGGTCTACCTCTGGAATGCTTTAATATTATATGAGTAGGATATTAATAAACAACTTATTAAAACAAAAACTAGATTTCTTTAAACAATATGACTGCTATGTGTTTTCATTTAAATCTTTTGGGTATATTCTTTGTCAAAAGTTATAGTTTTTTAATATTTTTATTTATATGTTTTCAATAATAATTTAGTAATTTGTAATTTTTATTTGTAGAATGAAACTTGTTGGAGTGCTACCTCTTTTAGATATTGGAATTTCTGACTGTCAGATATTTCAACTTGTTAAGATAGCAACAAGTATACCACTTCCCGAAGGGGACAAAACTGTTTCTTCTGAAAAACCTACTCCATCTAGCATAAAAAATTTAGTAAGTTTATATAGTTTTTTTTTTCAGTAATGTCAGGATTCTAATCTTTGGCATGTGAATGCTTATGCTGGTTTTGAATCTATTTTAAGTTTTAAGTCTTTATCTAATTATATATCTGAAGTTAAATATCTTGGGCATGATTTTAACTTGCAGACTTCTTTCATTCTAATTAACCACCTAATTTTGATTTATTAATAAAATAAAGTACAGCGGTTGTTTATTTAAAATTTCTTTGCCTTCTATAGTCAATAAGTTTAGTTTTCATGAAATTTGTGATGAATTGTTCTATTAATATCCATTTTTTTATACTATTTGAACAGTCATCTGCAGCAGGTGCTAACTTAGTAAATTCTAAAGTAGTTCAACAAATCAAAAGAGAGGCTGTTGAAAATATAAAAACTTTTTCTAGTGAATCTGAAAGTGAAGAGGATAGTATAAGTGAAACAAAAGTGCCTGTTCAAAGTACTAGCATGGAATTAATATTTGATATACAGGAAGTAAGTATTATGTTATTGAGTTCATTTTTGAATTTTATTTATTATACTTGAATAATTAAATAACAAAAATTTAATTTTAAAGCTTCATTGAATATATTTTTATAAATTAAATTCTTATTATTTTTCATAAATTATACAAATTTTATTACTGTTTGAATTTTTTAATTTTAAAACTTATTATGTTAACCTTAAGTTTGCAGTCTGCCAACTTTTTCAGATTATTTAGAGTCTTAAAATTATTATAGTCCTAGTCTAACCAAATATTTTTAAGTGGTTATTTTTCATATTTTTATTGATAGAGATAAAAATATTTAACTCTTTTTTTTATCTCAGTATTTACCAATAAGAAAAAGATAACTTCAAAAATAGATGCTACACTTGTTGTGGTTCCTTCATTTGAAATGAAAATTCTCTGCATTTCAATCCTTTTCCGTTTCATATATTGTAGTTTAAAATTTACCCTACTTTTTCAAGAAACATGAAGCTATTTTTTCTTATGAAATACCATCAAAATTTATATTCCCTAATGTCTTTCAAATTTTGAAAAATATGCATTGAAGTTCATCCAAAAATGCCAAATTATTATGTCTTCAAAAATTATTAACTTATTTGGAAAAGGAATATAGTTAGGCACACAAATAAATAACCTGGAATTTATTTTTGTAGTTGGTAGGTATGAATATTGATTTTGACTTTATTTTAACCTAATATTTAAAAATTAAACAACTTAAATACATAGTCTGTAATTGTATAAAATATATTTTTAAACTTGCCTTACTTTTTTCTGCTATTTAATTATGAAATGTTATGTATATTATCTTAGTTTTCTTTTGCCATATCTCGGGCAATAAATGAAAATGAAAGAAGAATGCTTAGATTTGCCTTTCATAATTTTGGAACTAATGTTACAATGAGAACATTTGATATGAGTGCTGATGTTTACCTTGGAAGTATACTACTTGAGCACTCTGAATTTACAAGTGAGTTTTATATTTTTTTCATTTGTATTGTACATCAATATATTGATATAAACTATGTACTAAAATTTTATATTTTAAAAGCAGCAATGATCATGAACATATATCATTGCTGCTCACCATAACATTATTGATGTTATAAGTGAGCAGCAATGATATATGTTCATTGATCGATTTTGTATAATAGTAGGGGCAATTGTCTACTTATATTTATATATTTGTCTTTCATTTGCAATAAATTTAATTTTTTTGCTTCTTTTTCACTATTTTTGTTATTATTTGATTTTTCATTTTAATTGAAACTCATTTCAAAAGTATGATTTTAACACAGTCTGATTATTTTGAATTTGGTATTTGTATAAAGTACACATTTTAAGAAATCAACTTATATGGCTTGATTTACTGTATTCCTCTATAAAATTTCTGGAAACTTTTTTGGTGAATAATCGAAAATATATACTGCTGATAATATCAAAGTCGCATAAAATAAAAAATACAGAATATGAGTGAAAATATAAATTGTAGGGAAAAACATTTATTATAAAGAAGATCTATTTGAATCCACCTCATTGCAAAGTGTGATAAACAGAGATGAAGCACAAGATCGAGATAATTCTGAGAAGTACATAAAATTGTCAAATTTTATTTTTTTTATTAACTTTTAAAACAAGGTTAGATATATTTTTTTAAAAAATATTTATTATTTTTGAATTGCACATGGGATAAATTTTTTCTTTTGTATGGCATATGCTTTTTTTTCCCTTACTTTAACATATTTATTGCCATTTTTTATTTGCCTTCTCTATAGCTTTTGCTTTAAAACCTGCTGTGTAATTTAAAAGTTTTTGCTTCCACATGACCATATAGGAACTTCAATATTTTCAGAATGCATGAAATCAGGGCAAGACAAAAAGCAAAATGATGATATTAACCATTTTTGCAACAATATCTTCATGAGGCATCTAATTCATTCTTGACTGTTATTGGACAAAACTGATAATGGATGAAATAAGTCATATGTTGAGGCAGCATCTGTTATTTATTTTATGAAACATAAATGTAATTTTTTTCAAAACTTAATTATAAGTTTTTTGATGGAGAATGTTTTTTTTTTATGAGACTATGCATGGCAGCATATAATACACGCAATGAAATTTGAAAGTTTTTTAACTAATAATCTGTGGATTACATATAGGAAAATGCAATAATTCAATTTTGAAAAATGATCCTTTTATATAATAAATGTGACTTAAATTTTATCTGTAATCTTTTGAGGAATACTGTATCTTTTCAAAATTCTGAAATGATAATTATTGTGTTAGAAGTTAAACAAAGCCTTTTTATCTTTATACAAAATTTTACATTGGAATCTCACTGTGTTGGTTTCATTTCTATGCATGATAATTTTTTTTTATAGAATTTGGCTGTGAAATAATGAATTATTATTTTTTTTTTTTTTTGTAAAAAGCTTTTTCTGTTTTAAAAGTCTAATGATACTAAAAAAGTATTTTGGTGTTAAGTTGCTATGTGAAAAGACATATAGACATGAATCAGCTATTGGAAAATGTGCATTTCTGTATAAATTATTTAATATTATTTTAATATCTTGCATTTTTTGAATAAGAATTTACTTAATGTTTTGTATTTCACTTATTAATAATTCTTTATAGCAAATTTTCCTATTTATATAAATCATTGCTTAGAACTATATAAAAATTTTATTTTATATAATATTGAATTAGCATTGATTAGAATTCATGCATGTACTTATATAATCATGGTACTAATTATTATTTTTATTATTCTATGCTAAAGTTTAAAAACATTAACCGGTCATTAGATATT
Source organism: Latrodectus elegans (assembly GCA_030067965.1). Classification (NCBI taxonomy): domain Eukaryota; kingdom Metazoa; phylum Arthropoda; class Arachnida; order Araneae; family Theridiidae; genus Latrodectus; species Latrodectus elegans. The sequence continues at coordinate 43,284,514 of CM057820.1, read as the reverse complement.
TTATTAATCTATATTAAGGTTAGTTTAAGTATCTAGATATTTTTGCTAGTGTAAATTATTTCAGCTTGAAATTATTTATGTGATCAGTTATTATAAGTTAATAAACAGTTCGCATATAATTATTTGTTTTGAGTCCTGAAAAACATCATTGGGTTATATTGTTTTTTAAATAATGCTGATTATACTATATCAATATATAAATATATTTATTTTATTTGAATGAAATAACCTACTTTATTTTTAATTTTAAAAAAATGTTTTCTGTTAGCTCCTAAAGGTGAACCTTTGCAAATGTTATCATCTACCTCAGTTTCTGATGAGAATTTATTTTCTTTGAAGTATTTATCAGTGAGTAGAAAATTTTTATTATGACTGTGTAACCTAATGTATTAAGTGAATCTATGTTATAAAAATATGAACACAAACCAGTGGTGTAAACTATTCAGACTAATGAGATCTGCAAGTAACTAATTAATCAAAAGTGAAAATTGAAATTCATTAATAATTAAATTTTTTATTTAGAGTAACTTCAGTATAAGTAGTTTTTTTTTAAATTCATTCTATTGTATTTTGTCACTATGCAACACTGATTTAAGATACAATAAATACTATAATATTTATTTCAATTAGAATTTTAGAATAAAGAATTTTTCTAAATAAAATATAGTTTCAATAAATCCATTAGGAATTAAATTCTTTTACTTATATTAAAATTATATTTTTGCAGATAATTACTGTACTAAATTTGATAACCATGTTTAAATTGCTTATAGCTCAATTTACTAATGTATTAATTTACATTTTCGTGTACCTTTTAAAGATTTACAATTAAAGCAACTTCAAATATTTTAGTTTGTATGAAAACCAATACATAAAGTTTCAGAAAGGTAAATAGGTGTAGATAAATATATTTAAATATTTAAACTTTTTTTGCATTTAATTGAAAAATATTTAAATTTTAATATACCACTGTTTTAAAATTATATTAATAATGTTGCCAAAAGATTAGTTTTATATAATAGAAATATCTTTGTTGAAATGAAAACTAATTGGAACCTTCAATGTAAGTAACTTTATGTCACTTATACCACTAGCATCTAGAAAATGTTTTAATAATCAAACAAAAGAAAATGTTTTAATATTCAAACAAAAGAAAACATTTTAATATTCATCTTTATCTATACCATAAAAAATAATGAATTGCTGCTATTATTATCAATTTTCTTAACAATTAAAAAAATGTATTTGTTATCATCAGACTTCAAATTAGTCAAATTTATTTGCAAACAATATTAAATGTTAATGAAAGACATATTTTGTATATTAAAATTAAGGCTAATTGACATAAAATTTTAAAACTTGTTCCCGATTAATTATAAATAATTTAAAAATAATTTAAATTATAAATAATTTTTAAAAATAAATAACTTTCCCTTTTTTATTGAAATACTCTATAAATTTAAGAGGAAGTTTCATGAATTAAAATTCATGGTTTGTGAAATTTTCACTAAATCTATATTTTTTATATATATATAATTTTATTAAACAAGTGTTATTGGCTGAAGTTTTGATCATAATTTCTTTGTGTTTAGTTCTCTTATTACCTCATATTGTCTTATCTTCTATATTTGTCTAAAATTCTCAAACTTTTTGTGAGAAATTCAATCTAGTGATTAAACTATAAGTATAGTGAAGTCTTTTCTTTATAATTGCGAAATATTACTGGAAAGGAATTTTCATACTTATATAAGTGTGTTACGTTTTTTATTAACTATTATTGATTTAGAAAAATGCTTTTTAGGTGGATAAAAAAGCACCAGATTTTGATACTTTGTACGACTCTACTTTGCAATCTTTGACAGCTGATTTTAAGATGATTGACATTATTCTACATCAAGAAGCTATTTTAAGTATTTTAGATTTTATCAATTCTGTTGTTGCTAATATACAGCCAGAGTCCGAAAAACCTGAAATTATTAAACCAACTACTGATGCATCTAAAAAAGAATTATTGAGCATTGATAAAGGAGCATCAAAATTAAGTAAGGACGAAAATTTTATGAATTTCGTTTTTAAATTCTTATGAACATTGATTTCATTTTTGTTAATGATGTTTTTAAGCAATTTTCAAGTTTTTAACAAAATCATTTTTTAACATTTAACGATATGTTAAACTTTTAATCCATTTTTAACTTGAATTTACTTTGACTCTATTTTCATACTATTAAAACATAAGTGAACTTTACGATTTTATTTTATTATTTCTCAAAAATTGTATTTTACGTTTTAATCTTTTTTATTGTTTCCATCAATTTTATAATAAGATTAATTTTATAAACTTATCAAAATAATTAAAGGTTATTGAAGTTATGGATTGTTCTGGTAAGTGGAGAATTATTTAAATGACTAACAGAGGTGATAAACTATGTGAAAAAAAATTATAAAATTTCATTACATACGTTTTTCTAATCATGTAGGTACAAAAAGAGAAAAAAATTAGTTTTTGCACATGAGAAAAATGAATGACAAGAAAAGTATTTCATTGAAAGAAAGTAGTTTTAGTAGAGGGGAATATTTTTGTTCTTCGTTGAATAGCAATATTGAAACCTTTGAGGCATGGAGTAAGATTATTAATAGAGATCTGCTCAATATTTGGTCTCATTCTTCTAGAAAAGCTCTTTTCATGTCTTTAGGGTTGGTATTGGCAATAAATGGCTAGCAATTCCTTTTCATGGAATGTCACAATCTGTTGGATTGCTTGTTTGGATCTTAAGAACAATCTGGTCATTCAAATCATGATTCCATTCTTGGAAGAAAGAAAGAAAAAACATCCATCAAGTGAGAATGATGTGCCTTATAACTGTCATCAGTTAACATCAAGTCACATCTAACTAGCATAAAACATTGCATTAAGGATCTCATCCATATTATGCTAATCCTTCAAAGTTGTTTGAAATGAGATTGTAGTTATTGCATGTATCATGAAGTGTTAGCATAGACCATCACTCTTACACTGTCAAAAATAACATATCTTTAAAAAATGTAGGATTGTTCTTAGTGTCATGTTCTTTCCTGCTTATTATCAAGATGAACAGAGTAATAGAGTTCAGAAGAAGAAAGAGTTACGCACTATTTACTTCTCTTGTAGATCATCTGTTTATTTGCCTGCCTCTCTTTAGACACCAAACTACCATGTTCCTGTAATACATTCTACTGATCTTAGCATATATTGACCTACAGGGTGGAGTCAGATTACTTATATCTATAACTAATAAATGTTTTTCTTAACTCTTAATATAATTTTTCATGGAACTTTAAATATATCTTTAATAATTTCTATATTTTTAATCACATTAAGGTTATAATTTTTGCTTGATTAAACAAGTATTTTAAAACTAGCACTTTACATAAATATATACAATGTGGAATCAGTACTCTTATTTTTTGGTATATGTGAATGAATGCTTGAAAAAAATTTTAGCATCATAAGATTTAAATCTTTTATAGTTATATTTTTCATGAGATTTTTTGTACTAAAAAGTTTTAAATTATTTGCTAATGTATATTAAATGATTTTTTGTATATTTTTATTTTTATTATTGATAAGTTATGTAACAAAGAATATATTTATGACATAATTGTTCATGTTTCAGTTTCCACAAAAAAGAAGACTGATCCGCAGGTTATTGATTTAAAAATAATTGCTGCTTTGGAATCAATTAGACTTGTTGTATGTAATAAAAATTATGATTTAACTGATATAAAAATTAAAGGTTAGTTTTGATCAACTATTATTTTTATTCTATTCCTTATTTTTATTATTTTCAAATGAACTTCATTAAATATTTGATTTAAGTATGTTGTTTATACTTTAGTAAAAATATATTAAAAATGATATTTAAAAATTTACTATTTTATTTTTTTTATAATATTTGATTTAGAATACATGTAAAATAATTCATAAACATGAATACATCCATCCGATTAATTTAATGTCATTCTGATTCTATACATATTTATGAGTTTAAATATAATCATTATTTAAATCTTTTTTTCCTATTATTTTTCTATTTCTGTAACATATTTCTTACATAAACTAAAAATTTTAAAAATATTTTTATTTAATAAAAATAAGAATGCCTTTAAACTATCAAAGCCTGTTATATGCAGATAATTTCCTTTTTGCTACTATTTTCTTCTTGTAAATTTATAATCATTTTTATTCTTGAGTAAAAATTTGGAAGTCTTGCAAATTCATTCACTTATTATACTGCATTGAATATTTGCAGCTTTATTTGAAAAACTTAAATTTTTTTGCATAAATAATTTTTTTGCCTCATGATTTTATAAATGAAGAAAATATATAATAAGGTTTAATTGATTTAAAAAGAAACAAAACATTTATTTTATAGAGCATTAAAATAGTTTTGTGCTTAGATGCAGATAATAACATAAAACATGTTTGTATCACTTGACATTCATTGAAATGTTTACTTTTTATAGAAAAATAATTTTTCTTAGGTATATATCTTATGGTTAATTTCAGTGGATAACTCCAATTGTAAATTTGACACATTTTGCATAATATATATGTTTAAAATTCAAATAAATTTTGAAAATATATGCCATTTTATAACAAGTTTTATGCTCTAACTATGTGAGTAAATCAAATTGTAAACGTTTCTCTTAACTTTTTGTGCTAATACTTGTTATTGTTAAATACATAGTTATATTTTAGAGATTTTTAAATAACTATTACTTTCTGGTACAAAATGTACATATTAATTGTGCTTTAATTAATTTTTTATTTGTTATTTATGTTGCTAACAAGAATTTTTAAGCATCATAGTATCATATTTTTACTAAAATTTTGTATGCTTTATTTTCAATCTTTTTATGATAATATTCTTGTCAAAATTTTTTGACAGGTATGAATGCATCTCTAACCATGCAAAGATCCAAAACATGTGTTGCTGCATCACTTAAAGATTTAATAGTATGTGATCCTGCTCCAGGAGCAGTTTATCCCCAGGTAACGTATTGATACTTTGTTTCTACACACATTCTTTGATAAATAAATAAAATGTCACTATACAGGACTGCAATCATAAATAAAGTTTAGTATGCATAATATGCAAAAAAGTACAATTGCAATTAAATAAGTTTTCATACTATTTGTAAATATTATTACTGAAATTAATAAATTCTGTATACTAATCAATCATAGGTCTCCATTCTTAAAGGTGATACAACTCTTTACAAGATAATAAATTTAAATCATAGTTAAAAACTTTCATATAATTTATTGACTATGTCAGTTGTATCATGTTTCTAAATTTCTGTGAATATTAAAATTACTAAAAATACTTATATTAACTTTATTGATAGTAGTTAGAATCAGTTATTGATAGTAATGCTCTCAGGGTTGAATGTATTGGTATTTATTTGAATTTTACTGCAGTTTTGTTCAGAATATATTAATATGTTGTCTACATTATGAGCTTTGTTTTCAAAAAAATATTCATTAATATTCAATTTATATTGAACATTTTTTAATTAATTTTATTTTGACAACTTAATTAAAAATTTATGTTTCCAGATTGAAATCGGTCACTGAATAAGTAGTCTTGAAAAAAAACTTTCAGAGAAAGATAATTATTTTGTAAAGTTTTTTTTTAATTTTTTTGAAATAAAATACAAGAAACAAAATAAAAATTTATGTTAAATTAATCAATTTACCTATCAAAGTCTTTTTTACAAAGTGCTTTTGTTAATAAAGGAATTTTTTTAATATTACTATTCAGATTCAGTATTTTTTTGCAAAAACTAGATTTAAGGTATGACTATTTAAATGACCAAATAAATTTATTATTTTGTTTAGTCTAAATAAAAATTTATCATGGTTTTTTTACATGAAATTTTGTTATAATTTAAAACAAATTCTATAAAATCCATAAGTTTTCTAAATTGATGTTGATAAAATGAGTATAGTATGTTTTAATTTATTTTTAAGTTATTTGCAGTATCAAAAGAACAAATAATGTTTTTTAAATAAATAAGATTTTGCCTGTGTTTTTATTTATTTTTATATTTTTTATCACTTTGCAGGTATCATTAAAATGCTTATTGATCTTTTATTTTTCTAAATATTAATCATATTTGAAAGAAGATTAGATTAGATTTAAGATAGGGTGGTTCCAAAAGAACCTAGCACCAAGACCATAGGTCTATTGTACTATACCCCTCAGAAAGCTCTATTTGAAGGTACCAGTGGCTGAAGCAAAAGTCAGCAGACATTTTACAGGAATTTTCTACAACATCCAAGGTTCAATCAAGTACTGACCCAGGTGTTCAAATCTATGTGCAGGAAAGGTTTCTCATTCACATAAGATGTGTATTGAAGTTTCTTCCATATAATGATTACTTCTACAAGTGGGATAATCTGAAACTCCCATTATGGTAAGAAGCCTTTTAAGGTGGCAGTGTCCTGTAAGTATGGCAGTGTCCTGTAAGTAGTCCCACTGCTTTCCTTAGACTGCTTCTATTGAGCTTTAATAATTCTTTTTGCCTTTTACTGGGGCACGTGGTATTTAATAGCCTTGCTTGTCTTTGATCATTGGCATTGTACCAATTCATGAACTGTTGTTTTCTGAAGATATCAAAGACATTCTTTCTGATCAATTCTTTAGAAATACCTATCACTGGTTCAGGACCAAAAAAGTCGGTTGTTGATCCAGTCCTTGCTAGCTCATCAGCTAATTCATTGCCAGGAACATCAGAGTGCCCAGGCACCCACATTAAAGTGATGGGGTTATTATTAGTTAATTTACACAGAGTGAGATAACATTCCCAGACAAGAACAGAAGTTACAGTAGACTTCTGTAGAGCTAGTAATGCAGCTTGACTGTCAGAGCAGATAATTATTCTTTTACTAGAATAGTTTCTGTCCAAGCATATTCTACTGCACATGAGAATGGCAAAGACTTCTGCTTGGAATACAGTTGTATATTTACCCAAAGGGAAGGATAGCTTTGTGCCATCAGCAGGACAACAAATACCAGCCCCAGTGTTGGAATTCATTTTTGAGCCATCAATATACCAGTAAATACAGCTTTCACTGATGGCAACATTATTCTAGTCTTCTCTCAAGGGAAATTTGATTGTATAAGGCTTATCAAAAGCATAATTAACAATTGTGTAATCAGTAGGCATACTTATAAAAGGATGTCTAGTTACGTCAGCATTGAGGTTTCCCCAGGATAAAAACCTAGAGTAGTCCTTCCACTGACCTGTATTTTTAAGCCTCTTCATGCTAAGTATTGCTTCTGCTTCGATATGCATGTAAAGAGGATGTATACCAAGCAGGAGCTCCAATGTAGATGTGGGAGTTGTTCGAATACATTCAGAGATAGCTACACAAAGCATCCTTTGTAATTTTGTTAATTCTACTTTAGCAGTTTCATTTTTGATTTTAGGCCACCAGACCATTGAGCCATAGGTAATGGGACAAATGATCATAGTGTAAATCCAATGAATAACTTTGGGATTTAAGCCCAAAGTTCTTCTAAATGCATTTCTTCTACATGACCAGAAAGCTTTTTTTGCTCTTTCAATACAAAAATTGAAGTGCTTGTTGCAACTTTAGTTCATGTCGAAAAATACTCCTAAGAATTTAACTTCTTTGGAGCAAGTTAACTCCTGACCAAAAAAAGTAATCTTTCTCAGATTAAGATTCTTTTTCTTTTTGAAGGCTACCATAATGGTTTTTTGAGGATTTACAAAAAGGCCTTCTTTTTTACACCAAGTTTCAACTTGATATAGGGTGTTGGACATGATGCTAGAGATTGTTTCACCAAATTTACTTCTGACAATTATAACTAAATCATCTGCATATCCAATGGTTGTTATGCCTGTTTTTTTTAACACCTCTAAAAGGGAATCTACAACACAGCACCGTAAGATGGGTAAAAGAACCCCTCCCTGTGGACAACAAACTTTGGCTTGGATCTTCATGTTTTCACCTAAAAATGAGGCACTGACAAATCTGTTATTGAGCAGATTTTCTATCCAAGAGCAGATTATGTCATTAACTCTCTTTCTAGCCAGAGATTGTAAAATAGTTTCAATGGGTACCTTATCAAAGGCACCTTCAATATCCAAGAAAACAGCTAAAGCAAGTTCCTTAGCCTTAAAGTTCTTCTCCTAAATGAAGGATAGGTTGTAGATGGCACTGTCAGTGGATCTACCAGGTTGATATACATATTGAGAGTCAGAAAGTGGTTTTTCCTCTAAATGGACTTCTCTAATATATCTGTCTATCAGCTTTTCAATTGCCTTTAGAAGAAAAGATGTTAAGCTGATAGGTCTAAAAGATTTAGCTTCATGGTAATTATCTTTCCCTATTTTAGGAATAAAAATTTCTTTTGTATGCCTCCAAGCAATAGGTATATGCCCAAAGGCTATGCATGCCCTAAAAATTCTACAGAGAATTGGAGCAATGCACTGGACTCCCTCAATAAGCAGAGCTGGTACAATTCCATCCACTCCTGGTGATTTAAAAGGTTTAAAGAACATTATTGCCCATTTTTTTAATCATAAGTTGTGATTTTTTGGCAACATCCCAATTACTTCTACCACAATTTGATGTAGAGAGTGTAAAATTAGGAGTTCCATTTATTTCATTGGAACCTCGAAAGTGAATTCTGAACAGTTCAGCCAGTGTCACTCTCCCAGATTCTGAAAACTTACCATTTGGCATTTTAAGAGTGTTTAGACATCAGTTCATGTCTTTAGACATTATTTTAACAAGTCTTGCAGTAGCAGACACAGTTTTAATGTCAGTACAGTAATTTTGCCAAGAATTCTTTTTAGAATTTCTGATAGCTTTATTATAAGTGGTAAGTGCCAGTTTATATTTCTGCCCCTCACCATTCTTTTTGGCTCCATTAAAGAGCTTTCTACATTGTCTTCACAATTTACTTAACTCTTTAGACCACCAAGGGACTAACCTTGTAGAGCAAGTGTTGCTGACATCACAATTTTGATAGTATGCTTGGAGAATGGCATGTTGCATGTGATCAATGGCCAACTCCAAATCTGCTACAAAGGATAACTTACCAAAGTCACCTTTCTTGAGGAGATCTTCTAGATCTTTTTTGTAGGAACTCCAGTTGTTGTTCTTGAAAAAAATAATCATTGCTATTTAGTTTGATTTATATTCTGATGATAAAAATAATATCGTTACTTGCAATACAATCGTACTTTTCAGACATTCTCACCTCACAATTGCTGATTTAATACTTGATTAACGGATAGCCATAGATATTATCAACATAGATATTTTGTAAAAATATTATAGGATTACTTCACAAATTGAGATTCCGAAGACGATCGCCTCATTAATAGCACTCAGTCATTTCCACGTATATTTTAGTGCCACCTTACTAGGGTCGTCACATTCAAAATAACTGCTCATGGTCTGTTGAAAAGGGTCTATGGTATATCCCAAGATGTTTATGATATTTCTTAATAATTTTTGAGTCACTGTTACATGACAAGAAGTCACACTTATGAGATATTTTGAAGTTTAATATACTCAGGATCTTTTGGTCTGCTAGAATAGAATCCATCTGGCAGCATTTACCTCCCTCCTACTTTGATGGATACATAACTACTGGTTTAATTAATAGGCAAACACTAATATATATGTTACCCAAAAAAATAGTTTACCTGAAATTTTAGTTAAATTATAATTTATAAAAAATTAAAAAAATCTGTCACTTAAAATAGACATGGGAATGTTTTTCATGAGCTAACTGGGAATGCTTTCCAGTTGAGTTCCTACCTACCACCTCTAGTCTGTTTGCTCCTAAAGCAGAAAAGCTAATGTATTGGTAGTCAGATAAGCTTATTTCATGAGACACTTTTCAATCTTCAATAAAGTCAGCACACTTACTGTTACATAAAATGATGTCAATGACTTCTATTTATAGTAATAAAGGTGGGTTCACTACCTCTATTAAAAATAAATAGATTATAATACAACATGTATTCTAAAAGATCCTCATCATGTCTGTTGCAATCACTTCTTCCTCACATAGTGTGGTAAGCATTTGCATCACATCCTGTGATGAGTTTCTTACTCAAATTGTTATGAAATCAAATTGCAATAGAAGACTGACAATTTGCACATTAAATGTGTCTTTATCTTCGAAAGGAAGATATGAAGACATAAAGATGATTTCGTCTTTGATTCCTTACAATAAACAGGATACTTTTACAGCAACATTATCCCCATTTAGGTAATTAACCAGAATGAGGGCATTTAATTTATTGCTAATAGCAATACATGCTCTTGGTCTCAAACAACATTTTTCATAAAATATGTTAAAACCCTGAACATGTAGGGCCAAAACAGAACCATTGCAACTCCATGGCTCTTGAATTAAAACAATATCAACCTCTCCTCTAGTCATCTTTTTTTGCTAAGAATAGCTGAAACTGATCAGTCGATCAGCTTCAGCTATGATGAAGGTTGATCTGTGCTACTTTATATTTACCATTGTGGCACCCAAAGAAGCTAAAAAGAAGCAGTGCTTCTCAAAGTCTCTGTAAGAAGGGGACTTACTTACTTGAGTTTCCTGTAAAACCTTTTCTATCTCACTCTCAGATTGAGGAGAGCTAGGTTGCAGGGTTATATCAGAACCAGAATCTAAATCCAGTTCTTCAATGTTAGGTAATTCACTTTCCTTACTAGAAGTAGGAGAGGATTTACTTACTTGAGAGGAAGTTGCACCTTCTTGTATAACTTCCATTCTCTTCAATGCTCTGTACATTCTTCTAGTTTGGGTTCCGGAGAATTTTGAAGGTTCTCCAATCCAAACCAGTATAGACACCATAATTTGCCTTTTTAATGGCTTCTGAGGCTTCTATATCAACCTTGAAGATCCATCTAATTGAATGTGTCTACAGATTTCTGCAAAGTACACCATTCTAAAGACTTCAACTCTGGGTTGAGTCTGTTTAGCCATTTCAGAAAGACAGCAGGATCCTTGGTATGAGTGTCCCTTGTCTTAAAGATCACCTTTACCAGTTTAGGTAGATCACTGAAATCCTGAACACTGAGCCCTTCACCACCAAACAGACTCTTGTTACCATGGAAGGATTTTTAAATCCATTCCACAGTTTCAAGAATTAATGCCCCAGACACTAAGCTGAAGCCTCGAACCCTAAGCAGATGATTTCCTATAGGAACCTCATCTGTCCTGGTCAGAATCTCCAGCTGTATGGAGTCAACATCCTCCTTGTTGAGTTTGATGGTTAGGAAACCATCCTTCTCAATAGCTACTTTATGGTTTTTAACAGCCTGAGTAAAAGTCCCAGGTTGATGATCATCCCTGAGCTTTTTGGAGGCAGTGTTACTGGGAGAAGGGGTTAACACCTCAGACTTAAGTCTTTTGGTGCCACCCACCTTCTGAGCAGTCTCCACCTGCTCCCTTGCTTTATTGCGATGCCTTAGATTGTGTCTTTGTGATTTTGTGAGAACTCCTGCTTCTCCAACTGTGGTTTCTGTGTGTTGCCTTTCGGTAACTTCACTTCCTCCAGCAGCCAGATTGCCAGTGCTCTCCTTTTTGCCGGGATTCTGTTCATTAGGAACCGTTTCGCCGGCTGATTGGATAACACCAGGAGATTTATCCAATCCTTTTTTTATCATTTTTATATTTTTGTTTTCGTCATTCATAAGTGACCTAGGAACTAGAAGGAAATATAAAGTCACCACCTGCATAACCTCCCTGTACAAGTGGAAGGCAAACATACAACGAGGTTTTGCCTGGTTCCTCGAGGGGCCCGTTAGCGACACCATAACCCTGGTGCCATTCATCCATCAGCACGGAGCCTAACACCTTGGATTGGGTTACCTTTCTGTATTAGCCAGGTGTATTAGCACAGCCTTTTCACTATGGGTGACGCTACCAGATGTACATCACCTGTGCTACCTGTGTACATCCTCACACCACTTAGAGGTTATAGAATAGGATTTTGTGAGGGATATTTGAAAGAGAGTTCAACATCATCATTGAACCTAATGCTAAAAGAATATTTCATAAATTTTATAAAAATTTTATGATTATTATTAAATTTATAAGTAACATATATTTGGCATATTAGATTTCTTATTTTAGAATATACTTTCTTTTATGTATGTAGAAATTTAGAATATTTTAGTACTCTGTCAAATCTTATAAATGTACATATAACATGACTTGAACAATTAAAAATCATTATTCAATGAGTAAATAGAATATCTTTTATAATTTCAATATTCCTATTAATATGATGCTTCAACAAGAGTTTCAAGAGACTGAATATTCTTAAGTGCATCTTTGGAAGAAACTTGGGTGCAGATGCAAAAACACTCAGGGCAACGCATATTGCTCTTATCAGACCTATCCTAGAAAATGGGTTCCCAGTATATTTCAGCTCCTCCTCAAATAACCTCCTTTAATCAGAGAGGCTTCAGTTAAGTGCAGCTATTATATTATGAAAGGTTAGAAAAGTGCTGGCCGAATGATCTAGTACTTTATGAGACAAATCTTCCACCACTTGTCCTTGTTATAGACTCAGATTTGGTTAAATATTTTTACAAATTAAGAAGATGGGATAATCAAAATCAAACATCTGAATATTTGTGCAAATGGAGAAATAATCAAAGACTAAAGAAAAATAGCCCATTCAGTTTGGCTGATAAAATTAAATTAATTTTCTAATCGGTAGAGCACTGTGTCAGCCTGATTGAGGGCCTACCTAAAATTCATTTCCAAACTGAACTTATGTCTATCATGAACAAGAACTGAGTTGCTCCCGGTTACGTAAGACAGTTGGCTCTAGGAGTCACAGATGAGATTTTCTGTGATCCCATTTTGATGTACACAGATGGCAGTAAAAATTTGAATAACGTGGGGAGTGGTATCTTTATCGAGAAACTTTCTATCTGGCTTTTTAGATGCAATTCAGAAAACTATTCAGTATTTAGAAGCAAATTAATCACAATAAATGCAGGATTAAAGACTGTCCTCCACAGTACTGGATCTTATGATATTTGGATCCTTACTGATTGTCATAGCTCAATTCAATATCAACTGGACTAGAATAGTGTGTGCGACTTTGTGGGTATACAGATTATTACCAAACTTTAAAGTCTAGTCATGGGTAGGGATGTCCACTTTTAGTGGATTCCCTCCCTTGTTAACATCTAAGGCAATAAAGCTGCAAATATCTTGACTAAAAGAGGTTGTTCTGAGTTACTTCACAAAGACTACGTCCTAATGAAATTTTCTCTATATGAAATATAATGAAATTTTATAATGAAATTTTCTCTATAAAGAAAAAAAATAGGCATGTCTGGTTTATCCTCCCCGCTCATCCTGGTTCCACCCAAAGATTGGAAACAATAATAATATGATGCTTACTATTGTAGAAAGCATGAAAAGTCTTTCAAATGACATTTTTCATGCTTTTAACAAATATAACTAAAGGCAATTATGAGATAATCTAGATTACGAGATCTTGTTCTGTTCAGTATAAAAAGTAAAATGTGTAAAAGATGAATTAAACAGATAACTCTGAATTCAGCTTGAGTTTATCAGTAAAATTATGAATACCAAATTTAATGATATACTTTTTCAACAATAAATTATTATTATTATTAAACATTTTTGAGAATTTTTTGAATGATCAGAATCTGTTATTAAAATTATGAAATAAAATGTATTAGTTTTTAATTATTGTTGTTAAAATAATAGTTAATCATCTTAATATGTAAATTAAAGTGTATGAGCTGTATAAATTACATTAAGAGTATGCCCAGTATTTTTTCCATCTTTTTAAATTTGTTTGTAAAATTATGCGAAAATGTAATTAAAGCAAATTTTCTGATTGTTGAGTGTTATTAAAAATGATTTCTAATTTAACCAGTAACATAGCTAATGGAAATTCAAGAAAATTTCCAGCCTTCTTTATATTATGAGTACTCAGTTTGCTTAGGTATATGATAGGATAAATGTTTCAATATCTTCAAAATGTTTATAGTATACTATGTACTCTGCTTAATTAAGACTTAGCAAATAGTTAAATATATGACACCTTTTTATTAATTTTGGCTTATTCAATATTGTTGAGGAAAAAAAACCATGCTTGAAGGATAAATGTGCTATATTTAACTGTAAAAAAGGTTTTGTCAAATTTTATTTTTTAAAATTCAATTTTTACTTTATATTAAGCTTAGAATTATATTAAATTGCCAAAACCCATTTGTATGATTGTAATGAAACTATTTACATTTTACTCTTAATACCTACTCTTTTGTATCGGGCAGTCCATTTTATAATAATATTTGTTTTATTTTACATAATTTTTCTTATAAAAATAATTTTATTATAAAAGTAATTTTATTATATTCATAACATTGTTATTTGATTAGATTATTACCACAACTGCTGGAGAAGTGCTTGATGTGAAATTGACTATGTTTAACAATGCAACGGATGATGAAAATTATATTGATATGTCAGCTGTGGATATGAGTGTTGCTGTTAGTTTTGGCAGGATGAAAATAATATTTCTGAATAAATTTGTTTCATCATTACTAGTAAGTTAAATCTTTCTTATTTAAATTTTGGTAACAGTAATCTTAAATTTAGAAGAGTTTTTAGATTAAAGATTTCCTACAAGTGTATTAAATAACTTCTATTGAATTGTCAAAATTTATTGTATGGGACTGTAAAAATGAAAGTAAATTCAAAAGTTACTATTCAGTCTATTTGTAAAAAATTGCAGTTTCATGCAGTTAATATTGTATGCATTTATAATATTTTTAACAATATAAAGAGAATTCTGAATAGTTTAATTATATTAAGATTACATTCCTTGTGTAATGAAGAGTTGATTAAATTCTTTTTATATTCATTAGGCTTTTAAATATTAATTTTATTTATCTTACATTTGGGTTTGGGTTTTGTTTAAACAAATATTTACTTCAAGCACTCCATAATTATCTGGCCAATCTTAATTACATCTTGCACAATGTACAGTTTTCGAAATTCTAATCATACTCAAACTTAAATTTTAAACATTGTAATATTATCCAATTTTAGATTTTCAAATGGCGAATTTTGAATATTTCCTTATAATTACTTATTACAGAAGTATTACAAAACTAATAATTAGAAATTGATTTTACAAAGATTACATATTACAAAATACTATAAACTAAGAGTGAGTCAATGCAGTCTAGAATGAGAGACAACCAGCCAATAAAACTAAATCAGTAATATAAATGTCATACATTTATGTGAAAACTCAAAGTTATAATTTACTGAGAAATAAAATTAAATAAATGTGTAAGTATACATTTTTGTGAAAAATTCTGTTTTTAATTAACTGGGCTGTGGCATCCACCTTAAAAAAATAAAACAATAAAAAACGTTAAACACAGTCTATCCCAGAGAGAGCTAAATAATCTGGGTCGTAAAGTTAAATTAATGTAAATAACTTACATTTTTATGTAAACTTGAATTTTAAGTAACAAGGTAGTAACACCCACCATAAGAAACAATGTAAATGCAATCTAATTGTGTGGAGAACCAAGCCTTAAAACTAAAGTAGTGTGAATAGCACACATTTTTATGAAATATTTAGAATTTCTGATTATATTATTATTATACATATTTTTTAATGAAAACTAGGGTTTACGCATTGCAATTCAGGATAAACATAAATAAATATGTCAAATATTTCTGTTAATAAATTACATGAATAATTAAATATGACAGTAAAAATACTCACCTAATCATCTCTTGCAGAATTAATAAGAACTTTAATTCAATTTATCACAATTCGTTCCTTTCACTTCCTACACACTTATATTAAATTCAAATTTTCCGATTTGATATACACTTTCGAAACAAAATATAACTTGAAACACTTAAATTTCAACTATAAATGAAAAATACTTAAAGGTCATTGAAACTCCAAAAACATTTTACACATGCTCTTATCAAGTTATGTCATAAAATCACAAGAATACATTCCAGATCAGAGTAAACCACATTTTGGTGCATTTATCGCCATACTGGCTCCTAGGATTTAATCATAATTTTAATTTAAAATCCCTACATAAGAATTATAACAATTACTTGTAATCTTATTTACCTCTAAGAAGAAAAATTCTAAAGTTAAGAAATATTACATTTATCATCAGGAATTTAAAAAGAAAATTCTTTTTTAATTGGAAACTTATTTAATTTTTCTTATAACATTTTAAGGTGATATGATTCTCTTATTTGAGAGATTGTATAAAAATATTTTAGCTTTATTATTTAATGTTATTGTATAACTTTAAATTTAATATTGTTTTATTTATAGAGAGAAAAAATTAAGTAAACTAAATTTGTTTAATATGTTGATGTAATCGGTTCAAATTCAAGGATATCATTCACAATTATAAAATATGGTGTTCTTAAAAATTTTAAATTTAAATTTATCTTAAGTTTATTTTGATGCACATATCAACATACATAGAGTTTACAAATAAGTACAGTGCATAAAATGTTTCATTCGATAAGTTTTAATCAGCTTGTGTTGTTTCTATTTACATAGTATCAAAGATTTAAATTTTTTTTATTTTCAAAAAATGCCTGTTCTCTGGAATTAACAGAATTAATAACAAAGTTTCTGTGTTGAGGATTTCATATATTTTCTAATATTTAAGTCTTAAAAATAATAAAAATATTTTTACTAAAAATTACCGAATTACTTTTATTAGTTTACTGAATTTATTAAAGGTTTTAGATATAAACAATTTCAGTAGTGACAAATATAGCAACTTAAAATGTTTTAAATATATTTTTTATTTATATAATTAAAAATTGCAAAAAATTATACAATAGTTAAAAAATTCAGATGCTTACAAAAAATAACAACTTCAAAGTTGCATAAACTATGTATATAAACTAAGGATAAGACTCAAAACTGTTCAATTTCTTAAATGAGTAATATAAAAAATTAAAATATTTAAAAGGATTATTAGGCAGTTATAGCTTAAAATACTTACTTACAGAATACTTACACAATGTCTTGTAATACCATGTCTTGTTATTTTCCTGTTTAATAATTTTATGAGAAATTATAAATTATGATTTTTAAATATCTTTATAAACAGGAAAGTTTAATCAACTTAGCATGTGAAGATGAAAAGAAATGTGTAAAAAGTTTTTGTTTCTGTGATTCTTGATATTTGAATGAGTTATCACAAAACCATAAATATATCCTGTTCATATAATACACAACATAAATGATATAAAATTTTAGATGAAATTATTCATTTTTAAGTTAATTCAGCTTATCTAAATTTGTATTTCTCATATTTGTCATTTAAAATCTTTTAAAAATGTTTTTATTTTATATGAAATGCTTATAAAGTATTATACTTTATTAATTATTTAACAAATATTTCTTTTTTTAAAATGTTTTCAACTTTCTTCTTTGAATACAGAAAATTTCTTTCAGTTTTTCTTAGATCATTTTCAAGCTGCTAAAGATAAAGTAGCTGAAGCTAGTGCTGCTGCAGCTGAAGTTGCAAAACATAGTATGGAAGAAGTCTATGAAAAATCTTTTAGGATTTTATTAGATATTGTGATTGAAGCACCTGTGATTATAACTCCTCAAAATTCAAAATCATCAAACACTATTGTCGCTGATCTTGGAATTTTAAAGGTAGTTAATAAGTTTAAACTTGGGGAAAAAAGAAATGAATTAGGAATGCCAGCCATATTTGAAAAAATGTATCTTCAACTAACAAATCTCCAATTATTCAGGTAAGCAAATGTGTTCAATGTAGTTTTTGTAAATTATTGAAAGCTATTACTTACTTAAATTGTAAATTTTTCTTATAAATAGAGATTGCAGCTACATAGTTTTCAAAATGTCTTTCAATTATTATTGATTATAGTGGTTTAAAAATCATCTAAAATTAAAGTTTCGTATTAAAATTAACAGTCAATTATAAAAATGGATAAGCCAATTAACACATGATTTCAATATAAATTTATGGAATATTTGTTATAAAACTTTCAATATTTTGGATTAGTTATAAAATGTAAGTTTGTTTCCTGGCTTTCTTAGTAATCAGTAGTAACAATATTTCTAATATTAAATAATGTATTGTCATCTCTAGGGAAAACGTAACATTTTCTTCAAAATCTTTACTTTAAATATAATGAAGTTTACTATATATTTATTAAAATATATTTATAACTAGTTTCTAGAAATTTTTAAGATTATAAATTCTTTATATATATATATATATATATATATATATATATATATATATATATATATATATATATGAAATGCTCATAAAATTTAATAATAATAAAATTAAACAATTAAATATGTTTATTTTTATATTTTAGCTATTATTTTTTCTGATTTTATTTTTAGTTAATTGATAATTATTTATGTAATTTTGAATAAAATGTGAGATTATTTAACTTATAGCATAGCATCTATATAAAAATTATTGAATAGTCAGTACATTATATTAATATCAATTTGTATAATTATTTATCTTTTGAGTGTATAACAAAATGTCTTTTATAAAATTATTTTAAACTTTAAGTTGAAATTTAACTGTTTTTACTTTGATATAAATATTTTGATATAGTTTAAACTGAAAATATTTATTTTCATTATATAGAGCTCGGGTTGAACCTAGTACGGCTGAAATTCTTGCAGAATGTCTTATTCTAGACCCTATTAGCTTCAACTTGGAAGTTACAAGAAATCATTCTTTTACTTGGCATGTGGAAAATCCTGAAATTCATATAACTGGAGAACTTGCTGCAGTGAAGGTGAAATTAGTATTAATAATTATTATATTTTTCAAAATATATGTTAATAAATTGATTTTGTACACTAATCTTGAATGCATTTCTAATGTAAAACATTTCTGTCTGAAACTAAGATATAAATCTGAGATTTCCCTTGCATTTTTGTATCATATACTTATTTTGATTTTTATAAAATTATATTATTGTTCAGTGTGATTGTCTTTTATGTGAATCTTTTGTTTATTCTACAAATAAAACTAAATATTAGATTTAACATTCAGCTACGCAAATATTCTTGCCAGAATAACTTATTTGCCACTTTGTAAAATTTGCATCAAAACAAATCTTTTAGGACATTCATAGTTATTTTTGGAATGATTTATAAATTATGAACTACATTCACATGTGAAATAGGAAAACTCAGAGAATGTTTAAGTTTCCTTTCTGATATTTATATCTGGTAAGACAAAATATGATATCCCACCCCTTGCTAATCAATAGTCTGTGTATTTCAAAATGATGATAAAAGTTAATATTTTCTTCGTATTTGATAAAGAATATTTGAATCTAGATACTGAAACACAAAAAATTGCAGGAAAATCTATTAACTACAGCATTTAAAATTTCCATTTTACCAACTGATATTAGTATAAACAGTAAATAATATCTTGTTAAAAATAAAAAAACTAAAGAGCAAATTTTCTGATAAATTTTAATTTAACATAAATATTTTCACTAAACCATGTCTTTCAATCTTTGTATACTTTTTATGTTATTGATTAAATTTCTATATTTATTTGCTTTTTCCAATATTTTTATTCTATATAATTACTGTATTTTCCTGTATAAAATCCGCTGATTATGTGTTAAAAAGTTTCAAATTTCATTGTGCATATTATACACCACGGGAAATAATCTGATAAAAAACATTTAAACAAAAACATAAAAACGCACAATAAAGTTTTGGAAGAAATTCCATTTATGTTTCATAAAAGAAATAACAGATGGTGCCCCTATCCATCTGACTTATTTTAACTATATAAGTATTATACAATTACGTTCAAAAAAGAATTCCTTTCCTTGGAACGATATTACAGATGCTATTGGCTAACATCATATCGCATTCTGTCTTGATTTGAGGTGTTTTGCTCTAGAAACATTTAAATTCATATATCGTCATATGGAACCCAAATCGCTTAAGTTCTTCAACAAATTTTAAACTAAGAGTTACAGGAAAGGCTAGTAAACAAAATGACAAATATTAATGTAAGATGACAAACAAGGCATGAGCTGTATAAAAGAAAGAATGTATCCAATGCGCAGTTCTAAAATAATCCATTTCTTTAAATTAATGATTAACGAAATAAATATATTTTATTTTTAAAATATGTTAAACCTCATTTTAAAAATTATTAAAACTAAAATTCTGTAAGTTTTACTGGAATCTTCTCAGATCCTGATCAATATCATTCTTTCATCTTAGATTATCACACTTTGTGTTGAGGTGGATCCAAACAGATCTTTTTCATAATAAATATTTTTTCTGTACAATTTATTATATTTTTATCACATTGTAGATTTTTTTAATTTTATTTTGCACCATATTATCAGCAGTATTCGAATATTCGCCGAAAAAATTGCATCGGATTATACAGCTCTTTTTTTCTTTTACTAAAAAAAAAGGTCTTGCAGATAATATGCTACTGTGGATTATATACAGGAAAATACTTGACTTCAAATGCAATTTATTAGAAACAAAGAAAAGGTAATGCAATGCATGGTATTTATATGTCAAGGTGTTTGTTTCTTAGATCTTCTAAAATTTTTAATGCTTTTACTCTGTTTTATTGGGAGCATGACAGTCATTAACTTTTATCAAGACCTAATCATAAAAAAGATTAATCAATAAATATCCTCTTAAATATTAAATATTTCTATCACAAATAATCTTCTCATTTGTTGGAAATGTAACTAAGTAAACAAAATGGAATATTATATAGATAAATTAGAATTGTAAGAAATGTGAAATCCTGAATTGTTTCATGATGAATGCTTAACTTTTTCATCAATTAAGAAAAATAATTAACTTTTTTATTCTGTAACAACATTCATGGTCAATGATTTTAGCATTGCATTTGATGTTCCAAGATTTTATTAACTTTTTAGATCCATATATTTGGAGATATAGTACTGTCCAAAGATTACTTAAACATTTAAACAGAAAACAAATTAAGTAGTCTGAGACATTTCCATTTGATGATTTAATTTACTAAATTTCTAGTTATACTTCCATCTTGAATGAAATACAAATCTGACTTTCAAAAATGATAATTATCAGTATCCTGTGTCTCATGGTCACATTTAGCAGTAAATAAAACTAAATATTACTTGAAAATGAATAGAGTAAAGAACTATGTAAGGATAATATTTTTTATGTCATTATAATTTAAGTTATATAATGCTTTCCATAGTGTTTTTTAAAGTTACAAATTCTGAATGTTTATTTCTTAAAATTTCTTTTGTTTATAAAATGAGTTTCATTTTTGATCTTTTCATCAAGTATATTTGATTGAAATAAGTTGATTTTTAGATACAGTGAAATGTTTGAATTTCTTATTAATTAAAAATTATTGACCTTAAATGTATTGACTCCTTTGTAATTGATTAAATGTAAAATATTTTAATCTTATGTTTAAAATTATGTCTCTCTTAATTTTATTTGGTTTCATTCATTGGTAGGTAACTTTAAGTCAGGAGGACTATAATACTGTAATGAGTGTATTAGGGGAAAACTTAGCAGAAACTGGGGAAGCAACACAATCACGTACAATATCAACTGAATCTCAAACAGCTTCTACCAAGACACCCACTTCATCTGTTGGTATGTAAATATGTACTTCAAATTATGTGTTTTTCCATATATATTTAGAAAAGAAATGCAAATAGTGGTATAATAAACTTAAGCAACACGGTGAATTTTTGTAGATAGCTGTAAAATTGCAGAAAAGCCATTCTTGTGATTAATATGATGAACAACTAATTCAGAAAAAAGGTCTGGTTTATGAAAATGTCTTTAATAAAATTTCACAGGTAATGTGAGTGTTTACAAAATGTGCAGTCTGCACATAATATATAATTAAAGACATTCTCTGCAAATTCAAAAGAGTTCTTACGTGAAATATGGTTTAAAAAATTTCTTGGATGACTTCACATGTGGAAGAAAGATGAGAAGCAGGAAGAGATGCATAGTATCACCAGTATAGCTGAAGAGTTCAAATCCACAAAATGTCATTTTGTCTGCTTGGTGAAACTTCCAAACCATTGGTACAACTGTTGGAAGGATTGTTAATGGCCATCACACAAGAAAACAACTGTATTGGAAGACCAATATGTTATTTCGCATGTGAAAAGAGGCTGAAACTATTCAATAGGAGCCTTTACTCAGTAACTATACAATATTGTGGTGACAAGTGTCAGAATGGTGTCCAGATGCCTTCACAAGAATGGCCTATTCGCCTGCATTCCCTTGAAAATTATCCATTGACGCCACCATTTAGATTTGCGCAAGGAATACAAAAACTGGACATTTCATCAATGGAATCATGTCTTTTTTATGGAAGAAAGTCATTTCAGTACAATAAGCGATTTTCAACATCAGTTGATTCAGAGAGTTGTGACGATAGGACTTAATTGTTGCTGCTAAAAAATCTGCTTATAGCTTTTCCTCTTGAGTAGACAATCATGTATAACAAACAATGAATTCATTAAAGCATATTCTTGTGTTTGATTCCATACTGTATCCATTTTATTCATTTTTGTACAACATCAGCATGTAAGTAAATTCTGAATTTTATCATTCTCATATGAATTCTCATGCAGTTATGGTTAAAAAACACCTGTTTAAGTTTTATACACCAGTGTAGGACTTATATTCAATTGTTAATTCGCTGTAAATCTTTTTCATATTTTTCTTTGTGTTATTACATTTTCAGCAATTAAAGCACTTCCTATGTATTATATTTACTTTATTTTAATGTTCCCTATTTTTCAGAATAAACAAATTGTTTCTTTTTCATATTTTACATAGACCATTCATAATATATCAATAAATTTTTAAATATTTTTGATTAAAGTTTTGTTAAAATAGTAATTGTTTCATTTATTGTAAGTCAAGCTGAACATACTAATTATACTTTATCTTCTAAATTTTTACTAAAAAGGTAAAAATATTGTTCAATTACCTTATCTTTTAAAATATCTTTCTTATCTTTATATATGATATATTTAATATTTAGGAAAAAAATAAATCACATAAGTTTAAATCTTAAAATTTGTTCACAAGAGTTAAATAAAGAAAACTTTTATGTTTTCTCAAATAAAATTTCTTCTTTGAAATATCTCATTAAAATTAAAAGTTATATTAATTTAAATTACAGAAGATATTAAAAATAGTTATTAGTGGTAGATCCTTTAATAAAATTTCTATTGCGATTTGTAAAAGAATTTTCTTGCTTGTTCTAATTTTTTTTATTTATTCAGTTATTTGATTTGTGATGATAAAAACTTATTCATTTCTATGGAAAACTAATATAAACATAAAGTCATGCTTAAAAATAATTTTACTGTTTTTTTATTAGTTTCTCAGCCTGCAACGAAAACTATTGTTTCTACTGTTGATGTAATTGGAAAAATTTATTCACGAATTAAATTTGATTTTGTTTTGGACAGTGTTTCAATTATGCTATGTCATGGTGAAACAGAATTGGTAAGTGTTTAAATTTTTTAATTAAAATTTTATTTGATATTTGATCTAATTTTGTGGACTAAACATGTGTTTCTTTCCATTTACCAAATAGTACTACTTTTGTATTATTTTTAGGTTTTTGATTATGGAATTTGTGTGATATATTTTGTGAGTTGCTTTTGATAAATATTTTTGGTCAGGCGAATAAAATATATACCAAATTCCAAATTAAGTACATTAAATTAGTCACAAATGTCCCTCTCATGAGCAGAATAGTTTACTCTCTTGTTTTCTGCTGATCAACTTGTGAGTGCAACATCCACCTTGACACTGTTGATTATTTGCAGTGATTTTGAATTCACTTTAAACAAAATGTTCCCTTTGAATTTATCCTTCTGTCCAAACAGTTAAAGAGTGATAAACTAAACAAATCATACTTTTCTTTCCAAAAGAAAATTTATTTCAAATACTGCCTGGTCATTTATTTTGCTAGCAAATAGTATTTTTTTAATCTTGTTTAATAAATTAAAAAATGTTCATACTGCTTACTTAAGATGCTTAAATTCAACTTATTTTAATTAAATATTTAAATTTCAAAGAAATATCTGCTAACTTCAAAGTCTTATTTATCAATCATGATAAATGAAATTTTGAAGTCTTTTTTCTTGGCATTTACATCATTAAAAATTAAATAAATCTTAAAGTTACTTTACTTTTGCCAGGCATTTTCAAAAACTGAATTTTTGCAAATTTAATAAATGAAAAAGAATAGCAGATTAAAGCAATAGAATTTATAGTAGCTTAATTTTTTCAAAGATTAATTATTCATGTATTTATATTTTATTTAAATATTACACTTTCCACTCAATTTCTAAAGGTGGAAGGAATAATTGAAAGACACAAGTCTTGCTCAATGGCTGAAGTAGAGGTTAAAAACTTCGAAACACATGGTGAAATGATGACAGATTCATCAATATTGGCTAAAGTATTCTTGAGAGATGTCACATTAGATGATACTAGAAAAATTCGAAAACATGGTGTAACCAGGTGAGTCAGTTTTTATTCTGGATTTGTAACCCTTTTTTATAATGTTGATTATAAAGCTTGTGGTGTTTTAAACTCTGTATATCAAAATGGTTATATTGTATTGTTCAAAGTAAACAATTTTATATTTTTTACTATTTTGCTACTAGATGTGGATAAAGTTTTTCATTTTCCACATGAATATTAATCAATCTTGCTGCTTGGAAGTTTTCCTAATTTTCTTGTTCCATAAAACATGACCTACTATCAGTGTAAAATCATCCGTGATAGTAATACTTGATGGATGTCTATGACATGAAACAGGTTTCAGTTACTTGGCTGTTCATTATACAATAATAAAATCATGTTAATTTAGAAAGTAAATAATTTGGCTTCTGAAAATATAAAATTATAAGACGGGATTTTATATCTATAAAAGCAGTAATTTTCTAATGTACTTTTTTATTAATTGGTTTATACAACTCCTGAAAACTAGAATTTGAAAGCATTTTTTAATAGTTCTTGAAATTCCTGGAATTGGGATTTCTTGAAAATCATGATTTACTCCTGGAATTTGTTGTTAACTTTGATGCATTTATTTTTCTTAGAAAATATTAACATTTTCTTTTAGTTTTTTTTTAAATTTTCAATAAAATTGCTCAAAGACCAAATTCAGAATTAATTTTTAATGTTACCACAAGAATGCAGCACAATTGACATTGAATTTATATTGTATTTATAATTGTTAATTAAAAGATCTAGTTCAGCCATAATATTTTCATGATTATCATTTCATTCAGAAACAAGATTTGTAGATAATGTATGTGAAGTAAGGTGAAGTAATCACCTATAAGTTCGTCATGTGGTGCAATTTGGCAGCGGATTTTAATTGATAATTCTGTTTTCTTTATTGTATAAAATCTACTGAATATTAATATATATGTATAATTTTTTTCAATTAAAATATACTTTTCAATACCTTCTTTGATGACTATTCCTCTAATGTGTCTAAAACAACTGCATCAGACTATGATTCTGTTTTAAAAGAATTTTATAATTTTGTAGAAGTGTTTAAATCACTGCATGTATTGATGAGATATTTGATCCTATTAAAGGTAAAATAGATACTTTTTTTTAATTAACTCTCAAAAATTTATTATCTCCTATAGAAAGTAATTAATTTGCTTTTACTACTCTCTAATTGCCCAGCATCTGTTGAATAAGTGTTTTCTTCAAGCAAAAATTTAATGGTAGAAAATTTAAATAATCACTCAATTGTGTCCTGGTGTATCATTAACAATCATGTCCAAAACAGAGGAGGTATCAATAATATAATAATAAGCAAAGATGTACTTAATATTTCTGTTAGTGCCCGAAAAAGTTATAAATTACATTTAGATTAATAGCAAAAGAAACATCCTATAACATAGGAAAAGCAAAAAGTATTCTTAGAAGAAATTGATGACTTGAAAATCAAAAAGAAGCATGAATGATGACATAGATTGTTGAAATTTATTTGTAACTGAGTATGCTGAGGGAACTAAAAGAACTGATAATTAACATTAATTGCAAACTCAAACTCATGTCACTGTGGTACTTCAGTGAAGCAGTATTAATAATGAATTGAAAGTGAAAAGTTGGAAAGATGGTATTTTCTAACAGCAATAATAATAGTTGTATTTACTTTGTTTTGAATAAGCATATTTGACGAATGTTTTTTTTTTTTACACATTTTGAAATACTGAATAAATTAATATATAGGATTCTAATGAAAGTTTTTAAAAACTCTAAAATTAACTATTATTTTACAGTGTATAGTTCAATAATGTAAAGAATATTTATTTAAATAAAATATTTTCTCATGTTATAACTAAATTCATTGAAGGCTTTTGAAGTAATCATTAAATATAATTCTAATTTGAAAAATATTCTCACCTAGTTTCTATAATTATTTATTTATATTTATAAATATAATTGAAAAATGTTCTATATACATAATTATACACTTATTTGGTTCAGATCTATTGGTAAAATAAAAATTAATATGAATGTCAATTTCACCTGGAAATTTTTGATTGGGCTCCTAGAAAACTCCTTGAATTTAATTCTTGGAAATGTGTACGAACCCTGTTAGAATAAATTGAGAGTTGTAGAGTAACCAAAGTATATCCAGAAATTGGAAAACTAAAAATTATTAAAGAATTCAGCAGTTCTGGCAAATATTCAGGAACTAAAATTTTACCATAAATATTACTATAATTACACTATAAAATTTCATGTAGGTTTTTTAACAAAACCTATATTTTCTTTTGATCATTTGTGCAGTTTAAAATTGCAAACATTTTGATGTATTAATATTTAAGATCCCATGGTTGGAATCATAACACTCCTCAATTTTCTAAAATCCGATAAAAAAAAAAAACCAGAAAAATTAAAAATATTTTGACTTGATTCAATTCTTGTCATTTGATTGGACTGCTTATATTTTATCTTGAATGAAGATTGACCAATAGTTATATAAATTTTGTTACTTGGAAAATTTTTTCCTATTAATGTTTTCATAAAATGGAATATTGAACTATAATCTTTCATTCAATATGTTTTAGTTTATATTTTCCACTCATCATTTCATTAAGATATTTTATTCATTATAGATTAATGAAAAGATCATCTTCGCAGGAATCAAATAATATGATATACGTAGAATTTTGCCAATCATCATCAGGAGAAAAAAGAAGTAAATGTTTTACTTTTATTGTTTTATTCAAAAGAGGTTTAATTCATAAAAGTCATTAACTCATTATCAGTAAGCTTTTAAATTAGAAAAACAATTTTAAGTGAAGTCATAGTAAATTAAAATATGTTCATCTTTATTTTTCTTGGAATATTTTATATTTGTATATTATTTTTTAGTAATACACTTTTAGGAAAGAAAAAAGAAAGAAAAGAAAGAACATCCATTAATGTACATGTAACCTAACTTTATACAAATTAGGGATTTGAATAGAAGCCATTTTAATAATATAAACTTTGAATTATGTGTATATTATCATTGTAATGTAATAAGTTTTTTTTATTTTGGATTTATGGTTGTAATAGTGGGGTGATCTTATTCCTCTGGAATTTTCTAAGACTTGTGTACATATAAAAAGAGAGAATTTTTTTTATAAGAGTCAAATAATCTTTATAGTTTTACTTTAAAAAGATGCTGAAGAATTAATATAGTTGCAAAAAATGACATACACAAGGAAGTGGTCAAATACAGAATTAAGGATCATAAAAATTTATACAGATTTTGCTTTTATATGAGTCAACAAGAAGGGAAGAAATTTTTGGGGAAACAGCAGCCATGAAGTTAGGCCTAAAGAAGAGCCATGTGATGCATGTTAGGGAAATTTAAATGTCATTGGGTATATTGTTGTACATTAGAAGAAAATTAGTTGCATAAAAAAGGGATGTTAAATGATCAAAACTGAAATAAGGAAAATTTTAAAGTTTTCATAAAGTCAGATTTGGACACATTGACAGTAAAAGTTCAAGAACAAAATGAAAATAAAAAATTAGAAAAAATATACTCATGAGAAGAGACACATTCAGCATCCCTTTTCATACTCCTTTTTCCTCTGCTTCATAAAGAGATTATTCCATTCTTGAAAAAAAAATGTACCTTTGAGAAGAACTGGAAAAAAAATCAAACATTTTTTAAGTCTTTTAAACAGGGGGGAAAGCTAGGGAGAATATTAACATTAAATTTTTCTTAAGAATTTATTTTTTAACCTAAGAACTAAGATATTTATTTTAATAGGCAATCATGCTATTTAATTTTGCACCAATGCAAGAATGACAATATGATGTCATCAACCAGCATGCATGTGCTCCAGCTAACAAATGGCAAAAATTGGGGAAGTTCCCCAACACCAAGGAAAAGATGATTTACTGATAAGCCCTGTAATGTCAAAGGCTAGGAAGTAGTACAACAATGGGACGCTGCAAACAGAATAAATAAACAAGATGTTGTCAAAATTAAACTTATGTGATGCAACATCACAATCATCTATATTTTTATTAAAATTTTGAAATCGCTATTTTTTAATTTGTTTATTTTCTTTTTATGCATTATTAATTTATCACAAAAATAAATTACTTATAAATTGTTTTCAAAATATTAAAAATTGAAATGTTTCATTTCCTTTTCTTAAACTTTTTGCCTAGTGTGAAGAATATTTTCTGTTAAACCTATTTAAGAACACTGAAAATAATTACAGAGTGACTGATGACTTATAATAAATTTTATTTTTGTTAATATTGCATCTCTTTCATCCACAAATTCTTACTCAAGCAATTTTTTCTTTAGTTCAAACAACCGTTTCCAGCTTTTCCCTTGTTTTCTGCCTTGACTATATCATGATGTTATCTGAATTTTTTACTGGATCACCTACTTCAACACCAGCTAATCAAGCAAATTCAGCTAATCTAGGTATGTTAGAAGTTTTAAGCCACAAATGTATTGAAATTCTTTATAACTTTTTTCATCTGTGTCTGAGAGTTTTTGTTTTCTGGTTTATTTTATAGTTAATTAAACAATTTATTATTTTATTGAATGCATGAAAATTAAAATTTAAGTACTGTATAAAAATTCATATAATTTACAAATGTATTTATATTTCAGGTGATTGATGTCAATTTAAGTGTATAATTTAAAGGACTGCTTGTTAAAAAAATAAAAGTTTATTTTATTTTAATGATAAGCAGTCCTTTAAATTTTAGTGTTTAATTATAAGTTTCATTTGTTTAGAAATACCTTCAAAGCCTCAAGTAAATTTGACACCTTCTCATTCAGTTTCTGAGAATAGCCTTAGTCAAGCTACAGGATCAACTGTGATATTTTTAAAAGTACAAAAGCCTGATATAGTTTTGATTGAAAACATAGAAGATAATGACTCTAATGCAATCTTCCTAAATGTATGTATTTTTTTTATTTTACATAAACTTTTGCCATTTGTTAAATTTATTTTTTCTTTACTAATAAAAAATATCTATATTTATTAAAACAATCTCTAATAATAACTCTTTCCATATATGATATAAAGTATAATAAAATCCTAAAGTTACTGATAATTTGTATGATATTAGTCTCTGTATAATATTAATTGGATCAAAAAGTAACATGCAACATAAAGTATAATTGGGAATGATAAAAAAATTATAGGAAATTCATAGTTATTTAATATTAATTCAGTCCTTATCTGGAGCTCTTATAGTCAGTTATATACCTATATGAATATTTTATATGATAAAGTATATATGAATATTTTATGTGATAAAGTACTTTGTACTCTGTAGTAAACAATCTGCCAACACCAGGCTATTTTATAATTTAAATTTCAGTATCTTTGTTATTGCACAGTTATTGCTCAAATTAGCAGCCTAATCAGTATTATCCCTAATTTGTGGTGCAAAATGCTCAATTGCACACTTTTATTAGCAGGACTGTGTTTTTCTACTAGAGATGCAGGTTTAACAACAATAATTACAAGTAAGTTATTAGTAGGATTTTGTGATATCTTTGTTCATCTTTGAAGAAAACAATTATCTAGTTATAAAGGTTTCTGTTGAGAATGCTTGATCTTTTAAGAAGACATGTTCTCCTTATTGAGCTCACCTTCTTTAGATGAGTATGGGTGTCCCAATCCTGTTGTACCCAGGAATCTATATTCTCTTTCTGTTTTAACTTCCTTCTTCTTCTAATCTTTTTTTGCTTCATCCTTTCTATCCCTTGATGGAAAGCGAGGGAGTTCTCCATGAGTAGCTGTAGCTGCTCTATTTGCCTCTTTCTTCTCATGGATAGTCAAGATCCCTATGTGTTGGCCATGCTTGACAACCCTTTGGATGGGTGGTACAGTGTGGTCCCCAGTTGTTTATTTGGCTGGTAACTACTACACTCATTTCTAATCTGCTAGTAATAAAGCCAAGGGATCATATCGTTGCACTTGGCATTAAGGGTGGTCACTATCTCATGTACCAACCCAACATGTTGTTCTAATTTTTAAATTACTAGTATTATACCAAAATCTATAAAAACAGGTTATGTATGTTACAAACTTTGTCCATATATTCTTAACCTTCTTAGATGTTTCAAATGCAGAGATGTGGCCATTTTCAACATGCATTTAAGAATAGTGATCCTATATGTGGAAAATGTGCACAATCTGATCATGAAATTAATCCTTTTACTTCAGTAATTTTCAAATGCTGGAACTGTTCTGGTTCACATGCTGCATGCTGCAAATCTTGCCCTATATGAATTTTGGAGAAAAATAATTGCAATTAAGATAAAACAAAATATTACTTTCCTGGAAGAAAGACAAATGGTAAAAAACAGAACACCAAAAGTTATCATTTCCTTTTCTACTACTTTACAAACAGATGCAAAAATAAACAACAATCCAGTAAAGAAGAGTAGCTTATGAATATTTATTCCACTCTCAACTTTGTTATTTAAATCCACTTTAGCAGCAACTTAAACCTATTTTAGTATCAACTTATAGCACAAAGAAATATACTTAAATTACCAATAAGTTTAACACTGTTTATATCAAAATTAAAAAACCCAAATCTTTAAAAATGTTTTAAAAGAACAATTGATGTATCCTTTTCTGTAACTGATATGGAAATAGACTTCTCCTTTACATATCAGACCGTTTCAAAATGTGGAAAATCCAAGCACAGAATCAAATAAAACCTGTTTATGGTTAACATTAATTTCATGAAACTTGGGATTACCAGAAAACATTGGAGTCTTTTTATAACACTTATCTGTCTTTTCTTTTTGGGTTTCACAAATTTGTTTTAATGTCTATTCTTCTGAATTATTCATCTCAACATTCTCAAAAAGTTCTTATCCAATGATTTACTCAAGTACTGAATTTCATCAAAGATTACCTGATCTTTAGCACATCTTATCTTATCCCATCTGAAAATCGTATTGCAGTAAAATCAGATCAAATCATAGATGTGTTGTCAAGTCATAAAGGTTTCTGTAGAGATTGCTTTGAGCAGAAAAATGTCTTTTTAGGATGTGTTAGATATGTTTATTGAATTCAAGTTGGATAAATAAATGTATAATTTTAGACAAATTTTTAATATTCCATGTACTTATTGGGAGGACAAAGTGAGTTGTGCATACTCTTGTTATCATCCATAAACATGATTTTAGGGCCATAATTGTCAAATATATTTGAACATATCGGCTAAGGATTGCATCTTGATAAATGAATTGGGTAACTGATACAGGAGAAAGGCATAGATATGAATTCTTTTACTGATTGATGTATCTGTCTTAACAATAAAGCTAACAAGACAAATAGACTTTTAGTGATCTTGGAAATCTGATATTACATCCACTGGGTTCTTTTAGTTCTGTATTCATCAGAAATTGTTTATATAGAAATAGTGCTCACTAGTGAACAATACATGATCCACTGCTGTGATGCCTATTATATATGATCTGGAGCGCACTGCAAAGTTCTGTGAGATTCAATTGAATTTTATTTGATAATTGCCTGGAA
This sequence comes from Latrodectus elegans, assembly GCA_030067965.1. NCBI lineage: Eukaryota > Metazoa > Arthropoda > Arachnida > Araneae > Theridiidae > Latrodectus > Latrodectus elegans. Next base: position 43,252,292 of record CM057820.1, on the reverse strand, counting down.
TGCAGATGACTTTCAATCTTTTATTTGCAAACTGTTGGTTTTGATGTCAAAGAAGTGCCTTTAATTTTAGAACATCCATTCAATCAATCAACAATGGCACTACAACCCTGTGTAGGTCCTGGCCTTCTCAATGAGCTTATTCCATCTTGGCCTGTACTCAGCAGCACTTTTCCAATTAGATGTTTCAACAGTGTTAAAGTCCCTATCAAGACAATCAATGCATCTGATTTTGGGCCTATCTCTGGAACGCTTTCCCATTGGCCTTGCAAGAAAGATTTTTTTAGGGGTGCGTTCAGTTGGCATACGAATAACATGGCCAGCCCATCTTATCTTTTGTATTTTAATATATTTGACAACATCAATGTCCTTAAAACTTTTGTATAATTCATGGTTATACCTTCTACACCATATCCCATCTGTCTCCACTCCACAATAGATGCCTCTCAAAATTTTCCTTTCAAAAATAGCCAAATGGCATTCATGTTTCTGTGTCATAGCCCAAGTCTCTGAAGCATAAGTTAGAACATCCATTATCATGTCTTATTATAATAATCATAGTAAAAAATTTGTATGTTCATTTTGAAAGTAATTCCACAAGAATGTAATTATAAAATGGTTGATTCGGACATCATCCCATTGTAGTTCCTTTGAATGGATCTGATTGCATAAAAATACTTATTTTCATTGAAGTGCTATCACAGACTCTTTTTCAGAAATTTGGAATAATGAGATGTGGAAATAAGCGTAAATAAATATAATATTCAATACACACAGTGAAAAATGTCAAATGTTGAAATTAATCTGTTCTTGATATCTATCACTTTACACAGCCTTGTGTTTGATTAAGCAATTTTACTTTGTAACTGCTTTTACTTTTCACTGTGAAGTAAATGTGCAAATTTTGTTGCCATTTCTCTTCAATTATTAATTTTACTCTTATTTTATAATGCTGTACAACTATGAAAAATAAAAGATGTATATGCATATCTGTGTTTAATAAATTAATATTTTAGACATCTTCCTTAGTTAATGTTTTTAGCATCTTATTTTATTGGGCAAATGTTCTTCATTACATTTCAGTTATTTATCATCTTTGATTTGTATACTATTAAAGACAGTAATATATTTTATAATAAATATGACTTTTTATTAGTTCATAACTGCAGCAAAATTACTCTTAAAAGTATTTACAAATTATAAACTTTTGTATTATGTTTTGATTGAATGAATTATTAACTATCGTAATAAATTTTATGGTTATAAAACAACTTTTTTACCAATAGCTTTAGAGTAAAGAACTCACCTCTAAACAAAAATTGATTATTAATTTACAAATTATTTTGAAATAAGGAAATGAATTTTATGATTATTTAGTAGTCTAAGGGGAATAATTAACAGAAATGTTTCTCATGATGAGTAAATGAATATTATTCATTATGTGTTTCCATGTATTATAATAATATCAAATATTATTGTCAAGATGACAGTCAGTTTGTTAATGTGATGGTCTTTGATTCAGTTGTTCATAAATTCAATTCCTATCTTAAATGTGTTTGTTTGCAGTATTTCCAACAACATTTCAAAGTGTAAGTCCTAGTCTAATTAGTCCTCATGTGCAAAAAAATTATGTTGAGAAACTAATAAATTATAGCCAAATATCATTATTATTTTTTTTCAATGATAGATTGTAGACAGTTATAACTGCAACAGAGTCTATTAATCTATAGTTCCCTGATACCCAAGGAACCGGCCAGAAACAACGACCTCTTAGCCGCCAAGGCGTTCCCCTGGGTTCACCACAGAGGGTGGGCCACTATCGCACCCTCACACGTGCCATAGGGACCCGTTAATAGGGTAGGCATCATTCATACTTCATTCACACACACAAGAAAAGGACAAAGACAGGATAGAGAGAAAGTACATCCATGCCTGAACCGGGATTCAAACCCAAGACCTTCCTATCTGTAGTCAGGCACCCTGACCACTAGACAAGTTGGCCAGCAAATATCATTATTACAAGCAAATTACATCACTATAATTTATGTATATATATATATATATATATATATTAGGTATATAATTTTTGCAATAGTTTTACCTTAAGGGAACAAATTCTTCAATTGCTTCAACAATAATTGTAATTTTTATTGAATTAAAATTTTTATATGCAATATGGGAAGAAATTGTTCTTAAACTGACTGCTTTACTTGCATAATGTTTACTACTTATATGCGTGCTACATTATCTAAAATTATTTAAATGCTAATTACTTCATTCTTTTTTTTAATAAAGTTATTTAAGTATATCAATAATTAGAGATAATGTAATACATTTAAGAGCTTTTATTTATTACACTAATTAACTATAATAAAAAGTGTTGAAAAAAAAAAGTCTTAAATTGTTGATATATTCCTTTTTTATTTATTATGTATCATCTTTAAATCAAACTACTTTTGAAGAAAATACATTGATTTAAAAGTTTCTCATTTTTTTAATGAATATTATATTTACTATCCAAAGAAAATTATAATTTCATTAATTTTTCCTCTCAACTTGTATTATAATATTTGAATCTTCATCATAATTTATTGTGAATATATTTTTTAGAATGAAATTGATTTGAAAGTAACAGTTGTTGGATCTTCTCAAGCTATATCTGGTTCAATAACAAATTTAACATTTTATACTGCCTGTTTCAATCCTGAGAAAAGAGCTGAAACATCTGCAAAGGTGAAAAATGACCATATATATTTGATTTCATAAAATCTTTCTATTTGTCCTTATTAGTAAATCTAGGATATTTATTATTTTTAAATCTGTTACTTTTAATTATGTGTATGATATTTTTTAAAGCCAAAATGCCTCTGAAAAGTATGTTTAAAAAAAGGTCCAAAGTACTTAGGACTATAAAAAAGCAACAAATTGGTAAACCATTATTTTCTAAAGATTTAAAAAAGTAAATAAATATCTAATTTTATATCATTTCATTTTGTTTACATTTTTATTATTAACCATTATTTGTTTATTTCTTTCAATTTCCATACTTTTTTTTGTTTTAATTGGTTTATAATTGATGATTAAAATTCTTAAGCTGTAAAATTTAAATAAATTAAAATATCTGATGCTATTTCTTCAATATTTTATCTAAATTAATGATAACATGAACTCAGTATAATGATTTTTGGAAAAACTTTTTAAAAATAAATAATTAGTGATAGTTTAGATATATATGTCTCTTTTAGTAAAAATTAGCTAATGCAAATCTCTAATAATCATTTTTAAGATGCTCATCACAAATTATCTTTTAATAATAAATATTACCTAAAATATTTTGCAAATTTTAAATAATTATTTGTTTTAATATAAATTTTTGAAATATATGTCTTCTGATTTTTAAATGGTGAAATATTTATATTTTTGTTCTTTACAAAATTAATCTTCGATTTTTTCCTTTTTTATTTTATTAATTTCTTTTCTTACAAATATATAGATTCTCAGTCCATGTGATATTGATATTCAGTGTAACTTTCGAGAACATTCTCAGCATATGGATATCATGTTTCGTGATCTTATCCTGCATATATCGCCTGGTACAGTTCATCTTATTACTAATATACTGTCTTCTATAGTATCTGAACCAGTAAGTGATTTACTCAGCTACTGTATTAATATTATGCATTTTTGGAATAAAATTTGGTGCATTTTTACTGTCTTATTTCTGTATTTTTAGTTTTTACTAAAATATTCTTTGAAACGTTATACTTTTTCTATTTTATTTTAATTAAATCTGATGCTGAATTAGCAAAAGCTCTAAAGCTGAAATTTCACAAGATATCATATTATTTCAAGTCTTGTTGTTTCTGCTTTAGTCCTATTTTTCCCCATATAAAGATATTAAAATGTTAATATATTTGAAAGAAAAATTATATAAATGGCAGTTAAGTAATTTTAAAGAAAAGAAATATCATAATGACAATATTAAAACTAAACACTCTTCCTTGTAGCTTGATTTACTGATATATAATTGTTTAGTATAAGAAACTCGTCATAGAAGAATGTTACTGATAATAACTAGACAATGTGAAAACTATATTCCATGTACAAATTGAAATTGAGTGCAAAATTATTATTTTAAAGTAGAAAATATTGTCTAGCAAACATTTCTAATTGTCAAGCATTATATGTCATCATCTTGAAATAAAAAAAAATAAAAATTGTTTAACATATGCTACTACAAATACTTATAATTTTGTCTAGCTATATACATACAGACTTTTCATGTTCTCTTTTCAGTTTTTATTATATAACATGGAAGAGCTCTAGATGATGTAAGGCACACATCTTAATGTATTTTAGGTCATAGATATAGTTCAAGGGAAGAAAGATCTCAAAGAAATTACAAATTTATTAGAGAAAATCATTGATTTTTTAAATAAAATTTTAAATACTAGTTATATATTGACATAAAGAGTCAAGACTGTGTATGTTAGTAATATTTTGGCTTTAAGCCAAACTAACTGTATTTTCTAACTATATATATGTTAAAGTCTAACATTTTGGATAAGTAGTAAGACAAAACATTCTTATCATGTCAATATTTATATTTTGTCTTTATGTTTAAATTCCATGTAAAACAGTGTTTATGTATATAATAATTAATTAATGAATGTGTTACTGATTGATATGTATTACTTGAGTATTGCACATGGTAAACTTAGTAAAGGTATACCTAATTTCCTTTACTAACTTAAAAAATGACTCAGTAAAGGTGAACATTTTGTAATCAATTCCTTTATGTAATATAATGATGTAATAATAGCAATTTCTTTCTGATGCTTCAATTTTATCTTTGTTCTTTTGATTTTTCTAAACATTAGTAAATTTCTGAAGCCCCATGGCTTAGTTGTAGCATTTCATACTCCCAAGACACAAGTCTGAGGTTTGGTCCTTGGATTGGGAAAGGTTGACTCAGCCTTTTATCCTTTCAGTGGGTTGATAGATTGAGTGCCAAGCATGATTCAGAAACAAGCACTGGGGTTTTACATTTGTCTAACCACCTAATTGGGACTTATGCTTTGTACCCTAGGCCCTCTTGGCCAGGAACACAGATGGGCATTGTAGGGCTATAGCCTTCATGGGCTGTTGTGCCACAGATTTTTAGTATTAAATTTCTGACAAGTTTTCTGATTTTTCAAAAAATTTGCAACCGGCAAGTAAATGTTTTACAACATAATAAAGTTTTAATATAATATTTATTATAATTACAAAAATAAAATAATCATTTTCCTTTTATTATTTGTCAGAAATTGAAGTTTCAAAAATATTACTCTAGCATTTTATAATTTTCTTGTAATTCTACCAAAAAGACTTCTTTCATGATGCTTATAAATAATTTTTAATCTGTATACATTTTAAAATCCAAATCTTAAAATTTGAATTTTATTATTTACTGATATAATTAATATGAATATTGATGTATTTGAAATTTAGAATTATTTTATATTCCTGTTTTAATGTTTCTATTTTGAAAGCTGAAAGTCTCGAACAATTTCTGCTCCTATCTGTATTTAATTTCACAAATGCTTAGAAAATTAACCAAATATTAATAAACAAATATAATTATAATAATAAAATCAAATGTAATTATTCAAAGTATTAATGAAATTGTTTTAATTGAAAATAAAATAAATGAAAAGTGTAAATTGCTTATACACTTTAAAATATTAAAATTAAATCCAAGATCTAAGCATTCTTTAATCAAGTGATTACATCAATTGTTCTAAATTCTTAAATTCAAAATAAAATATTAGCAAATTGAAAGAACTTATTTTTTGAGACTTCATTTAAGCATTTTTATAAAAAGCCATTCAAAGTATGACATCATCATTGAATTCAAGTCTAATTTTCTATAAGTAAATTTTAAAAAAAATGTCATTCAGTCTTTTACTTAATATTTTTAAATTGTATTTGAAGATGATAGAAAGTAAAAAAGGAGCAATCGCCTGTATTGAACTGCTCACAAATTATTTTGAAAATTCGAGAAAAAGTGTAATCTTATTTAATAACTTAATCAATTAGTTTTTGAATTTTTATCAATAAATAATAGGACTTTTAAATAATTTCAATAGAAATTGACATATTTTAATGTATTACTTATGAATTCTGAGGGAATAAATGTTCTACTGTTGAGAAACCTACTTAAATGTTTTATTTATCAAAGGAAAACCATGAGTCAAATAAATATTAGTCTGCAAAGGAGGTCTCCATATCACAAAACATGATAAAGATATGTGAAAATTTATCGGTTATTTTAGAAAAGTTACAATAAAAATGATAGATATCATATGGAAAATAGAAGACATAAATTAAAAGTAAAAACTGATGTAAAACTAAGAAGTTACAGGAATATTATATTAATTTTTAATGTAAACTAATAGTTGGCTAAAAGTTTGGTATTTTAATAAAAGATATGTGAATTTAAAATTACGTTAATTTAACAGATATATTTTTCATATTTAATATGTTTGATATTTATTTTCTTAGTAATATTTACATATACATATTTGAGGTTATCTTTATATATAAGGTTGTGCTAAATTATTGAATTCCAATGAAATACATATAAGAGCATTTTAAGTGGTCAGATTTTAGTTGCTTGTTAGAGCTTTAAATTTCTATGGAAACACTGAATGTGATTAAGTTAAACACATTTTGTAAGTAGTTTCTTGGTACCAAATATTAGATTAATAATCTCATCGTTTTCAGCACAAAGCATTGATGGGAGAAAATTAGTTTTAAGAAAGCTCATTCTAATACTTAATGATTGTTCTTTGCAATTTTGCATTTATTGTCAATATTTCTTGAATGAAAATGTAAAAAAAATTTTATTTTTGATATTTATTATTTATAAATAATTTATTTTTCACTCCTTTATATTGTATTAAATAAAGCTAAATTTCTAGGTAAAAGCTGATGATGAACATACTAAGGAAAAAGAAGATTATTCAGATGTTTGGAAACCCAAATCCATTGAAGGCAACAAGTTTTGGTTTTTAGATACTGTTGTTGCTGAGGAAGCACTTTCTGACTTAAAAGATGATAGTTTAAATGTTGTTAAACCAGTTGTGCATCAACAGGTATTTCTAAAAGTTTTTTACTTTGTTGGAAATTTTTTATTTGTAAATATTTCTCTTATATTTTAAAAATCTGTTGCAAATTGTATTAGATTGTCTGTGTTGTATGATGAATCTTAATTTAATGCATCTGCTTTATCATGTTAAATTTACTATTTTGATCTTTATCATGTACTTTTAGTATAATTATATGTAAATATTTATCATCTTTATTTATATTATGTTTAAACAAAAATCAGTGTATTTTTTTCCTAATTAAAAAATTTGAGCCAGCATCAGAATAGTTAAAATTCTGTTCTTCAGTCATGAGTTAGAATCTTATTTTAGGATTGTTTGTGTAGTGTTTTGGAATACAATATAAAATCTCAAGCCCAATGTTATTAATTCTCATTTAAAAAATTACTATTAACAATAAACAACAAAACAATCCTAGCTCCAAATTTAAAAACATTGAACTTTATATTTAAGTTGAAATGCTTTAAATAGTTTCCTAACTTCTGTATTCACTATTCAAATATTATTATGCAAACATTTAATCCAAATAGACTTTTTTAAGGTTGGTTTTGATGAATTACTTTGAAGATATGACACAAAACAGCTTAAAATTTATTGAATCTAGATTTTAAGTAAATAACAAATTGTTTTTAAAATTACTTCTTTCTAAAAAAACTTGTTAAAAGTTATTAAGGAGTAATGAAGATTGAAATAGTAATAATAATCTTTCATTCACCATTACTATTGAATAAAGTAATTATTTCAATTATTTTTCAGTTTCATTCGCACCCAGGATATCTATATATTTCAATATTTTATAGCAAAAAAAGTCTTGAACATATTGTTTTAAGTATGTTTCCTTTAATCAATTTTAAGAAATTCAAGCAATTAAATTAAAATTTTCGACTTCAAAAGTTATTAAAGAATTTCAATTGAAACCTTCATCATAAGTTTCAAAATATCTTTTTTCATTTAATAATGATCTTTGTATATTAAATGAAATTCACTGTGTAATACATTCATGTGCGATCTATTTTTGTAAATATGTTTAATTATATGAATATATTATTTATAATTCATAATATCAATAAATAATTTGTAACCTATATATTATTTAATAATAAATTTAATTCATAATATTTAATGAATGATTTAATAATTGTACTAAGATAGATAATGCTTAAAAATATTTATTTTAATGATAGATTTATTTTTAGTGATAATTAAAAATAAATTCTTTTTTATTGATTTCTTTCAAAGTGAATTGTTTTATTTTACTAATGTTATATTTTCAGATGTTATTTACCATGAGAAAAATTATAATAATTATTGAAGCAGGTGTTGGAACTCGCACTGTTCCATTGCTTTTAATGGAATCTTCTTTTCAAGCTGATATTCAAGATTGGGCTAGTAATGTAAGTGCATTTTCTTTTTATCCAATTATTTAATATAGTTGTGTTATCTCTGTCCTCCTCAAGCACTTTTTCGTTTTTTGATTCCCAATCTCTAATTTTTGTTTTAATATTCTAATTCTTTTTTACATATTAATTGCCATTCAAATGAATGATAATTATGTAAAAAAAAATTATTTTATGGTTTTCATTCATTTGAATAATATGTCAATTAGAATAATTTGGTAATCCATGTAATTAAAACTGTTTTAATTATGTGGTTTAGAAAAATAAATATAAAATCTGTAATTGAAATTTTATAACGATATGAATTGAAATTTTTGAGGAAATTGAAAAATAACTAGAAAGTATTAATAGAATCAAGAAAACAATTTTAAAAAAGTAAAAATATACTAGAAAATCATCACAGTATAGTCAGATTTTACTTAGAAACCAGAAGAAAAAAATATTTAAATGTGATTCTGCTAATATTCAAAATATTTCAATGGTTTTTACTAATTAATTTATGATGAATGTATGATTTATGAGGATTTCTCATTCTATTTCTTAACTGTCCTCTCAACAGTTGGTGAAGATGTTCTATGTGAATAAATAGTCAGCAAGTAAAGTGTTATGAAAATTTTGAATGGCAAAATGACTGAAGGTATTTTGCACAATGATCAGTAAGCATCATCGTACCTTTTTGTATTGTGAAGTCATGCTAATATTTGGTCAGAGTGGTATGGTGCGTGTAATCAGCTTTATGCATTAAGGTACACTGTCATATTATGCCAATCCAGTAAAATGGTTTCTGGTACAAGCCTTTGAGAAAGATTAAATTATCAATCAGGATTCTATCATCTCCACAAACATTTTACTCAATCTGACTTATTTCTGGCTGTTATTGTTTCCAATTCCTTACATAAGTATTTGAAAACACTTATGTACAGTTTAACCTCTTCAAAATTGGCTAAACTCTAAATTCTGTTGTGCACTTTCTGCAGTTCATTCTGTCATATTTTATGTAGCTGTAACAGGTGTTGTGAGTTTCCTTAATGTACTGGTGGTTATTCTAGATGAGTGAATTAATGAATGCATTGTATTGCTGTACTGCTCATTGTGTTTTGGTAATAAACAAACTTCCCTAGTAACTTTTTGCTTCTAAGCAAAATGAACAATTTCTGTGTTATCATTTTCTTATAAGCTGCTTGCCTTAATTATTACTAATTTTTATATACAGTTTTAAAGTTTCAATAATGCTTTAAAAATGTATGGAGAAAAAAAACTGGCTCACTCAGTGCTTGTAATACAATATATTGTATAGAAAAATTGCAAAATAATTTATGAAATTAGACAAAAGTATTATTGTGTAATTCGAAACATTAACTAAATATGTCTTACTATACTGCAATATTTTTGTTATTTGTAAAATTAAAATTGCTATTTTTATTTATTTTAAAAATCTAAACTTATCTTATCTAAACTTATTTTAGCTATATATAGGAAGCTCCTTTAGTGTAGAAATGTCTTATTATAATGAAAGAATAGCAGTATGGGAACCTATTATTGAACCTATTGAAACATCTAAAGGACATCGCTCTTGGGAACTTATGATGGAAGTTAGTTCATTTTGAAAATCATTGTAAAAATTTCATATTATTGCAGATATCTTTAACTAATGATGTTAAAGTATGTAATTTTTTTGTTTGCTATATATTTTTTACCATTTCATTTGCATAATTCTTCATCTTTTTATATATTTTGTTTATTTTATATAGATTTTTTAAACTTGATTTTTTTTTTCAAAGAATTTGTCATAATTTTTATTTACCAGTTAAAATTCTTTCCTTCTCCTCAGTTATTTTATTCATTTCACTTTTTATTACAGTTAACTAAAGAGACAGAAAACCTAGATTTAAGTCCAGATGATGATGAAGAATCTGATGAAGTAGTATTTGAGCCTCCCCAAATGGGCATTCAAATTGTTGCACAAGATGTATTGCAAATGACTGTTAGTAAAACTTGCTTAGACGTTCTCAGTACACTGGGACAGGTAAAAATCAGTTATTATAAAAGAATTCTTTTTTTTTTTTTGTCTAAAAGCATATAAAAATAAAATATTTGCATAGGCATTTCAAGAAGCTGTTGGGAAAGCTGTCGGAAGTGGAAAGGAATCTAAAGGTCCATATGCTCCTTTTCATGTAAATAATTACCTTGGCATTCCTATCAATATCATACTTACAAATGGAATGTTTCAGGTAATATTAGATTATTTGAAAATGATTTTATGCAATTGCTTTATTAGTTGAACATAAGATCATTAAATTTATTTTTATCTTTCATAGATTTTAAATGAAGAGAAAGATTATAATTGTGTAAAATTGGAATCAGGATGTCCAGCATTGCATTTAACTTATGGGTCTTCCAGAAATACTGATTCCAGTAGGATGTCTATTTTAAAGAAACAAGATACAAAAGAAGAAACATATTTTAATATAATGGTATTTAAAATCTATTAAATGTGCTTTTAAATATTAAATGTTTTATAATATATTAAATGTGATAAGACTTTCAAGCTAGATTTATTGTGGTTTAAAAATTTACATTTTCAGGTAGTATTCTGATAATTATTCTATGTGTTTTCTCAATAATAACGTTAAGAAGTTACTTCAATATTTCATGATATTTTATGTTTTGAAACTGTTTTAAATATGACCTTTAAATTCATTTAAATATTTTAGTTTTAATAGAATTTTACTAAAACTCATAGTAAAATTTAGCTATAAGCAATCAATTTCATGAATAATTCAGTTGACTTTTTCTGTAGCCAAGGAATGAAAAAAAATTATTTATCAATATCTGTAGAATTCATTATTTAACTTATATTATTTATAAATTTTTCTATTTTTCTTAATTTATAAATTTTTATTATTAATTATTTCTTATTATTATAAATTTTTCTATAACAAATTCAGGCAGGATACTTTATTTGTAATAACAAAAATGATTATAATCTAAATACAAATGAAAAAGAATGTCTTTTTAACAACATGGTTTTTTTTTTTTTTTTTTTAAAAAAAAAAAAAACAAAATAAAGAAAATTTTTAATGTGTTTTGAAATAATATCTTCTACATTTAAATATTATCTTTGTCGTTATTTCATGAAAAAATAATTGTTATAAAAATAATGTATGAATTTGTTTTCAATTTACTAATCCATTTCATTTATCATTTTTTTTTATTTTAAATATTTATTGTTGGGTATCCGATAATGCATGTAATGTAATAAAATTTCAAGTTCATTTGACTTTTAAACTGCAGAACAAGAAATTTAATTAGCATCTTTTGTTTTTGTTAGTAATTCAATATAAATAATACTATGATTTAAATGTTTTTAATTAAAATAATGTGTGATAATGCTAGTTTGTATATATAGAAGAGCAATAGTCTAATAATTCTAATATTCATTTGTTAGTATTAAAGGCTATCTTGAAAAATTTGAGTGTTACTAATTGAAACTAAGTGTATGTTATAGCATGTATAATTACTATTCATATTAAAAAATTTCATTATAGATAGTTGAAGATGACATGACTGTAGAAAGAAGAATATCTGTTGCATGTACAGATAAGCGCTTTTTCCAACTACCTCGTGTTACATATCCTGGTAACCGTTGGGGTTTTGTCATTTCAATATCTTCATTATATGGCTCAAAGTATATTACATTCCATTCAATTCTTCAGGTATGGAGCAATTTATTTATTTTTGTATAACTTATATGTCTTAATTGTATTAAACTAAATTTGGAATCAAATCAACTTATGGCATAAAATTTACTTTCTAATTTTGTTGACTTTCTTTAATTATGCATGTATTATGAAATTAACTTACACTTACATTTGTAATTTGTAAGTGCAGGAAAATTCAAAAGATTTATCCTCAAAAATTACTTTAGTCTCTTATTTATATCATAATATTTTAAGGGTTCAAGTATTTTTACCTTGCAGTTTTTCTAGATATATGATACTTATTTATTGAAAATTGTTTTTGTCTTCTTATTTATGCTTTAATAAGTCTTTTAGCAAAACTGGCTTATATCAAAAGTTTTAAGAATTTACTATCTTCTATGAATATGAACTTATAGCAAATGTTTCATGTGCACATGTAGATGAGCATAGTATCAATACATTAGCATATATCACACACACACACTACTCTTATATAATTCTGCTTTTAATTAGTATTGCTACCAATTTTGTATATTTAATTCTCTCTGAATAGAACATTTGTTATCATGTTAGAATCCTATAATATTGTAATACTCTTTTAAAGCTAAGCATGTTCACTTAATTAAATGTTATATAATACTTGGCTATTAAGATTTCCATTTATCAGCGTTGCAAGAGGCTCGAGACCTTTTACAGTGAGACATCCAATGGATGAACCATTGTAGCCTCGAGTATGGGTCTTCTTAATGGAAAAGCAAAAACCAAGTAGAGAAATCCCCATCATTGGCCTGCCACTCCAGCTGTATCATTTCACATGGTGGACATTGTGATCACAACACATTAAATATAGTAAACACGAAAAATCTTTGTTTGGATGAGGATTCCAATTCATAACCATCTAATAATGAGAATGAGCACCTTAATTAACCAGGCTACAATGGCTCACTTTATTTAATGTAAAACATGCTATCATATTATTTAAAAGAATCTAATTCTATAGATAGCATTTATATTTTTTGTCTATAGTATTCATATTAAAAATGATTACAATTTTGTGTCCCTGAACAAAATCATTTCATTTACATGGAATCTGTTTGCTGCTATCAATCTCGTGCTTAGTTTTCACTGATGTTGCATTATTTATTTTACTTTTCTCTTTCAGAGTGGCTTATACATATGTTCTATATGACAAGATTATATTTTAATGAGTTTTAATTATATCAACCTTATTTGTACATAGTCTGTCCACTAATACATTTAAAAGTCTAAATTTTCAAATGTTTTTGAGTTGTGTGCATAAGTATGCTTTTTAAGTTGCTTCAAAATATTTTTTTTTAATATTTTAGTTTAAGTATATAAGTTTCTCATTATATTTTTTGTTATAACTTTTACTGATGGTTAAATTTGAAAATGCATTGTTTATCTTAAAAATATAATATTTTATTAAAGCCAATTAATATGTAAATAAAGCATTTATGTTAACAACACTTTGTTGTTGGATCTATGTTGTTAGAGCACCCAGAGAAAAAAATAGACTTCTGTAAGTTTACTACTAATATGAAATTATAATATTAATAAATTTAATAGAGATATTAAATTATTAATATAGTTTTATTTAATAATGTTACAAAAATATTCTCATATAATTTTTTCTGTTAGCATAAGTACATAAAATAACCATTTAGTGACAAATTTTATAATAGAAGGAAATAAATATTTATTTCCAATTAAATATATTATAGGATATGATCCTAGTGAAGTACATGTTTAAATATTAAAAGTACTGATTAATTTTTAAAGAAATATATACCTATGATAAATTTATATTATGATCTAAAGTTAGGCTAACAATACTTCTGATCTATTTACTTGAAAAAAAAAATCATTCTTATTCTATTATATGTTTGATACTATTTTTGTGTAATTTTGTAGTAAATAAAAGTTAACTAGTTTATTTGTGATACATTATGTTATTGCTTCAAATAGGCACAAAAATTGTCTATATTCTACATTAAAAGAGGGTGGTCATTAATTTTATTCAAATATTTATTTGTTTATGCATTTTATTTCAGAATATGAAAACAGTGGTTATTTGTTTTTACTATAATGTTAAACATGTACCCCCCTCCCATAAGAATTTTCAGTTTTTTATTATTTCTTAATTTAATAGGTTCAAAATCATTTCTCCATTCCCATTGATGTATATTTCATGAAACAATCACTAAATGAAGTTGAATGGTGCTGTTCTGTGGATCCTGACAAAACTGAGCATATTCCTCTCCGTGCTGTGTATACAACAACTAGTGAAATGTTTTTCAAGCCCAAACACTTGGAACCTTCGTAAGATCTTATAGTAACTTTTTTATTCTTTATCCAATAAATATATAATATGTACTACTTATAGCTGTCATACATATCACCTACATTTTATAAATCCTAATTTTATAAAGTAATACTATATTTGTGTATATTTTATAAAATAAAGAGCTTTTGGTTACTTGTAATAATATTAATTTGTTGATTTGAAATTGTGTTCAAAGTTAGCCTTGATGCTACTTAGTGCAAATACTTGTGCTTCAAAGTTAGCCTTGGTTTTTGTTAATCATTTATTGTTTTTAAATTTAAAATAAATAGTGCAAATATGTATAATAAGTTCATTTCTTGAATAACATGTTTTAATATCACTAAATACGTACTACAATCTGTTTTTCTTCTTTCTTTCAATATTTTTTTTCTTAAAATATTTCCCTTTTTCAGTTTCCTATGAAACTTAAGTTATTTAAATTATCTAATACGAAAGCTGTGTTTGGTCTTACATTGAGCAACAAATGGTATTTTATTCTTGAGTTCTGTGTATAAAGTTCAATGATAGTTGCTAATTATTAATTATAAACCATTCTATAAATTGGAGTTCTTCAACCTTGATGATGTATATCCAGGTATAATGCTATACACAAATTATATCTTCACTATTTTTTGCATCATTTTGCACTTGTTTTATTCTCAAACTATAATTTTCTGCCAACAAAATATCAATGAACTATCATAGATAAATAAAAAAAATCTGCTGTAAACAAATCTAGTTTTGATTGATTTCTTTCTTTTAGTTATGTAATTTAAAATCTGGCTTTAAAACTAATTAATTTCATGTTTTTGTGTATTATGTTTACAACCAATTTTTAAAAGAATTTTTTTACAGCAAAATTGTTTTATTTTAACTCAAATTACTGGATTTAAAGTTTTTAGTCTATTTTCTCAAAATTTTGATCTAATTTCTCTAAAAATGTTGGAAATAATGACATTAGTATATCATTATTTCTCTGACTTTAAAGGAATTATTATAATTTATAGTTTCAAAATTTCTTATCTTGAAAATAAGCAGGTGTCTAAAAATTTTTCTTTTAAGTATAATAATACTCATGTTTTCAGTAATTAAGAATCCAATTTTTTTAGTATACAATGCAAATTATTTATAATATTTTTCCATTATTTTAATTTTTTATAATCTTTTAACTATCAGTTTGAATTTAAATCTTATCTCATTATTTAATTATATTGTGTTTTCTTTATGAAAGATAACAAAAAATTTTTTATCTATAATATTGTAAGTTTTTTTGGAAATGTTAAGTTCTATTCAACTTTTATGTTAAATATTTTATACATATCAGCTACTGAACCCGTATCTCAAAATTGGGTTATTTGTGATAACTATATTGTTTGACAATTCTTAATGTTATTCTAAATCACCATCAATATTATTATACATTTAGAGAATAATAGTAGTTTATTGGGCTAAAATAGTCATGTTGAAACTATTTTGTGTAAAATCAACTTTGTTTTGTAATTAGTTCTTAGCAGAGTACATATTAAAATCAATAATTTGTTAATTAAACATATATTTTCAAAAATTCAAGATAACTTTTTATGTTACTTGCATTATTCAGTGTCTGCTTTAAAAAAATACCAACATTTTTTTAAATATATTTTATAAAATGTTGGGAATTTTTGTAGCCAACACTGTAATGTTTTGTAATATTCTTTATTGTTTATTGAATGATAAATATTAGAATTAGTGGATTTTGAGTTAAACATAAAATTTAAGATTTTATGTACTTTCATTTTTCTTTTTGAATTACTGTATGAATAAGATTCTTAGAAAATGGTTTTATATGTGCAAAAAATATTGGAAAACTTGTATTTATCCCGTAGCAAACTTTTGTGTGTTAAATTTGCTTTTGCTTGCAATGTTCTAAGGTAAAAATATTTACAGCATAATTAATGACCTTATTACTCATTTTTGTGTAACTTATAACTTTATAAGCATTAGTTTAATGGCCACAAACTTTTAGTGTTAAAAGTAAATTTTTATTTACTGTTGAAATGGCTGTAGTCTTATTTTCAAATTATTCAACAGGTGTATGATTCCTAATGTTATTATTAAATATCAAATATAATCAAAATATTTTTGCATTTTATTTCTGAACTATGCAAATATATTTTTAATAAGTTTGTATTCATTCCATATAATTCAATATAACAATTTTAGAAATTATTATGTCTCTATCAATATCAGAAGTGTTTATGTGTACATATCATTGCTAATAATTACATATAAATAAACAATGAAAGAATGAAATTTTTATTGCATTTAATATTTAGCAATAAGAAGAAGAATTCATAAAAAAAAGCTACCTACATACTTTTTAAAATATATGTTTCAAGTAAATTCTTCTTAAAAATGACCTATTTCTTATATAACTTTTTACTCAAGTATTAAGTTAACTTTATGTTTTAGATATACTTTGACTCTTCCTCCATTTCCATGGAAAGACTTAACTGATGACCCAAGTACACAAAAAATTGTGCACTGTAAAGATAAGCAGTCAAATGGAAAGCCTTTTTATATAAGTGTAAGTTTTCTTTGATTTCTCTCTAGAAACCAATATTTTAGTTTTTCATGTGTCAATTTATAATCTTAAACCTTTTAGGTGGCAGGTGAAGCTGAACGAATTTATTATGAAGAAACAAATAGGAAAACTATGGCTAGCTCAATATATAAATTGCATTTAAATCCAACTGCTGTGTTAAGAAATTTGCTCCTATACCCAATTCATTATTCCATGCAGGTATTATATAAATGATACAGCCTAAATTATTGGCCTAATACTTATTGTTTTATTTTATCTATGGATATAAGCCACTTATAGATGATATCCTTTTATATTTTATTACATTTATAAAGTAACTTGCTTTGAGCTATGTACTTTTTCTGTATTTTAAATAGTTAGTTTTAGAAATTGCTATAAAAAGTTTTTTTTTTCATGTTTTATTATAATTAAAAAATTATTGACATGATTATCAGTTAGAAATTGTGAACTTTATGTTCACAATTTCTAACTGATAATCGTGTCTGGTAAGCATGCTGGTTATCATGTCTGATAATCATACTGATTTCTAATCTTCATGATTACTAACATTTTATATAATTTAAGCTATTATTTTCCTCAATAAATTTTTTTAAGATTGTGTAAAATTTTTCATTGACATTTAATCATTATCTAAAGAGCATTATAATGTGAAAATATTATGTTTATTTCAGCAGTTACTTAATGAATAATATGCAAAGAATCTGACCTTTCTTATTGTTTATATAAATTTTTATCTGCTATAGTAAATTTGTTGTGAAAATTACTTATTGTGTATTAGTATGAGCATTTTTTTCACTACTAAATATATTTTTCCCTTCAGGGCATTAATAAAGATTATACTTTAGCTGAAGGGGAGAGTAATGACCTCTGGGCTGTTGATTTGGAAAAAGTTGGTTTAGAAATAAGGGTAATTGCTGTTAAAGAAAATGTCTTTATTTTTGCTTTGTTATAACACTAAAGAATAATTTGTTGCTTAAAATTTTCTATTAAAGTTTTCTATTACCATTTAAAATGTAAAGCAATAAAAGAGGTAAGAAATTAATTCATCTGATTTAAAAAAATAAATAAAATTTCTGATTCTCTACTTATTATTTTAAATAATATTGTACTAACAATTTAATTTTTCTAAATGTTTTTATAGAAAATGTTATTTTGTTTAAAAATTGAATTATTCTATAAAATACTAAGAGTGTTTTAATCATTTTAAAATTGTAAGAAAATAAGGAAATATTAATAATAAGAAATTAGTTAATGAGATTTTAATAAAACATTTCTTTTTTTTTTTCATTTGTTCATTAATTTTTTTTCATTCATTTATTTAAAAACTTTTAAAAATATTTCTAATGTCTTGTGTGAAAAGATGGTTCATCTTTAGAGCAAAGGTGAGAGTCCTTGATAACAGATTTATTATTTTTCTGTAAAAAGAAGTCCAGAATACTCATTGTTGTTATATTATTATATTTATTGTACAAATGTTATAAGAAATAACTCTCTTTAAGTGTCAAGTTCTAAATTTTATTTGTTAATGTGTTTTAAAAGTTTAAGTACATTCCTTTGGTATTTTTTATTTCGATATGAATGAAATTATTTTTGTAGTATGAGTAGATTATCAATAATGTACATCTTGGATATTATTTTATATTAAGCATTAGTTTAAATCGTAATTTAAACAAAAATCGTAATTAAAACAAACATTTTTTTGAGGAAACATATTAAATGTGTCAAAGTTTGGTTTTAGAATTTGTTTCTATTGAACTTTAAAGTTTAACCCTTATTATTTTAATTAAGTTACGAAAAAAAGTGTAACATAAAAACTCTGTCAGTTGATGACCAATTTGCCATTTTTAATGGAATTACATCAATAAAAAAGATCATTTTATCAATTTTTTATCATATAAATTTAAATTATATAAAATACATGATTGAAAGTCGTAACTTCTTTCATTTTTTCCTAATATTTTTAATTAGAATATAAAACCAATTTATTCTTTTTTAACATTTCTAAGGAACTGTTTCTTATGTTCTCAAGTTTCTCATTATCTCTATTGTTGTGACCATGTTAAAGCAATTTATTGTTTCTTTTCATTTCTAAAGAACTTTTCTTCATTTTTTATTCTCATATTCCATTCAAGTTCAATAAATATTTGCAATCAATCAAATAGAAACTAGTGTAACAATGTCAGCATACAAATTTTATTCTCCATAGACATTTCATTTGCCTTTTTAATAATTATTCTAAAAAATTTATTTAATCATTTAAAATTTAGTTTTTTTAATTTAATTGTTTAACAGTTCCAAGTGTATATCCAAAAAATAAAAATTGAATGGATTGATACAGTTAACTTCTTATTGAATAACACAATGAAGTTATAAAATTTTTATTGCTACCATTAACGTGCTTGTCTATATAATGCTTGTCTCATAGTTTATTGAATAAAAAAGAGTTTTAAATGTGTTTTTACAATATTGGTTTTTGTTTTTATATATTAATCAAAATAGATTTTATCTGAGAGTGTTTTTCTAAAAGCAGATCAGTCATTAAATAAAAATAAATAATACAAACATTTTGAAATTCAGAGGATGAGTGTATTAAAGCAGCATTGCTTTTCTGAAATGCTAACTTTTAGGCTTAATTCGCATTCACACTTAACTAGCATTTTAAATCAAATATTTAATCTCTTTTATATTTTAAACATTACTTTGTGCCTCATAACGGTTATTAATGTAAATGAAATTAAAAGTTAGATTCATATTTCAAATTATTGTAATGTTTGTTTTTTAAATTTAAAGCAAATAAGTTTTATTCCTTGTTAATGATTTATTTGGTTTTTTTGCAAAATAGTTAAATAACTATTTGGATAGAAATTGGTCCTGCTATAAAGTTTTGAAGAAAGATGTTGACGAATTGAGTGTTTGGGTATTTGATTCTCCATCAAGTAACAGAACCTTACATTTGGTATGTTTACTACAATAAAAATTTCTTAAGATTATTTTAATAATATGTTATAGTAATTACTCTTAAAAAGGTTGTTTCAATTTAAAATTCTGTTGAAAAGTTGCAGATTATATATATGAATATTAAAAGTGAAAGCTACATGCAAATTAATTTTTTCTGTATTTTACATTCTTGTTTCTAGTTTATGCATGTATTAAAATTTTCATAAACTTTTATGTATATTTTAGTTTTATACAAGTAAAAACTTTGTTTTTTCTAATTTTAGGAATTGGGCATGCATACACAAAAAATTAATGGTTGCTTGGTTATGCAATTATATTCACCTTTTTGTATGATTAACAACACAGGAATGCTTTTAACTTATCGAGTAAGTTGAAGGTTTTAAATTAATTTTTTTTGAGTGAAAATATTTCATTTACTATAGATATTTTCTTAATAAATAGAGATATCATTATTTAATTACATGATGAATATATTTAATTATATCAGTAGATGTATACAAATGAGCCAAGAAAAGCAGAATTGTCAACATTTTCTCTTAAATCTATATGCAAATCCTTTTCCTGTTATTTATTTTAATCTTATTAAAATGTTGTTCTTTTTCTATAGCTGCTTTTACATTTCTTGCTTTTTAGAATTCCAATTTCAAAGTTCAGGATTTTGAGCTGTATGTTTATCTTATAAAATTAAATTTTTCTAAGTATGTTAATCAATTCAATTTTAAAATATCAAACAGTTTTTCCAAAAATTAAAATGATTGAAAAAATACATTATCTCTCTCTCTCTCTCTCCATTGCTTTTTTCATAGTGTTTTGTTGCTAATCTTTGTTAATAATATTTTTCTCTATAAATATTTTTTTGTATAAATAATTTATTTTACCAATATTGTTGACTAAACTAATTATTATTGTAATATGTATTGTTGTTAAATTTAGATTTAACTTTTCTTTTTAACAATATTCTTTGTCAAAAACTTTAATTGAATAAAGCATCAAAAGTAATTTAAATGTTTTTTATTAATATTCTGTTTAAAATGTGCTCTTAATGAATATTGTAATATTTAAAAATATTATTTTAATTATCAAAATATAATTGCTTATTTTTAAATGTTCTATTCATTTAGCCAAATTATTGCAAGTAATTTTGTTATTTCTAATTGCTTGATAACTTCAATTAAGTTGTTCATAAATTTTTCATAGATTTTTAATTGAGATGTATTTAATATGTTAGGTATTTAACTATATCATCAATAACCTTTTTTACATTTACAATTTTTAAGCTGGACACCTAATAAAATCATGAGCATTATGACATTTTTTATTCCTCATATGATCAGTAAATAATAAAGAGAATTAAATAATGATAAATCATAAGTTATTTTAAAACATTATTTTGAAATGAATTTTTAAAAATGGAATAATAAATTTCTGTTTATTATAGAAACTTCTAATCTTATAAAGTTTATTTACTTTTACACTTATAATTGTATAAAATATATTTATATATATATAAAGTAAATGTATAGTTTTAGACTAGTTTTATGTTGTGAACATTATTATAACTTAAGATTTGTAGTTAAAGTTCATTTACCTTTAATATATTGTTTTTTCTTTTGTAAATAAATTAATATCCATTATTTAATATTTAACTTCTTTATTGAATGTAACTTTGTATACATTTGATAAAGAGATTTTATTGCAGTTGAAAATAATAACAAAATTTTTCTTAAACATATTTTTTCAAAAAAAATTTATACTCATTAATTAATTGAAATTTTATAATAAAATGGAAATTATGAATTAACGATTAATTTTTCATTGTAAGAATTTTCTTCTGAGTGTCTTATAGATAATTAAGAATTTTTTTCTGCTTGTGTACCACAATTTTTTTAAACAATATAATTTAATGAAACAGAAATCAATAGTAAAATTAATTTTGTGATGTAGAGTAAATAAATATTAATCCTTTTTTAATTGTTAAGAATTTAATAAAAATTTATTTATTTTTAATATTTTATTAAGAAATAAATCCTGTTTGATTTTTTACCTCTTTTTACTATCATTTTAAATTAAGTTTATTTAAATTGAAATATTTCACACAATACAATATTGTTTGGCATTTTTTATTAGAAACAAAGCTCTTGCCTACAAGAGAGAAATTTAAATTTGTATTGCTTTGGAGAGAGAGAGGTAATGTAGAGATTTTGTTACACTTTGGATTGCTTGTAATATATATATAACAACATGCCTTAATGATCTCTGAATGATAGCTTAGCTCCCACATATTTATAAAAAAATTGTCATAAAGAAAGAACAGAATGGTGTCAAGTAATCATTAATAAGTATTTACTCAATCAAAATTAGAATTCTTAAATTATATGTCTAGTTATGTCATAATTACTGTATTTTATATTCTTCATTTAACTATGAGGATATCTTACAATAGTTTTTTTCAACTATGATTTGTTTTTAGCCAAAGATTATTATACTATGATATATGCAAACTTAAGTATAAAGTGAATAGTGTCTAAACATTTTGGTTTTTTTAATGCACCATTTAATAAGATTTTAAATTGCTTTTATTTAGTCGTTTCTTTAAATTTTAAAACTCTGGAATCTATATGTTCTCTTGACTTCTTGATTCTCGATTCACACATAAATGCATTAATTTTTTGACTATAGTTATTTACAACTATTGGAAAAAAGTCTAAATACATATTTCAGTTGGAATCGACAATAATAACATTGTTATTATGAAATTCTAGTTTAAACAGACTGCATTAAAAATCAGAATTTAAAGGAAAACATGTTGTTATATAATGACAGATTTTTTGTGTAATCCAAGTATACAAAAAAGTAAAAATGTAAGATTTAAATTTTATAGGTAATAAAAAGATTATTTTACCTTTAAATCCATAAAGTAAGTAAATTGAAACTTTATTTCAAACTGTTCATGTAAGTATTTAAATTATTTTTTATGGAATTTATAAACTAAAAAATATGTGCAAGGGTTTTTTAAAGAGGAAACTAAAGGGTATATTTTATTACATTTCATATTTACATATATAAAAGATATATTCTTAAACATACAAATGTAGGGTAAAATAGTAGGATCTCTATTTTCAAATTTTGGTCATATTTTTAATAACTTATACACTTTTGCTATGTGTTGCAACAGTCTATCATCTAGTGGCAGTAAAATTGAATATATTGTTTGCTTGTGTAAGAGTTGTATGAGAAATTTCGGCCTTCTGCAAAATCCAATTTTTCTGATGTGGAAAGAAGAATGATTACAGAGATAGCTTCATTCAAAATTCATGTCTAGAATATCCAACCTTAACTGTAGCATGTTTAATTGTTTCAAGAGTTATGACAGCTTATGCAAAACTGAGAAAGGTATATCTGTGAAATAGGATAATAGATCAAAGCTGAAGTTTATTGATGATGCATTGCAGAGCATAGTAATCATGATGATGCATTGAAGAGCATAGGAAAAAGTATAAACTTACACCAGTGAAGATAGCCTTGGAGATTAACACCCATCACAAAAACCCTATATCCATCTAAACTATTCAATGAAATCTGAAAGTTAAAAAAATTCATGGCAAAATTACCTCCAAAGCTATTAATACCATGGCTGAATGCTATAAATTAATAACAGTACTGCCAAGACTATCAAAATTTTACTTAATAGGAATGGGAACTGTTAATTTCATTTAAGAAAACATCACTTACATTATTTCAGACTATTGGATGTGTATTCATTTACCAAGATAAAGTTACAATGTAGAAGAGTCAAAATAATGAGTTCATTATAATATTTTATGTATATTTTAAAATTCAAATATTGATAAATAAATGTCATTTTGTGAGGAGGAATAGATAATAATTTGTATGAAATGAAAAGTTTCAATAAAATAGTATTCAATTTAATTCCTTTTTAAGTTTATGTTTGGATTTTTAACAATTTATCTTGTATCTGTGATTGATACAAATGACAAATACCATTTAATAAATTATTAAACAATATAATTAAATAATATGCGTACTGCCAGATTGTGAAATTAATTATTTATATTATCATTGATTTCTTTTATCATCAGATATTTCTGTATATTAAAATTTTTATATTGTTTTAGTGATTTTTTATTTTTGTTTGATTCTTGATATTTAAAGAAATAAAACAGAATTTAATCATACAAACATTAGTGCTTATAAATTCATAATATTCTTATATTTGAAATGATTTAATTAAAAAAAGTTAATAACAATTGTCTTGTACTGAAACTGATGCATTTCCTGACTTTCTTTTCTTTATTAGGAAACTGTAGTTTCATGTTGAAACTCATTTTAATTTTAAAATATTTTTTTAACATATGTTACAAGGTAAATAAAGTAACAAAATAGTTGTTTTCCATATATTAAGTTAACATAAAACAAATTATTTATTTGTATATTATTATGTTAATAATGAGTTAGCCCTGATAAACTTACAATGTAATTCTGAACCAAAAAAATTATCTAATTTCAATAAATCTTTAAAATTTTCAGTTGTTTGATTAACTGTGTATTAATTAATTGTATGTAATGTAATTTTTAATTTTATCAAACAAGTGCATAAATTTATAACAACTATTGGTTGACTTCAAGTACAGATTTGAAATAAATAATTGTGAAATTATTTCAAATGTTTTAAAGTTTTTGTTTCATATGAATAATTTTTCATAATATTTTAAACTATTTCCATTAATTGCTTTTTTTTATTATTTTAATCATTGAATAATTTACTACAGGAAGAAACAACTTTAAGTTTTTTGTCACATATTTATTGCTTTTTATGTAACTACATTTTATTTGAATATTACATAAGCTCGTATTAAATTAAATTAAAATATTTCTTTTTATCTGTTTCATCTACATAAACATCTTTTTAACTATTCTTATCTCCTTCAATTGTACAGATTGGAGTTTTGTTATTTTAAAGATCTTGTACAAATATTTTGCATTTTAAAATGGATCTCTTTGAAGCATCAAATAAAACTTAAGCATTAAAATGAGTTCCCTTGTTTCTCTTTCTCTCTGCACAGAGATCAAAGAAGTTCGAGAAATTTGAGGGAAAGAATCGCAAGGTGATTTTCTAAACTTTGAACTTTGCATGCATGTTTTTATAACACTCTAGCCTTCCTTTGCTTTTTAACACATCTCACAGGGAATTGTTTCTGTACCTCTTTTTCTTTTCATTAATACTTTTTGCTATTAATTGGGAAATGGTTTTGGTGTTCCTAATTTATGTACTTCTTGTATTATAACTTTAATTATAGATATTTCTTGTTTTTTCCCTTAACATGGATAATTTTGTGAATAATTTTCTCATTTATATGACTTAATTATGAACATAATTAATATTTAATGATATATTCATGGATAGAAATTTAAAGATTTTATTTGGAAAATGTTACAAATGCAAACTATGGGTTATAGATAAATGAATTTATATATTGAATTTTCTATTTTAAAATTAACTAAAAATTATATATAAAGTAAAGAATCATTTATTTTATGAGAGATATTAGCAAAATAAATTTAATATAATTTCCATAAGCAGTTTAATCAGTATGAATTTAATGCTGCAAACTATTTGTATTTATTTAAAAACAATTTATTTTATGATGTAATTAATGTTGATAACATTTTTAAATCAATTTTAAGAACTTGAGCAAGAAACTTATGAATGTAATAAATTTAAATTTATTAAAATAAGTCCAGGAATTTATTCTTGTAATACACCTTTTTCCAAATATTTTATCCATAAGAAATTTGTAGAATGAATTAAAATAAGTTCTTTTTACTTAAAAAAAATTGTCTGAAAAATAATTTCCAATGATTTAAATTATTCAAAAACTAGTATGAAAGTGTCATTTTAACTGTATAAATTAAATCCATGTTATAATTAAGTAATTAACGTACTGAAAGAACATGTAAGTCAAAGTATGTAAATCAAAGTTTTTAAATGGTGCTTTACTGTGTATCTCAGATTAAATAATGACTAAGATTAAAATGAATATAGAAGTAGTACATTATAATTTTAATTGACAAATGGGTTTATTTCCATGCTAACAAGTATCTTGACTCATTTATCACTAAGCTATTGAAATTGAATAAGACTTAGTATTCTGTATTTCTTTTTTTTTTTTTTTTTAAATAAATAACTTAATGTATTGCTTATTCTTGTTATTCAAAGCTCATCAAATTTTTGCATTGTATTAGCATTATATATTTCATGGAGTATTTTTAGTCATTTAATTGTGTACAAATTAGCATTTTATTGGAGCTTTGTAGTGTAGAAATAGAAATTATTTATTAGTAGAATTTAGAATTTTGTGGCAGATAAACTATATTTATAATATATTTAATAAATGATTTTCATTAATAGTTAACATTTGTTTCTTTTAATTATTATTAAAATGATTTTTGCATATTAAAATTGCTGAATTATATAATGAAATATCATAAGAAATATGATTAGCTTTTCACATTAATTTTTATTTTCTTCCCATGGTGAATCTTAATGCAGCTTTGTAAAATGTTTTTGTTTCTTTTTAATTTTGTGTCCTATATTTTTTGTTAGTAATTTTAATTGAAAATTATAGCAACACTTGCATAAAATTTTTTTAAAAATGTATACTTTTTAAGTATAATGTAAAAAATTTCATTTTTATATTTAATGATTTATTTTATTTTTAATGAGAAATTTTATTTTTTTGTTTAATTATTATATCATAATTTTATTTAACTATATTTTTGAAGTAAAATCATTACCCTGACAAACTTATTTTATATGTTTGTGTAATTTTTCTTAATTTCATTAAAAATAATGTATTTCTAATAGGAAATTATGTTTAAAATATAATTTTACATAGCTTTTAAGGCTTCTATGAATAATAGAGGAGGTGAACACATAGTTTCTAATTTTTTAATTGAAATGTGTCAACTTAATGGTCATTTGTACATAAGTTTATAAGTCTCAAAGTTATAAGGTTAAATAGGTATATTTGTAATGATTCAGAATCTGAATTAAATTCTAGTTTCTGGTTAAATAACATGTGCAGAATATACAATTGAGTGACAAATTAAAAACATTTTGTTGGATAAAACAGTTTCATACATTAAAAGTTATATAATGTTAATGACATAAATGATGGAAATTAAAATTTCTTTTATTTCAAATAATGTCTCTTAGATAATATTATTGAAGATTTAACTAATTTTATATTTCTTTTACATCTCATTTTATTTTACAATAATTTTTTTTCTGTTGCAGTATAATTAGTTATTATGAAACAATTCCTAATAAAAAAATCTTTTTCTTATTCTTATATGTAATAGTACATCAAAAACATATTATTGTAATACTATATGTAATAATTTTAAAATTATTTAAGTTATAGTTTTTATGAGGGAATAGCAATGCTCAAAATTATAGTGATATATACATCATATGTTTCAAAATTGTTATTATTCTGAATAAGAAAAAAAATGAAATATCTTACATTATAAATGATCTATCATTTATCTATTAATTATAAACAAGTGAAAACAATCTTTTTAACCCCTTGCCATTGTTGCTTGATTTCAGTTCGGGCAACTACAGTGTGTGCAATAATTGTGATGCTCGAACTGGAGCTGGGCAGAAGAAAAATCAACGTTTCTATTTTGTGAAGTCAAGTTTCTACTTTAGGATACTTAATTCCATGTTTTCCTTATAAATGACACAGTTGGTCCTAGTTTTTTTACAAATTCCGACTTTGGTTGGGGGAGGGGAAATGTGGGTGCTGTCAGCTGTTCAGATAAAAAAGGCATGCTTGAGTTGATAAACAACGGCAAAGTTTTGCTTTCTCATTTATTCTCGGCTGCATTTTGGTGAGTTTTCGTTTTAGAAATTTAAAAAAAAAAAAATAAAATGAGGTTCTTGCTTTTTTTTGTAGAAAAGTTACTGCTATAAAATGGACTGATAAAAAGGTTGTCTGTTAGCTTTCTTCAATCCATACCACCACAATGATTGAGTTTGAAGGTAAGAAAAAAGAAAAATTCAAATCAAAGGTAGTCCATGACTACAACAACACTATTGGAGGTGATAATAATGTCAATCAACATCTTACAGACTTCCCGGTTGCTAGAAAAGATAAAAAAAATTACTAGAAAATATTTTTCCATGTCCTACACCAGGCGTTATATAAATAACTCCTTTACTTTGTATACTTCAGCAGGTGGTGCAAAAAATAATATGAACTTCAGAAAATCAATTGTTGAACTATATAAACCAAATATTCAGCTACCAGGACAAGGGCATCCTAGTGTAAGCTTACTGCACCTCACAGGTCGACACTTTCCATAACACATCCCATAAATGGGGGAAAAATCTACGAAACCAGGCAGTGTTTCATATATCATCATAAAACCGGTGAACAAGGGAAGAGAATGAGGCATGAGACAAGAGCTTATTGTAAAGATAGCAGTATATAGGTTTGTGCACAGTACCGTGTTTTGGGATATACCATACTGTAAAGGATTTGTAAAATTTATGTATTGAAAATCATGTTGTGTTTCTATATTATACTAGGTGTACTTAGCATCAAAATTTCGTTTAATTTGCTCAATATGAATAACATGTATGTGTAATCAATGTTTCATGTGTATGTAAAAATTATAAATATAGTAATTATTGCATTTAAAATTTTATTTTTTAGTAAAAATCATTTTTTATCTCTTATAATAATATAAAGAATAAAACTAAACCGGCAAAAAAAATTCCATTTTGCTCCATTTTTCTGAAATATATCTCACAGTTAAGGGGATCAGAAGCACAAACTATGCTAAGCAAATTAGAGTAGATGTGAAAACTTTGCAGTAAAGAAATAAAATTCATTTATTGCAAGTCAAATATACTTAAAATATGGAAATTCGATTTTCTATCAAGAAAGTCAATAAAAATTTTGCAATAATTTTAAAAGTTTAAACAAATTATTTGTAAATGCCCTTAAAATAAATAAAAAAAATAATAAAAAAATAAAGAATTCATAGAATGATATAGTTTATGAGTGTCTGAAGAAATGAAAAACAAGCCATTCTAGGCAACCTTTAAAAAGTGACAAACAACTTTAACGTGAAATCATAGCTGAAGCATCAAACCACGATGAATTACTATTTTCTTTCTAATTATTCAATGTGAATATTGATTTCCACTATTAAAAAATCTATTTTTTGTCTTATCTTATAATTGCATTTTCTTTTTACTTTATAAAATCATACAATTATCTATTCCATATCTTTCACCTACAATATATATATAGGATCAAAATTCATCACTAGATGTCATTAGTTGATAGCAAGCCTCGCACATACTCCTGTACAAGGAAAGGTAAATATTTATTTGAAAGAAGAGAGAGCTACTCCTTTTATAATGTGGATGTGAGCAGGGGTTTCACTGATAACTATGCTTGGATATGATGTTAAATAGTGTGAGAAAGCTCTAAAATATAATAGCTTTATTATTTTAAACATTGAAGAAATGACTAGTGACTACCTCCACTCTTGCCCCAGACTTAATGACGTTGCAGTTAGAAACTCTGTAGAAGATGACTTTTTATTTTATTCTAGACTGTATTGGGCTGCTCAACAGAATGGTTGAAAAACCAAGGTCGGGCATAGAATAAAAAATAAAATTAAATGATACTGTTTGTCCAACATTTGTGTAATTAAAGTCTGTCTATTTTAAAACTGTATTTTTTATAAAAAAAATTGACATATTACTTTAATTAATTGGATTTCTTTTAGAAAAAATAATAGTCAAAATGACAAGATTTAAAAATAAAATTTATCATAATTACTGAAATGGCATGAGAAAAAATGTAGTTATGTTGTAAAATTGTTTATGTTTTCTCCTTAAGTATTTTTATTTTTCTATAAGCAAGATGCGATTCTACTTTCAAATAATAGGCTTTAGTTAACAAAATTAGAATCAAATTTTACTTTATTATACATTTTTTTATTTTTATTATTAAGATTTGATTTAGTAGTATTCTAGTAAATTTTTCCCTTTTGCAAAACAGTAGTTGCAGCTTTCTAAATTGCAGACAACTTTAAACTTGCTTAGCAACTTGATATTTATGTTATTCAAAGACATTTGTAGCCAGTTTGCTTTGCAGGCATTCTATTGCACTTAATATTTTGATCACCAGCTAAGAAAAGCACATAATACATTAGATTAAATTAAAAGGCTTGGAGTTTTCATTTTTTGCAATAATTGAGTTTTTTCAGTGAAAATATTCATTTAATGTATTTATTTTCTACAAGCTGTCCAATTTGTCTGACAGTGAGGATTCTGGATCTCGATCTTCTATGTTGTCTCTTTTTACTGTGAGTTAGTAAAAGTTTAATTCTTAATTATTAAAAGATTATAATTTTGTACAATGTGATTTTTTAAACAAAATTTTCAGGAATTATTTATACAAATTTAATGTGAAGTTTTATATGTGATCTGTTGAAAAACTTCTTTTTGTAAAAAATAAGATCTTATCCATAATTTTCATGTGTTACAGTTGTGTAAGTTTATTATTATGTTTTTAATATACATGAAATATTAAATTGCTAAAAATCATAAGTATGGTTTTAAATATATTTAGTTTATTAGTTTATTTCTAACTTGTTATAAATAAAATTGCTAACAGATAATATGAAAAGTTTTGATAAGGAATTATGTGTGTCTGTATATGTGTAGATAAATGTTTGGTTAAATTAATACTGAATATAGTTTAAATTATGTTTGATATTATTTTCTTTTTTAATTATATATATTTGGGTTGGGTTTTTTGTATGTCTATTAACACAATTAATGTTTAAATTATTGGTAATAAAATATCCATTTTTTTTAGATTTATTTTTATTATATACTTTCAATATCTATATGAAGTTTATAAGATTCTTTATTTCTTTATTCCATTCAGATTTTCTAAAATAACGGTTTTTTTTTTTTTTTTTTTTTTTTTTTTTACTCTGTTAGCCTACTAGTAATAGTTTTCATGTCATTTTCATATTCCAAAATATTACAAAAAGATTTTTTTTTAAAAAAAAACTAAGTTGTTGAACTTTGAATATTTTTATCCAAGCGAAAAATAATTGGTAAAAATTTAAATATTATTATTTCATTTTTGTTAGAATTGCTTAATACTGGTGTTAATGTTTTACTTTATATTTAACTATATATATATATATATATATATATATATATATATATATAAACACAAAAAATAATTTAAATGACTGAAAAACTATTATACTGAACAAAAGAATGTGTTAGTATTATATTTGTCTCTCCATAAGATTTGCATGTGTTTTTAGAAATGTCAGGAATTCCACATTAGGTCATATAAACACATAGTATTAACATCATATAAACTCTTTATATTTTCAATAATGACTTGTTGATTTGTAGTATCCATTAATTCCTGAAGTTTTATCTGCACTGTTATACCTTCATTCCCTCAATATAGTTAGAAATAAGATTTGCCTAACTAGATAATGTGTTTTCAGTCATTCATAGTTTAATAATAAATTGGAAAAAATAAGGTGAGGTATGACACTTTATGATGTGCTACTAATAAATATGTGTAAGTTTGGGTATTAGGCTGTGAATTCTTGATCAACAATAATTTGCTGAACTGTTCACGCATTTGTTACATAGAAATATTTACACATCTCTCTTTAAGAATTCACACCAGTCATTGATTGTGGATAATATTTTTTCAATATATTTTACTAATAATATCTTTATAGATTTGGTGTTTCATTGGGTTGTCAATTTTGTGTTAACTTATTAAATGATGCTTGTGAAAATCCAAATTTCATCACTATCTCAGCTGCTGTGTCCCATATTTTGTGCATTAACTATAATAACACATTGAAAGTAGTGTTTTGTTATGCTTTTTCTACATCCCATTGTTGATGAAATGCCTATCTCCATTATTTTCATATTCACACCATTTTTAACGGTTTTTGCTGATCTGTGTGTGTGTTTTTTTATAAGATTTAAAAATATTGAAATACATATGTTGTTTTTATATTTTTTTGTTTTGTAGAATGTAGTTTCAAGTTATTAAGTTATTTCAGTATTAAAACAGTTTATTAAAATGTATAAAATGTTTGCATTGATGATTACAATTTTAGATTAGGAATCTAAGATTGTAAATATCTTAATAGTTTGTTATAATCAGATCTTATTTAAGTTATAGTTAACATTTTTTATTTCACTTTTGTGCAATATATACTAAGAGTGTATTTTAAAATTTAATTGCCATATACTGATAAGAGTATATATACTAGTATGTATTGTAAAGAAAAATATTGAACACTTTGAAATGTTAAAGGGTTTAAGAGGTTTGTATGTTGTGTATAGTTTATCTAGTTATAGTAACTGAATTCAAAAATATTATAGAAATTAAGGTAATAGTATTGTGAATTATTTTTCACTTTAATTTCTGCAATTTCTTCTAAATTATTTATTGACTATATTGAATTCATATTTCTGCTAATACAGAAACATATTTTTTCGTTTTCAGGTATTATCTTTTAGTACAGTACCAAGAATTTTAATTTATCACTATTTCTTAGAATAATTAGTTTAAAAATATAAAGCCAGATTTGAAAAATAATATGCTAATTTTTTACTGTGCATTTTGAATATAATTCTGTTAACAACATTATATTTTAAGTTATACTATATTCACAAATAAAAAGAAAAGTATTCTGCATTAATATTCTATTTTTTGTATGATATTAATAGATTTTTTGATTTGCAAGATTATAAATTTTTAACATGTAATATGAATTATATTATGAAATCAGCAACTGATTGCATATGATTTATATTTTTATTATCTTTCAGAAATATTATTAAAAATTAACATAAGAGTAAATTATTCTACCTTCTTAATTTTATCTTCAGGGTGAGGAAGATAACTATATTCATCATCCCCCTGATGTTAATCCAGTTTTATTTTCATTTAAAGCTAAAGCTTTTTTTGCTAAAAAAAAGGTAAGTAATTACATTAGTATTCTTAGTCCTGGTACTTTATTTAATGACCCAATTTTAAAAGTTAATTTTTTCTAATAATTAAGTGTATGTATTTAACTAAAGCTAAACAGTAAAGTGCATTTTATTGATATAAGAATTTAATTATATGATGTTTAACTTTTGTAGTAGAAAAAGATCAACAATTATTCTATTTTATTTAAATTTATGTGTTTTATTTTAATGAGAGATTTTCTAATTTTACTTGTTTATATAACTCACTCTTTAAATCACTATAGTTTAAGTTCTGTATAAGCCAAAATAAAATATCAACTTTTATAATAAAATTGTGTACACATAAAAGAATTTAAGGAAAATCATTAAAAAGTATATCAGTGAACTGCATATCTAAAAACATCCTTACTTTTTGATAATATTGCTGCTGCACTAAAAAGTTATTTTTTCTTCAATTTATTTTATTCCATTGTAAAATGAAGTTTTAATGCTTAGTTTTTTATTTAATTTGAAATGTATAAAATGTGATTTTTTTTTTTGGGTAAAAATATAAAAAATATCTTGAAGTGGAGTTTTTGAAATTTTGAAAAATCAAGGAATATTTATAATTGAGCAGTTTCTAATATATTTGCTTTGGTAATTATATTAAATATTGAGGCTTTGTGTTTGTTTCATATTAGTGTATCATTTTCTATTAATTTTTTTTTTTACTTATTTATAGGCTTCCCTTAAAATTGAAGATTCCGAATGGTCAGACAAATTTTCATTAGATGCTGTTGGCAGTTCAGGAACAGTAGTCGCAAAAACTAAAAGTGGAAAAACATATGGTGTAAGTTTATAAAATATAAAGTTAATTTGACTTTTTTTATTTTGTTATATTCTTTTTGATTAGTTAATAGAAGTAAATGAAAATTTAATTTCCAGATATTATTTATTACTAAGTTTTACACATTTGTGCTAAATTATTGGAAAAATGTAATCAAGGAATAATTATTAGCATCATTTTTCCCCTTAGTACATATATTTTGCTTTATTTTCATTTACCTCAAGTTTCAATTTCCTGGCACATAATTTATACAGTTAAGATGTACTCTACTGTTAAGATTGACTTTAAATAATATATTTGACATATTTTAAGCCTTCCACACACAATAGGTTTTTCCTATGGAAAAGTTGTAAAATGGGTGGGGAAGTTGGACAGGTTCAAGAAAATTCAAACAAGCTTTGATTTTTCTTCCAACAGGGGTTAGTTACAGGAAATAAGCAATTGCTTCCCGTTGTTGCATGTTTGTCCCACAGGGTTGCAAATTATTTCTTGGCGACACTTAGGAAAATTAATATTTGAAATTTCTCATTTACTGAAACATAGATTCACGTTTTACAACACATGATGAACATTAGATCTCTTTTTTAAAAATGTCCATGAAGCAAATATTGCAGGAATTTATTAAAGTCTATAAAGACGATCCTTGTTTGTGGCAAATAATGAGTGTCGATTACACAAATAAAATAAAAAGAAAGTTAACTTACAAAAAATTATTAGAAATATATAAAAGGATAGATGAAAAGGCTTCAATTAACAAAGTAAAGGAAAAAATTAATGCCCTCCGTAAAACCTATAAAAAAGAAAAATCAATGAATCAAAAAAAGTAGTGTAAACACGGAGGATGCATATGTGTGCCGACTTTATGGTACTTTGAATATTTATCATTTCTAGACGCAACTTCTATTCCACCTGCTGAAGTATCTTCCATGAATTCGAACACATGTTTTGTTGAGAATGGTGATGAAATACTTTACATTAATTTATTTTGTAAAATTTTTCTCTATCTGAATGAATATATATAATTGCACATTTAACATAAAATTTAACTATGAAATTTTATAAGAAGCTTTATTAGGAAACAATATATTCTTTATTTCAGAATGCTTACAAATCTTCAAAATGAACATTTTAAAATTTTAATTTTCTATATTTTTAAACATGAATTAAGTTTAAACAATAATATAAAGGTATTAGTTGAGATTATTCCGTTGTTTTCTTTACATATTCTTTATAAAATTAAACATTAATAAAATTAAATAATTAAAAATAATTAATTGATTAATAATAACGAAAGGAAATTATTTACCGTTAAGCGAAATTGAAATTAAATGTACTTTCAGTTATGATATATCATTTCGTAAATGTTAATTTGTTTCCCTTTTATTTAAAAATCATCATTTAAGAAAGTATTATAAAATCTAAGAATACTTGGATAATAGATAACAAATTAATAATTGATTCTATATCTACTAATAAATAATAATTAATATTCGATAGATAAATTTTTTGATGTACTAATGTGGCTCTTTAATTAACACCACTTGTCAGAAAGTGCTGAGTTGCACTTAATGGTTCATGAGAACTTAAAGATGTGAGCATGGATATATCTTTTCTTATAATGAAAAGTGTTACCTTATCCAACAACGTTGCATACAATTTTTTCATTCATCCTCATTGTAATTAAAAAAATTTTATCTTCCGACTGTATTTCTGTAATCAAATTTAGATGTGAAAGAGTTTCATGCTGGAGCAACCAGTTTTTTGCCTGTTTCTTTTTTTATTGTTTGTTTTCTTTTCACCATCATCACAGTTCAAAGTAACAGCCAATAATACTTCTGTGCCTAATTTACTCATGTTACTTAACTTTTGTGATATCATTTAATGACAGACATTACAAGCAGAAAAATGAGTACAACAATAAAAACTATAAAGACAGATAAATACGTCAAGTCATAAAAGTGACTGAAAAACTCTTTTAAATGATTGAAATTTTTGGCGATTTTCAATTTCCGTTTACAAGGCACACATTTTAAGCCAAAAGCAATAAATGTTAAAAAATGGCACCCTTAAAAATAACTTCCCACTCCAGATGTGCCTCCCATACTGTGGTCAGCAGAATTTGAGGGAAGTGTGTGCTTACTTACTATCTACCCCCTTTAACAAATCCATAGGAAAAATCCTATCGTGTGTGGTAGGCTTTAAAAATGCTCTCGTTTTTCAGCAGAGCTTGTATGTTGCAATTTTTACATCATTATTTAATTCATGAAAAGAAATTTTTTGATATTTAAAAGATCTCCGTTGTGTATATATTAGAATTTTTTTACAATTTTTAAATGTTTGTGTTAACAACATTTTAAGGAATATACCACTCAATGGCCAGTCTTTCTTTAACCAGAATTGTGATTTACCCTTGAAAGGGATTATCATAACTGTTGCAAATGAAAAAAATCTTGAAGATTTTCAAATTCTTCTTTAGTAATCTTCTCTGGAAGTAGAAATGTAGCGTCCATCCTTGTTATTAAAAGTATGGCTGGGATTGAACTTGACATTTTTACTCTTGAATGTCTTTCAGTTTGTGTTGATAAATGTTTGATATCATCTAGTTGACAACTTAATAGTTGAAAACAGTTTCAAAATACTTCAATGTCTCTAATTTTGTTGATTTCTGGGAAAACTTTTCATGCCAACTATGCTCATGTATCTGAAGAAAAAAGTATTTAAAAGTAGTTGATAAGAAGTGTTTGTGACTCCTAACCCCTACTTTATCAACATGTAAGCAAAAAGCAGAAATTTAACATCCATCTCTTGTTGTTTAAATGTTTGTGTAACCATGATTGGGATATCCTTTTCTGTACAATCAGAGTCATTATGAACATCTTGATTCTGTTGAGTGATATATTTTAATAGCTAAGGAGTGTTAAGTCTATTTGCTCTGTCACACAAATTTAAATAGTGTTACTAAAAACGAAAAAAAAAATTAGCTGCTAAGGAGTTGTCTCTACAATATTAAAGACAAATTTTTTACTATTTTACTTTCAGATATTTAATTATATTTTGATTGATATACATTTTTAATACTTTGTATTTTTTTACTGTATTAATGTACTTTGCGTTTTTTTACTGTGAAGTATTATGAAATAAAAAATACATTAGTGACAAAGTGACAATTTTTTTGTCATAAATTTGTAATATCTATATGTTTCTTTTTTTTTTTTTTAGATTGGTGTTTCAATCAAACTTAGTCAAGCTGGACTAACCAAATTAGTTGTTTTTACTCCATATTATCTTTTAGTGAATAATTGTGATGTAAGTATTATATATTTTGTTTATTTTATATTTGATATCCTAGATTTTTAGTATTTACAATTAATTTATTAAAATTATAAATTTTAATTTTTATATTATAAGTAAATTTGATAATTATTTAAAATTTAAAAAATGTTTAAGTACATTGCTAAAACACAATTATATGTTTTTATGAGATTAGTGTTAATTGATATAAATTTATAAAAATTAAAAGGTATAATTAAATTGATTTAATATTTTTAAAATTTTTCTTTCTTTCACAAGAAAATGTGTTAATGCAAAGAAATGTGCTTATTTCAATTAATTATTTTTATAATTTGTACTGTTGTACATTTTTATAATTTATGATACATTAATTATTTTGAATTTGACATTTTGATTTAATTTGATACATAGCAATTGCTTATTAAATATTTAACTTTTGGGTCTTAAATGCAGCAGTTTTTAATCTCTTCTTTTTGATGTGGGTGATTATAGTGTTATGAAATTTAAATATAAGTTTGTATGAAATTTAAATATAAGTTTTTAAGTAATATTTTGTATGAAAAAGTTAATTTAACAAACAAACCAACTTTATTTGTTAAAATTATATGCACAATTAAAAATTAATTACAAACTGTTTGTTTCTATTTAATTCGTTGTTATAAACTGTTGTCACTCATTATTATAAATTGTTTAATTAAGTATTGATATTTGAAATAGTAATCATACAAAATCCATGTAGTTCACAAGTTTTGTCTACTTTGTACTTTCTCTCTCATTTAATATTGGACAGTATTATCAGTTCAATTATAAAGCTGATGTCATTATGTATGTGGATTAATTTATCTGAAATTAAAATAATCAAAATCCGAATAAAATGTAAAAACTTTGTGTATATATCTTCTTATTATCTTTCAACTTTTTCATTTTTTTTTAAATACTAAGCATTTTTCAAGCAAAGTATTTCTATATATGAAGTTAATAATGTAAATAAATAATATTTTCATAAAAAAATTTTATAATGTTCTGTAATTATTGAAACCACTTGAAATTCTAACATTCTTGTAACAAAAATATCTTATTCCAAAATTTATAAACTATGAGAATAATTTTATAATTTAAAAACCTTATTTCTTTTAGCATGATATAGAAGTTTCAGAAGTTGGTTCTTCTGAGTGGTTAAAAGTTCCCTGTAACGAGGTAAAAAATGTTTTCCTTCTTTATACTTATTTATTTCATTGTTCAATTAATATAAAATTAGATTCTTTGAAACTTAAAAAGTGTTTGAAAGAAACATGACACTTTATATTTTAGACTTTATTTGTGTGAACTCTTATTTTTTTATTTTAAATATATTAATTCATTATAAAAAAAAAGAACTGTTTTTTTTAAAAAAAAAATTTAGCTTTTTATTTTACATTATTTTAAGATATCTAATAAAAAAATATAAATATGTCTTTCCTATTTAATTTTAAATCTGTAACTAATTTTTGTATAATTTATATGAGGTATTTTTAGGATGCTATTATTTGTTCAAAGTAATAATTTTTTATCAGAAATAAATAAAAGCGGAATGAAAGCACTTGTGAAAAATTGTCACTATTTTTGTAATTTATAGAACTACTATGAAAAGAGATTTTGAATTTTAAATTATAAATTGTAATTGTTATGATAATTTCTATATGTTTGATAAAAAAAAATACATCATTATGTTTAGTTGAATGTAATTATTAAATTTATTTACAGTGTTTTAGTTTACTTATTATATATT
This sequence comes from Latrodectus elegans, assembly GCA_030067965.1. Taxonomy (NCBI): domain Eukaryota; kingdom Metazoa; phylum Arthropoda; class Arachnida; order Araneae; family Theridiidae; genus Latrodectus; species Latrodectus elegans. Next base: position 43,213,197 of record CM057820.1, on the reverse strand, counting down.
TTAAATTTCAGTATTATTACAGAACTTTCGGTCTTACTAATGTATAATACGGTGTTCTCTTATTTATTTTGAAAAAAATTAATTGATTACTTTTGACCAACAGGAAAATTCTCCAGATTCCTCTTCAAAGACTATTGAAAATGTATGTAAATATATTGTTTTTGTTTAAATAAACAAATTGCATTGTGCTGGTAATTAAATCCTGGCATTTAATTAACATGCTAGAAGTATCCAGTTTTATTCCTAAATAATAGCATGTTAGCTTCTTTTTTTAACCTTAATGATTTGCTGCAATTTCTGAAAAAGTACAAATATATTTAATGAGTATAAGATTTTGTGTGAATTGTGCTCTTTCTATATTCCAAAAATATAAATTTTTATCAGCATTCATGGCTAAGCTTAAAGTTTCTGTTAAGGCAATGCATGTTATACAGTTGTTTGATTTAGATTGCCATATAGGAGTTAAATTATCTCTGCTCTAGTTTTTCTAGAAAGTTATAAGCGATCTTTTTTATAAAGCTTTAACATGTTGAACTATTCAAATTGCTAATGTTATTTTCTTATTCTTTCGCATGTTGCACATTTCAAATTAATATATATAATATAAATATCATTGATTCTTGATTCCACCTGAGATTTGTAATTTTTGTTCTTTGGAAATAGGTTAATTAGCTCAGTTATAAATTTTTCAAATAAAATTATAATTTGTCAAAGAAACTACTGTTGATATAAATCACTTGCTTTGTTTAAATTTATAATTTATGCTTAAAACTTTTGAGTCTTTAATTTTAAGCTGGCTTAAAATTCACATGAGGAATGGAGTTAAGTTGATTTCTTTTTCTTTATTCTTGTGGAAATTTGTTTTGTAAATGGAAACTTATTGCAATCTTTCGTTTTTGGATCATTAATATTCAACTACTTCTTTCCTCTGAAATTGGCTGGATAAATAGTATTATAGCAAAATTATTACTGCATTAAGTTATGAAATGCTGTCAAATAGAATTAAAAGATCATACTTTTAAAGTAATTTTTCTTAATTGTGTAATTTTATTTCAACTTAAATGTTTCTTAAGCTATATAAAATATCAAGTATTGAAACAATTATGAGTGCTCTTATGAAAAATGCATTTCAGATGAACTTTATTTTATTTTCAAAAAATGATAAGATTTTCATGTGTAATAATTTATTGCTCCATTGAGGAATAATAAAAATTTAATTGTTAATTACTACATCCATGAATGAATATAAAAATTACTCGTTTGTTAACACATGCTCACTTTCTATTAAAAGTTAGTTTATGTTCAATTTGATCAAACTTTTTGCCTATTAGATGTTTTTTATATTAGAAAAGATGACAGCATAGTTTATTAAGAACATGTTAGAATAAGCTTTCATGTATTATTTATTGATTATAATATCTATAAGGAATTCTTGTTTTTATACTTATGTGAATAACTTGTGTTTATATTTTATTTACTTAATGAAAACATGTATATATAAACATAATAGTATAAAAAAAGTTATTTTAACAAAAGTTTAAGTTTTTAAATAGTTTATCCAATACAACATTTATCTTTTAAAATTAAATTTATTTTATTAAAGTCAAATTCATATACTATTTTTAGTCTCACTATATCTATAACCACCATTTTTAAGTATCTTGCATCTTATCATATTTTCTTGTATATAAACCACTGATCATTTGTTAAAAAAGTTTTGAATTTTATTGTGCTGATTATCTAATTAAAAACATTCCCCATCAGAAAAGCTTATAATAAAGTTTTGAAGGAAAAATCGTTTGTTTTATAAAATAAACAAGTGATGGCATCATGACTTAGCTGATTTATTTCAGTTATAATTAGTTATGTTCAGGAACAAATTCAGTTCCTTCGGAAAATATTACAGTTGCTATTGGCTGCCATCATTTCGTATTTAGTCTTGATATGAGTCGTTACAGTATGAAAATATTCAGGTTGCTTGCATATCCTTGTGTGTAAATGGAAGCATGTAAGTTACGTAGCAGATTTTAAAGTATATTGTTTTGAGAATTCAAATAAAAATGGCAACAAATGTTAATGTAAAAGGAATAACAAAGCATATGCAGTGCAAAAGAAAAAAATGATCCAATGCATGGTTTGAAAGTAATTTCATTTAATTATTAATGAAACATTATATTTTATTTTTAAAATATGTTTAGTCAAATTTTATAAGTTATTAAAAACTAAAAATCAGTAAGTTTTACTAGAATTTTCTTGAAAATTATCTCTCTTGATAGTAGATTTGGTTCTTTCATCTCAATCTAAATTACTTTGTGATGAGGTGAATACAAATAGGATCCAACCAGATGTTTCTCATAGTAAATGTTTTTTCTGTACAATTTATTATATTTTTAACTATACTGTTTAATCTCTTTGTGTGACATCACATTATCAGCAGCATATTTTTCAATTATGTCAAAAAATTGCTATGGATTATGTGCTGCTGCTGCAGATTATCCAATGCTATTTTTTTCTTTTACTCAAAAAGAATGGTCGTACCAATAATATACATGAAAATGTGATAGCTTTATTACTTTAGATTCATGTTAAATTTTCAATGGTAAATTTTGTGTAATTGGAGGAGGTGATATTTTAAATCAAATCATTTTATTAAAAATGAAAAATAGAAATGATTTTCTTTCAGAATGATAAATTGCAAAAATATTAAAAAGTGTTTTACTTTGATATTTTGCTTCATTTGATTATCTTCTGTCAAAAAATGCCTGAGGTATCTCAATGAGTGTTATTCCTTTGTTGGAAATGTTAATGATATAGCTTAAATTTTGTATGATACACAAAAACCTGAAAATAAAACATTACAATGTTTTATTTTACTTTCAAAAAGTTTTCTAAGATTAACTAATTTAACCAGAAAACATTTTAGAGGCTGTAAATTATTAGAAAAGGAATTCACAAAGATTTGCTTACTTTTTTTCTTGGGATAGAAAATTTCTTTATTATAAATTTATTTTAAATCAAAAAGAAATATATTATTCTAGACATCTTTAGTACTAAACTAGGTTTACATTTTACTAGATCACACTATTTATATTGTCTTTATTTTATCCACAGCAATTTAGTAAAGGTGAAATTTATCATTTATTACTTTTATTCTATTTTATATACTATATTTTAATTTTTCTTTTTAATTATGTACACAAATATCATGTTTTGTTGAACAATTATTTTTAACTTTATTATTGCTAAATATATTTAATTGGAATCACTTTTTTTTATACTTGCATGGTGTTTTAATAGCTTTATTCTTTTCTATAAATGAAATTTAAAATATGTGCATGTTTTTCAATCATTAACACTTTGGAAAGAATTTCAATCTTTTCACTTAAGTTTTGATTACAGTTGATAATTATATTTTTTTATAATATTAGGATGAAACTTCCATTCAATTTTCTATGTAGCTAAAATATGCTTATATTTGTAAATTCAAAACACACAAAAAGTTTTCATAGTACTATATTATTTTAAAATAAATTATTATGCACAACTTGTAAAATTGCCTAAAGCTACAAATTAAATACATGCACTACTTTAATTTTTTATGTTATTTGTTAGTGTAATATAATACTTATTTTTACATGCATGAAAAATAATGATAATCTGATGAAAAATAATGAAAACTAGAATTTCTTCTAAAACATTTTCAGACCATATTTGAGAATACTTAGATTAAGTTAATGGAAAGAATTTTTTTTTTTTTTTTTGAAATCTTATTTCTAATTTTACATGATTATAGCTAAACTATTTTATTATGTCTCTTTACTTATATATTAATTAATATCTGTCTACATGTAAGGGTACGTTTTATGGAAACTAAAATTAATAGAAAGAAACAATTGCAAGTATTAATTTTGTGTATGTTCAAAAGTTTGAATTTTTTCTTTAATGACACCATGCAGTCTTAGCACACTTATAATCATTACATTTCATGTGTACTCAAAATTAGTATTATGTCATAAAATTGATAGTATTACCAAATAAAAAACGGGTTAACTGACTAATATTTATTCATCTAGTTTTGAATAATTTTTTCTAAGAGATATAAGAAAATATAATTTGGTATAATATTTTAAATCTTAATTCCTTAAACTACAAAAAGTGAAAAATTAATCATAAAAATTCAAATTTCAATAAATCATCAATATTAAAAAAAATAAAAAGGCTTTTAAAAAAATTCGATGTTTTTACACTAATATAAGTATATTGTTTTATACTAGATGTATTGAGCCTTAAAACTTATCAAAAAATTTTATTATATGGATAGAAAATTAATATATAAAATAAAGAAAATTCTATGAAACAATTAGTATTCTTATTGTGTAAACAATTAAAATGAGCTGTGATCACATATTTAATCATAATCAAGAAGTCTGAATTACATATAATGTCATGAATTTCATGCAAATAGTGAAGCAGATTGTATTTTTACAGCAAAGGAATCAAAAGTAAAATATTTATGTTACTGAAAATGTTGCCAAACAAAAATTAATGAGTACTAAAAGAGTTGCTAAGAATTCTGCAGCATTTTTTATTTCAAAATTTTTGAAATTTAAATCTATAATTGTAAATGAAAGTTTTATAAAACTTATACAGCTTATTGTCATTAAATTTTCTTATATTATATTTATTAACAATATATAACTTTTATTATATTAGGAATATTAAGTCCATTAAATTTTGGTGTAAAATGCTCATATTTGGTATTATCATTATTTGACTTCTAGTTTTTGGTTTGTAATCTCTCTTTACTTTTCCTATTCCACTAGTTGTTTATTTTATGTAAATTTTATTTATGCCTATTTTGTACTAATATATCTATTATACAAATTAAGATTTAGGTGTATAGAAAATGAAAATGCTATTCTATAAACATAATATAAAAACTAATAAAAATTTTTAAATAAATATACATTGATTTATTTATATTTTTGTATCAAAAATGTTATTCTTTATATTAAATTTTAAAAATAATTTTGCTTTCTTTATCAAGCTTCAAATTATGCAATTGTTAAATTTATTGGTTATGTATATAATGTTGAAATTTAATTATTTTTATACATCTAAAAAAGTTTTTTGATCATAAATTTGCAATTTATTTTTATGTATATTTGTATAATTTTATAAAATAAAGTTCTGGTCTGCACTTTTTTCCACAAATAATTGATAAAATTACCAATATATACTTCTTTTGTTGTAGGAATATGATTTAATGTGTTTTACTGTCTTTAATTCTGAAAACAAAATAAGCAACAAAATATTCTAGTTGTAGTTAGAATTATATAATTTATTATTTGTTTTACTGTTTATAGTGTACACGATTTTGGCCAAATGAAACAACTAAAGCAGAAATGACAGTGAGATATGTTGGAGAAGAGGAAGAAACATGTGCCTTTTCATTTAAAGAAGCACATCATACGCTTCTTAGCCTAATGTCAAAGGTATTTTTATGAAAATAAAAATTTGCTTTTTTAATTGTCATTTGCATATGTATACTTTACTGCACATAAAAAAATTTCTTCACTGTAATGAAAGGCAAATGACTAAAAAATATACATTGAGCAAATATATCACACTAAAAATGAAAAATTATTATTTTGAAAAGCTTGGAAGCATAATCCTGAAAAATTTGCACAAAAAAAAAAAAAAAAAAAAAAAAAAAAAAAAAAAAAATACTGGCAGCAATGACAGTTCTTGTATGTCTAAATATTGAATCAAACAAAAATTTAAATCCATCTGAATATTTCAACATAATGCCCAATTTGTTGATATAGTGATTCACAAATGGTGTTAACTTAGCCACGCAAAAGGCATTGATTAAATAATTGTTGTTGATGGGATGTTTGGAAAATGTGCTGGTTCAAGCAGAAGATGAATACTTTCTGCATCAAGAAAGATTCATGGCCGTCATAGACTAGTGGTTAGAGTATCGGCTGTCCATCCGAAAGGGTGGGGTTTGATTCCCAATGCCACCAAAGACCCACTGAATACATGTGATATAGGTGCTCATTAAATCTGTGAAATTGAAAGTCCTGTAGTTGGTTGTTGAGCATTTACTATAAGTACAATGGTCTGGAGAAAATTTCACTCCCCCTTTAGATCAATGCCAAAATTGAGGAAGTGGATCCTCTGGTGGTGCCACCTATCAGAGGATTTGAAGAACAAAATCATACTTTCACATTCGTGGTGCTTTGAATAAACAAAAGACACACCCTATTGACTTTAATTTGCATAGCCAAGGCATGGTGAGCTTGGCTTGTCCAAGTGTCATTAGTAACAACAGAAATATTCATACAATACTGGTGGCATTATCCTGTAGAAACATAGTGTCTACAGGGTTGAAATAAAATATAGAGCCATAGGGTTTAACACAACAGATGCACATCAAACACAGGTGTCACCATTATATTGTAAGAAGAATTTGAATTCATTATTCTATTATTCTAGACCCATTGTCTATCACACCTTGTTAATTATGACATTACTTCTATCTAGATAGTAATATCATAATTAACAAAGTCATCATCGCCCAACTATCAGTGCTTCTGCTTATGTTATTTAACTATTCATACTATTACTTATCATTAATGACATGATTTTTTATCACTTATAAGATGGGTCACTGTGAAAATCATTCAAGAAATATCACTCATAATGGGCCTGTATATACATCATACCATTTATAATATCCTTATCATGCCATTTCGTAATATCCTTATCATAACATTATCATTTATGCCATTATCATTAATATCTGAAGACACAAAGATAACACATGTGTTTTCAAGTTATTGATAATGGGTCATTGAGATCCATTTTAGTACTATTTTAAACACATTGATTTGTTATTTCTTTACAATTAGGAGATTTCAATCAACATAATCGGCAGTATTGCAATACAATAAATCACAATCTTAGTAGGTTATACATAAATTTTTGCTGGAGTGTCAAAAATGAGTTGGAAAGAATTTTGTTTTACACAAAGAATCTCAACAAATTTTTATGAGGCAATATCACTTAAATAAAATTTGTGCATGAAAAACCTGTTGCACAATTTCTTCATTTAAATACATCATAGATGTTGTTACAATTGATTACTTTGCATGAATTTACTGAAAAGTTAATCATTGTATATCACATTTTTCCTATCTTTTAAGTTTTCCATGCACTGCATATCTTCATTTTAGCATTACAATTTGAATTTTCTGGCAATGCACATGTATATATCATTTTGAGCGAAACTATTTCATATATATATATATTATTTCATCATATAGAGATTTTTTATTATATTGAGATATTATTTCATTTCTAGAGAGGAGGTATTATGGTGGATTGTCAGAATGCTGAATCTTCTGTTATTATTACATTTGAAGATTATTTTCCTGGCCATGCAGCCGCTTTGTTGATAAACAACTTAAATAATTATCCTATAATTTTCCACCAGAGGTAGATTTAGTTTAAAACTGTTTTCTTTTCTTTGTATTAATATGTTTAAAATCATTTATTTTTTATAATTAAAGTGTTTCTCTTTTTAAATTTATAAAAATATTTCTTTGTATTGATGTCAAAAATTCAAATTTCTATGTAACTATTATTTTTTTTGTTACAAATATGTTTTATTTGTAGCATAGTACACTATTTATTTTTCATAAAATGAATATCATGTATCTTTAAAAGAGATATGTATCATTTTAAGGTATTCTTGTTTTTTGTTAATTGTCTTATTCTGTGATTTTAATTTTTGACCTAGGTTGATAAAATAAAGGCTGATAAAGTAAATACATTCAGAATTGACAATAAAAACTCTAATTATATTCAGTTTGTTACTTGTGTTTCATCTGTAATTATGAACTATATTAGCATTATCTATTATTGTTGATACATTCAATGATTGTGTTGTAAATACACATTGTTCATTAACCATTATAGGAAATTATAAGTGATTAATTTGTGATTCAAACTTAAAATTAATCACAGTTTACTATTCTCATAAAAATAATTTGTGTGAAAAAATTACCATTGAACAAAAACCGAACCTTATCAATAAAAATGCATGTTTAACGATATAATTACTTATTTAACAATGCAAATTAAAATCCAACTTATGAGTTATAAATGTTATATATTAACTTATTTTAAGAGATATAATGTACAGTTTTATTAATATTTTTATATTGATAAATTTTATTTTTAGTGATGTATCAACCGAAATAAAAGTTTTACCTCAGACAACTCAGTTATTTACCTGGCAAAATCCTTTGCTAAAAAGAAGTCTTAAATGGTCTTGTGAAGAAGTATCAGGAGAACATGACTTAATTAAGGTATAAATTGTTTTCAGCTTATTTTAAATTCTTCATTTATTGATTTTTATTTATTCCTTTATCTGAACTTACTCACTGTTCTTTTTTTAGTTTCAGTGGATTAGTTATTGCTAATGAATACTAAAAAGCCTTACTTCCAATAATTTACAAAAAGCATTTTAATAATATTATTCTAATATAATGAGAAAGATAAATAAATTCAAATCAACACATATATTTTTAAATCAACTCATATATTTTTAAATATTTTTGTTCACAAGAGTACATTGAAGTTATGTTTAGGTTATTATAAGATTTGGATCTGTCTTGATTTAAAAAAAAAATAATCCTAAAAACTGTATCTTGTTTAAAATTATTTAGCATTAATGTTTTGCCATTATACCAAGTAATCTCTTTGTACTTAAGAAAATGATTAAATCAAGTAATAAAGAATTGCAATTTGAAACATCTTCAAAGTGTACCATTTTGATTCACGAAAAACAATTTTTAAAGTGAGCCAATTTCTTAGTCTTTTTTTTTTTTTAAGTTATAAAGAATTGACTGATTCAAGTAAAAAAAAAGTTGTATAATTTATTCCACTAGAAAAAAATTAGTTGTAATTCTTAAGATGAAATAAGAGTTTAATTAAACCACAATTTTGCTTTTTTAAATGTTTTTCATCAAGTATCTAACTGATCAATAAATCACTTTTTATTTTAGCTCTTTTTCAAATTAGAGATATGTATGCATTACTATTTATGATGTTTTTTGCATGATATATGACTTAAGATCTTTTACTTAGATTACATAAAATTATGTATTTTTATTAGTTATGTGAGCCAATGTTGCTCTGCAGTCCATTTTTTTTTTTGTAAAGAATGTTATCTGTATGAATTACAACAGTAGTTTTAGCATGATTATATTGATTTAAGTAAGTACTTAAATAAATCAATTGATTTTTTGCATACAATATTTGTAATTTCATTGAAATTATACTCAGTTGCTTTTCTATATAACTTCATTGGTTATATAGAAAAGTAACTGCCATATCATAAAGTCGACATTCTTAAAAATTTATTTCTTACATCTGTATCACAATTTGACACAAAATGTTACTCAATAGTAGAACTACCTTGCATTTTGACAAACACATGAAAAAATTAATTAGTTTTTAATGATGTTTAATATGTATACATATATATCTACAAAATCTTATCATCTATCTGATTAATAAGGAATAAAGAGTTGTGTTTTAGTTGTATAATTTTAAGATAATTTGTCTATGGTTGACCAAGTATTAATTTGTTATACAAAGTCATAAAATTAAGAATTATAATTTTTAACTTATTTTCAGTTTGTTACAGACATAATAATTATCATAAAACTATTTTGCTTATTTTCTATGTATATTTCATTTATTGTTTTGCTAAAAGTTTCTCTCAACATTTGAATTTTTTAGGATGGTATTGGGGAAGTGTCAGTGAATGACAATGAAAAATTTTATTGGGTGTCATTCTTGGATGGTATTCAAAGAGTTTTAATGTTCACTGATGACCTTGCCTTGGCAACAGCTGCTCAAGAAGTAATTTCTATGATTTATTTAAATTATTCTTTTAAGTTTAAATTTTTTTATTAAAATATGCATACACCTAAATGTAACTGTTGATTTGCACTTACTCAACCAATAAGTGTCATCTTATTACTGATCTTATTTGTGTGCATGTATTTTATTTATGTATGTTTCATACTCAAACGCTAGAATATTGATCTTAGAAAAAGAAGCTTAGGAAATATTTTGATAATTTTTTATAAATTAATACTGCTGTTTAAATCTCAATTTTTTTATATTAAAAGTTTCTTTTATTTCTTCTGATTATATTTATTAAATTTAAAAATATTTTTATAAATATTTTTAAGCAATCTAAAATTGAATAATATTTAAAAATGTTTTAATTAATCATGAACAAAACAATTGTATTGTTATTATAACTGTCTAAAACAATGTAATGCAGCAAAAACAATACATTTCTGAAATTTCCTGTAATTTTTTTATTTTATGTTTGGTAATTTAACAATATGTAATTGCTTTTCTAATACAAGTTGTGAGTTTTCATTTATGGTTTGATTTTTAATTTGTTGATTAAATATTTTAAATAAAATGTATTTAATTGAATATAAAGGAAATATCACTTAAATATTATTCTTTTAAAAAATATTTTTTATTTATAAAAGGAAAAGTTTGGAAATTTTTTCAAAGCTAGTTATTTCATTACAAATGAAGTTTAATCTAAAATAAATAATAAATATGTTTTAAAAATGTAAATTGGTAATTTTTTATTTTTCATAAGCTAAAAGTTTTAGCCTATAAAATTAGGTAAACTGAAGGCAATCGTTTGTTTTGATAATTTTTTTTCTATTGATTATGTCCTAAAAGGAATTTTAGCATTTATCTCATGATATGTCACTTTCATGATTATATGAAAGTAGATTTAAGTGCTGCATTATAAATTATTAACATAATGTCCCATTTAATTTTATTCACTTTCATTTTAAATATCTAAAAATTTTGAATTTTATGTAGTTGTGCATTATCAAATCTCAAGCATTTTTTTTCCATTTATCTCATGATATAAATGAATATTTATACTTTAGGAAAATAAATGAATATTTATACTTTAGGAGCTAAATATTTAAGATAATATAAAAATCATGTAAAATAATACTTAATTTTTTATTTAATATTTTTCAACAAATTCTTTAACTATTTTTTACTTCTATTTGAAATTTTTACAAGTTTCAAGAAATAAATAATCTTTACTTATTTTTAAGAAAATTGTCCAATTTTTTCAAGTATTTCTTTCATCTACTTTTTGGCAAATTTAAATTGTTTTCAAATTTCACTAATTCCCTTGCTGTTAAAAAAAATACTTTAAATTAAGAATTTTACTTTTCTACATCCTAATTTAGATTATTCTTCATTCATATAACCTTGAAAAAAGTATTGTTAAATGTTTTGAAAAGCAATTTGAAATTCAGGAAATTTTTATTTTCCAATGAATTTTTTTATGTAAAAATTTCCTAGAAAAATCATAATCATTGTTTAAGAATTTCCTCTGTTAAAAGTTTGCTATTCTTTTAGATTAAATATTCAGATTTTGAAAATGTAAAGTGGATTTTATATTAAGCTGAGGATTTAATTGAACTGAAAGCTTAGATTTTTTATGTTCATGTTTGTGATTTTTCTTGTTACCTTTTTGCTAATACAAATAAGTATTGTCAATATTAAAAAATTAATCTTCGGCAGGAAAATCTTTTTTTTTTTTTTTTTTTTTTTTTTGCAATTTGTTTTGTTATTTATTATATTTTAGAGTGCATCACATGAAGTATTTTAAAGGAAATATAAAAAAATATAGCTTACATCATAAATGTAAAAAAAAAAAAAAAAAAAAAAAAAAAAAATTTAAATTTTAGAATTTTTTCTATTGTTTTTAAATTCTTAATTAAATTCTGTTATAGTGATCTATACTTTTTTATACAAATTTTTCAATTTACTATGTGAAAATTTGAATTTTATACTACTTTATTAACTATGATTTTTTTAATAGTTTTATTGACTTGATTGTTTAAATAAATTTTGAAAAAAATATGAAATGAAACATAGTTATTGAAATTTATAAAAGCGCTTTAAGTAAAATAATTGAATTTTATGGTCTGATTACTTTTTATATATAATTCTAGTAAATTTTGAAAACATTTAACATTTTAGAATATCTATATCATATTGTACTTTAAAATAATAGTTAACATTTGATGTCTAGGAATTAAAAAAGCTAATGTTTTGGATAAAGTTTGAATTCTGTTTAGAGGTATTTAAAAAAAAAAATTTAAATTGAATATTAATGCTTTGGTAGTTTAAATTGAAAATAAACTAAAAAAATTCACATATTAAAATTCATGAAAAAGAAGTAAAAAAAAAACTATTTCAATTAATAAGTTAATAAAATCATAAAATAAATACTATGACACAATATTAAAGGTAAATGATTCATTATCAAGTAATATGCTACTTTAGATTTCTTATAAGCAATATCAGGATTCTTTTTTTTGAAGTGAATGCCATTTAATTTTTAATTATAAGCATAGTTGAAAGAATAAGATATAAGTTTTTGCAAAATATTTTGTACTAGTTATTTAGATACCTAAATTTAATTTTGTAAGGTATTAAAAATATATCGAAATATATTTATTGTAATTAGATTTTAATAAGCATTAGTTTCATCACAACTCAATTTATAAAAATATTATTTAAAAATGATGTATTAATTTAAAATAAAATTTAATTTTATTTTAAAATTTTTATTTAAAATCATCATAATTCCCTACCCTTATCATTTAAATATGACAATGTCTGAAGTTTTTCCTAGAAAGTTGATAGAGGTAAAAAGTTAATGGATTTACATATATTTATTTTTGTGATTAAAATTGTATAATTTATTCATTTTAGTAATTTTTTTATATTAGTGAATTTGATTCTGTGTTTTTATACCAAAAGAAATAATGCTGTTGTAATGCATTTAAAGACATCAATAGCATGAACAAATCTCCACATATTTTTAGTAATAAATGGATTATTAATTTTTAACAAATAAAGCATATAAAAAGTTATAGACCAAGTAAAAGTTTTCATAAATCAATTTTCTACCTTTATAAATAGGAATTTCCATGTTGTAGATAGATGAAAATTATAATATAGAGAAATCATATTATTAACAATTGAAAGAAAAATCAGACTGATACAAATTATTTGGACTTGTTTTAAAATATTTGGTAAAATATTTTAATTTAAGGAAATAAATAAATTTAGAAAACAATTCATTTTGTAAATAGTTTCTTCCTTTTTCTAAAAATTATCTTGTGTTAGTTTTTATGATATGTTAATTAAAATTTAAAGTAATTAGTCTTTTTAAATATAGTTACATGACAATTAATGAAAATAATAGCTTGTATTTTTTAGAGTAAAGTTGCATTTACTTCAGTTTACTTGAATTATATTTATATTATTAGGCTGGTGAACTTGAACGGATTGAGCAAGAGATAACAGTCTCTTTACAAGGAATGGGAATTTCTTTAGTCAACAATGATACTAAAGCTGAAATTATGTACATGGGTATAACAAGGTAACTATAATAATACCTGTTGTATACTTTGCTAAATATTTTAGAAAATATGAGCTGAGAATTGTATTTAGTCATAGTTATTAATATGTATTAAAATAATTTGTAGCACAGGCATTATTTGGGAAGGAAGGAAAAAGCGAAATAAACGTTTTAAGCCTCTTAGCTTAAAAGAAGTAGAAGTTATTGAAACTGCCTATCAGAAGTATCTTATTGAAGTAAAAGTTGGTAAAAAACCTAAACCAGCAGTATTAATGAATGGTAAAGTTGAAGTAAGTTCAATATATAAGCTCTTTAAATTTTTTAGAATTATACTATGATTTCTAATAATTTATTGGAAAACCTATCACATTATTATCAGTTTACATTTTGATATTGTTGTGTTAACATGTTGAATGTGTTAAGTTTTATCATATATTAACTAATAATATTTAAGATGCCCTTTCTTTCAGATACTTTGCTCATTTTTCAACTAACTAGGCCTTTTTTTATTTGTTAATTTATCTTGTAGAATTTTCCCTTTTAATTTCTTTGCATGTGCCTTAAATTTATTCTGTCAAACTTGGAAATACAATTAAATAATTTTAATATGCAATAAGAGGCAAATGAGTATTTATCTTAAAAGACACAAAATTATCTAATGCTCTGAAATCAGTGCATAAATTTATAATTAACCTTTTCTATATCATATAAAATTGCAATTAATGGTATTTGCTTTGCGGCTAAATATAATTAATGGGGATTAATCTATTTCTTAGTTTTGCATGTAAATTTTATCTAAATAAGTTTTAAAATTTTTTGCCAATGAAATAAAATTAAGAAAATTCTTATTATTTGAAATAAATTGTATTATGCTTGAGTAAACTTAAAGTTTTTAATTTTTACTTTGAGGGATTAAAAAGATAATTTCTTTTGTATATTTAATTTTCAAATTGTTTTATTTTGAAGTAAATGTAACCTGTATTTGAATTTCAAAGACTTTCAATTTTTTATGTTTATTACAAAAAATGTATCCAATTAATTATGTTATTCTAAAGAGATTTTTTACAATTTCTTATGATAGATTAAATTATAATCACAACTAATAATTAATTTTGTGTCATGATGTTATATATTATCTAGTGCAATCATTTAGCAAATGATTGAGTTAGCACTTATATTCTCAAATCCATGAAACCTAAATTTTATAAAAGCCAAATTCTCTAATAGATAATTAATGATAGGATGTAAAATTGTCTTAATTCTACTGATTTTAGTATATAAAAATAATATAAATATGAAGTTCATTAACTTTGATGTTTTAAATAAAAATACATTGTGCTTTTGTAAATAAATTCTCTTAAACAACATTTATTATTTTCTGTAAACTGTGTAGTTTTTTTCTCTTATATTTACATTTTTTTGTTTAACTTGATATAATTGTCTGTTCCTTTTGTTATTATTATTTTTCTACTTGATAAAATTCATTAAAGTTATTTAGTTAAAATATAATTTTTTTTAAGTTTAAGACAGTATCAAGCTTATTCTTCCCCAAAGGTTTATTTTTAAAGACTAAGTATGCGATATTACAATATTATTTTGCTAATTTAGAAATTGTTATTTAAAATTTAAATTTTTTTAGGTGGATTTTGAAAAAATGATCATGACAAAGCCACTGCAAAGAATTATTAAAAGGACATATGCATATGGCTTGTGGTTACAGTATAAAACATCTCCACATCAGCTCCAACTACATGCAAAAATCAATAACCTTCAAGTAATTACTGCATTAATAATAATCTACATTTTTATTCTTTCATGTCAAAATGGTGTAGTTTCTTTTATACATTTTGCAAAATAATTTTATATTAAACATTTATGAAGAAATATTTTTTAGGAAATATACTAACAGTGAAAGAAAAAGATCATTTTTTAAATAATGATTTTTAATATTGCTGCGTTCTGAATATTAAAATGTAAATTCCAAAGGGTAAAATAAATTTTGTGTTCAAATATTCTTATTTGAACGAAAACTAAAACTGATCAAAAATATTTCAATTAATTTTGTAATTAAAAAATTTTTACTTTTTATTTTGTTTTAAAATCGGTATTTTTAACTTTTAGATTGATAATCAGTTGATGGATTGTGTATTTCCTGTAGTTTTGGCACCTGTACCACCACCAAAATCTGTAGCTGCAGAAACAGGTATTTTATGTGTGATTTATCTCTTTTGTATCCTTCATTAATAAAAAGGATAAAAAATATTTCATAAACTACTGAAAAAGAAAATTAATTTTAGTTTCTTATCTGTACTTGAGTAAAATATGGTATCATAAATTAAAATTGATCGTTTTTAAAACTGTCTCCAAAATTAAAATGTTTATGCACATGTTTTTCATTTGTCAAGCATTATCAATGTTTTCTAGTTGAAATAAAGCTGGATAACAATAGTATGTATTTCTATAATGTTTGCTAATTTCTATATTATTTATTATTCTTGTATTTCTCAGTAAATGAATATAAGAATATAAAATAATTTTGAGCTATAAACTAATGATAATAACCTAATAATTCTTAATAGGTAAACTACTAAATATATTTGATATGGAATCATGTTTTTATAACATTAATTTCCATTTATTTTTAATCAATTAAATACAGTTTTAATTCAAATAGAATTGCTTCTCTATGAATATTGAAAAGTAGTGTATTAAAACATAGGATAATAAATAGTTTCTTGTTCAAGTTAAGTAAAATGAATCGGTGTTGAAACAATATCCTTAAACTTGGTTAGTTATTAAGTTAGCATAGTTTTTTTAAGTAAAAATACAAAAAAGAATTTGCTACTTTGTGATTTTTAATAAATTTCTTATTATAATTTTTAACTAATATATAAGCAGTATCAATATTAATAGTTTTATAGAATTCGTTTCTTTTTTTTTTTTTAAGAAAAAGAAAGCTTTAGGAATTTAAGTGGTTAACAGAATTAGTACATTATGAGAAATAAAAAATCAAGTACAGAATATTTAAAATGTTAATTTTTTAATATAATGCATATTGTATCAATTATATGAAATTGTATCACATCAAAAATTGGTAAAACTGTAGGGGCACATACAGCTTATTTTCCTTAATTATTATTTGATCAAATTATTACAATTATATATAGTTTGTTTTGATTATCATGTATAGTTACATGTAGAATATAGTAATTATTGTAATTATTTTGCATTATATTGTCTTGTTTATTTTTATTGCATGGTTTTGAAATAGTAAATTGTATATTTTAAAAATATTAGAATCCCATAGTTAAGCACAAACAGGATTGTTTAACTGCTTTTTTTTTATCTAAAGTGTACTGTGAAAATTAACTTTTATTTTGCTAGTTAATGTTTTACATTGAAAGAGATTAAACATTGTTTTTAACTTTAAATTCTTGTTTTACAGAGCCAAAACCTTTTACTGAGCTTAGTGTAATGCTTCGAAAAGCTGAACATAGTGCTGTTCCTCAATTCAAGTAAGATTTATATTTGCTTATTGTGCTTTTTATTCTTATCAATTTTTCTTAATTTAGTGGAAGTGTAATCATGAATTTTTATTTTGCTTAGATATTGCCGTATGTTAATACAAGAATTTCACATTAAGTTAGATCAAGGCTTTATAAATTCATTGCTACTATTTTTTACTCCAGATCAACCTCCTGAAGTAGATCATGTGAGTGTTATTTAATGCATTTTTACTTAATATTTATTTTTTAAATTTATTTATATTTTAAATTTTATTTTTTTACTGGAAATTTTGATTTCTTTGAATTGTGTATGATTTATGTATGATTTCAGATTATATGTATTGATATGAAATTTAAGTGTGCTTATTAAATTTTACTTAAATATTAAATGAACATATATGCAAGGTTAACATGTGAAAATTCAGTTACATGAAATGTACATATCCATGCATCAAATATTTACAATCAGTTGAATTATTTGCTTAAAAACTCATCATAAAAGATATTTTTTTGAAAAATTTTACCTTGCATCAACTTTACAAAATATTTTATTCTTCATAAATTTTTGGAGATCAAAGAAATGAAGAGTGTTTATTCATGTGTTAAAATCAAATTTTAATATACTTTCATTAATGTTTTTAAGTGTTATCTTGTAATCTCTTATTGATTTAACTAAGAAAATTTTATTCTAAAAAGTGTAAATATGGAAAGTGAATTTGCTGTCTATATATTTTTTACTGAATGAAGTATTTTTAATTAATTGTTGATCTTTAAAATAATTATTAAATTTCTCCTTTTTACATTTAACATTCATGAATAAATCATAAATAAGTATTATGTGTTAATCCAAAATTTTAAAATTACCTCAATATTTTGAACACTAATTGTTTATATAGTTTATCTTTTTTTATTTTATTTATTTATTATTATTATTATCATTTAAGAAATTTGTATTTTGAGTGTTTAGTTGAATCACTGTTTTTCATTGATATTGAAAGTTGGGGGAAAAAATGAATGCCCTTTATGCATTATTTTCGTCAAAGAAGATTTTTTTTTAATTTTTGAGCAATATATTCTTAAGATAGCATAGTATTTTAAAAATGCTATTTTTCTCATTTTGTATCCAATAAGGTATAAAAATTTAATTCATTTCTATAGTATTAATTGTTACTGAAAGTAGGCTTGCTCTTTACTTGTATTTAAAAATTTTAGTTTCTGAAAAAATATAGTTTTGAATTTAAAAATATTGTGGTAAAAAATTATTATGGTTCCATATTAAAAAAAAATTATGTAATAATAAATAATTTCTTTTTATCACAGATTAAAATTAATCCTGTTGTTAAAGATTTACTGGAAAGATAGAGTTTAAGATGGTTAATGTTTTCTTAAAGTTATGTATTAAAGATATTTCAGTGTTATTTATGTATGGTGTTTGATTATGAACAATATTAATAAAGTTTAGGAAGTATCAATGGAAATTTCTTTTTTAATACCATGAGATTAATTTTAGTTTTCAATTTATACTGCAAAGAGAAATAATAAATGATGGGATAAATATATTTTAATTTTGATATTTTAAAATAATACATTTAAATTTTATTTTTTATACTTTTGCATCTAGGGGCATATATTTTATACTTAACATAATTCATAGATTAAAAATTAAACTTTTAGTTAAATAAACAGAAATATTATGTAAATTTATTTAGTTTTTTTTTTTTTTTTTTTTTTTTTTTTAATATTTTATTCTGTCTATAACAAGATAATTTTTCTTATTTTATATGTTTTCTTAAATATTTATGTACTGTTAGCATAAAATACATAACTGGAAAGATGTTGCTTTTTGTAATTGTATTTTATTTAATAGATTAAAATGATAGCAATTGACAAGAAAATTGCTATGTCCTCCTTAAAAGATGTGGCAGCTATATATTCTTCACAAGAGAAACAAATTTATTTTGACAATCTCCACTTTTCTCCTTTGAAGGTAATATTTAAATTTGTTTGCTATAGTTCATAAAAAATTCATAATTTTAACAGTTAATACCATTATGGTTATTAATGTTATCACCCTGTCATTATTTATAAGGACTGCTCTTGTTTGTTGATGTTAACCAATTTTCTATAATCATTTAAACTTTACTTTCAGTATACTTTAATTAGAAAAAATTACTTTTAATCAGATAATTATTTAAACTTAACTTTATAAATGTTTCCTGAAAAATGTATTTTTGATTTTAGATGCACATTAGCTTTTCCATGACAGGTGCTAATCAAGATGATAATAAGCCAACTCCCATACACTCTGATTTCTTGAATTTGCTCCTACAAAGTGTTGGTGTAACTCTTACTGAAATACAAGATGTTATTTTCAAGTAATTGATATATCTGTGCTTTATTGATACATATTAATTTGTATTACAGACTAAGCAATTTTTTAGATATCATTTTTTGTAAAATCTTATTTTCTTTGTTTTTGATTCATTTAAGTATTTACATAAATTTCATTTCTAAAACATTTGTTCTTATTCTAATTTCCAATGTAATTTCTTCCTTAGTATGCATTAGAATTAATTTTGTATTTTCACTAAATGATTTTTTGTGCTATTCATATCTTATGTATCTTAATATGATACATTTGCCTCATTTTATTAATTTTTCATTTCATTTCTTTTATTCAATTTTTCATATTTTACCTTATTATTTATAAATTTAAATACTTTAATTCATTGTTAACTTTTGCAATGATTTTTTAAACCATCTATTCTTAAATTAAACATTTTTAATGATAGGCATGTACTGTATAATGCTAGAAATGATCTTCAATTAATTGAAAATATAAACTCACTTGATGAAAATTTAATAATCCTTAAAATAATCTAAAATAGCGTATGTTTCATACAGAAAGGACATGCAAATGATTTTTTGTTTCCAAAATGAATGAAAAAATATATAAAGAAAACCTTCATTAAACTAACTTTCAAATAACACATTAAGTATTTACTGTCAATATTTCATATGTTGAAGACTATTATGAAAAATATAACTGTAAAGAATCATTTTTCTACATATATAATTTTGATTGCTATTTCTTTATAACAAAAGTTAATGTACAACAATGATTTCAATATCAATTTAATAATGCATATGTAATATTCATACATCTGCAATATGAAGAACCTTTTTAAAAGAAAATTCAATGATTGTGTAAGTAGCTGTAAATTTGTTTTCATCTTAAGTTGAAAATATTTCTTTGCTGTTAATTGAATTTTAATTGTGAAATTTAGAACTGTATTATGAATCAAATATAAGAAACTAAGTTGTTTAATATGAGACTAATCGTATTTTGAGATATGCTTAGGATTTGGATTTTAGCTTAAAGAAATTTAGCTTAAGTATTTAAAAAGTATATATTTATTCTTTCATATATCTTTGAAAGAATTAACACATATTGTACTGTTAAATTTTTATTAAAATTTTATTTACTATAGTTCCAAGTCACAGTAATCCGTTGGATAAAATAATCAAAAATTTTTAAAAGTTTGCATTAAAATAAAATAAATTTGCTATAATATTGTTTATTTAAATGAATTACTTGATCAAAAATTAGTGAATAACATAAAAATATTTTTTGGTAATTTTTTTTTCCAAAAATCTTACTTAAATTTATAAATTTAATTTTTAGCTATAAAGGACCTTATTTGTTTAATATAAATAGTTCAGACAATATTGCTATTAAAAGTTAATTTTCATTTTAAATGTAAGTTAAATATTTTTTTACAAATTTCTTCGTTAAAGGTATAAAAAATGAATAGAATTCAAGAATTATTTATGGAAATAGATACTTGAGAATATCACTGTAGTATGAAATGAATTTTAGTATAATGTATTTATATTATATATTTAGAATACCAGTATCTTTGAAAAATAAGTCTTAATTTTAAAGTCTATTTTATTTTAAATTATTTTTAATTACATCCATAAAATATTTCATCATATATGTTACTGGACGTTTTATGAAAAAATTAATAAGATATGTTGAATTATAGTAAAAAGAATTTTACTTACACATATAATGTCTGATTATTGATAAATTTAATAAAAAAATATTAAAAATAAAAAAGTTCAAGAAAATTTTTTTACAATGGTTGTATAAAAACGTATAATTCAGTCACAAATTATTAAAATAATCTTAATTGTGTCGCTTTTGTTAAAATGCTGGATACAAATGAAGAAAATTTGAGCAACCAAAAGCTAAAACTAAATAGGTTCCAACAATGGTTTTTGTATTCTTTAAATGAATTTGCAGTTGAAAAGTTAAAAATAAATCTTTAATAATATATATATAAAAAAAACAAGTTCTTATGGTTGATCAAATCATTTCAATCTGAGAAACTTGGTTTTCTTATCACAATGAACAAAGAAGTAAGAATGATTAAAACTATATAAATAATATAAATTGCAGCAAGAATCCGTGTCCTTTTGCATTCAGGTAGAAACAAGTTGAGTTGTGCAGACTATTTTCCACAACAAAGTAAATGGATCATATTGCTTTAGTTATTACACATTGTTTTTAAACTGATATTATAAGGTAAAAAAATTTTCACCAGAAAATTTTTTTTAACTTTACTTTTGTTTTCTTATTTTGTAAGGTATTTTGAAAATTGCTTCTTCTATTTAAATATATATGTAAAATTTTATGTATTCTATGTTCAGATTAGATTACTTTGAAAGGAGATATGTATTTATGTCACAAAATCAACTGGTCTCTGAAGCAACTTCTCATTATGTAAGCCAGGTAAGGAGCAATATCATTTTTTAAATTAAAAATGAGTGAGTTTTAGGAGCTAGAAATTGTTAAAATTTAGGAATTAAATAAATTATGCATATTTTTCTTACATTAATTATTTATTTCCAGGCTGTAAAGCAATTATACATGCTTGTTCTCGGATTAGATGTGATAGGTAATCCTGTTGGACTTCTTCTTGGCTTAGGGGAAGGTGTAACTGATTTATTTTATGAACCATTTCAAGGTGCTATTCAAGGACCTGAAGAATTTGCTGAAGGCCTTGCTCTAGGTGTAAAATCTCTATTTGGACATGCAATCGGTAATTTTTATTTATTTTTGTAATTTCATTAAAATGCTCATATATTTAAAATTTTATTTCAATAATTTTAATCTCTTGTTTTTTAAAATATAAGTTTTCTCTGTTTTGTGTTATATTTAATAAAAAAATAAGAAAAATTCATGTATGAAATTATTTTTAATTTCCATAATAAGGATACACACAATAGCTGCCAACTTCTACAGTTTTATGGTATTATCTCTGAAAATGTAAAGACTCCTCTTTAGTTTCTTGACTGAGATTGCTTTAATATCATAAGATAAATGTTGCATATATCTAGAGTTTTTTAAGAAGAAAGTGATTTATATTATTTAATATATTTCTTTTTATGAAAACTTCATGCATGATCTTGATTTTACAAGAACTATTTTTGTTTTTTTACAATTGTTTACATTCGTTTTTAATTTTGTTTGATTTTATCAGTATGTGGTGTACAAAAAATCGATTTAAATAAATAATATATTCCTATATATATATGCAGATTTGAAAAAATCATTTTATGACAGTAAAAAGTGGAGTTTATATTCTTAAAAAATACAAAATGTAATTTTGTGCTTAACTTCCTTTTCTTTTTGTATCTCTAAGCATTCTTTCACTGATTTTCTTATAATTATTTGGTAAAGTTTATGTGCATTGATTATTTTTATTTCTTATTGTTTAGTTTCAGTTTATTACCCAAAATTAATTACTGTACATATTATTTCTCTTAAAGATATTTAGAAACTATTGTTTACAGAATACATCTGCTATACTATTCAAAGTTTCTTCTGACAGTCTCATCATACAACTCTATTAGTTTGCTTGCTGACTTTACTCCTTATAAAATATGTTCAGAATCATTGGTCAAGTCAATAATATCAGTTGGTTATATCATAAAAACTCAATTTTTAAATAATTTAAATACATAGATCTGTATCAATAATGTGTTTATCTGCCAATTAATAAGGATAGTCAAAAAAAGATTATTAAACCTTTATTTCTTCTGAAATTTTTAAATATTGAGAATTTGAAAACAAATTAGTTGAAATAAAAAAACAAAAAAGCCAAATGAATAAATTGTGTAAAAACCAAACTGAAATTAAATTAATTTATCAAAGATATGGTTCTAATTTCCCTAATTTTTACAATTTTAATGTAAATTTTATTATTAACTATATTTGTTAAATATAAGAAAATAAAAATCTGAAGATTTGAAAGAATCTTGTTTGTCAGAAAGCTGTATTATAATTTTCATTTTCTTGATGTTTTATAAAAAATTATATTCTATAGTGAAATGTATAAGCAATTTAATATATGTATACTATGTTCATATGCTGTATAAAAATGACTAATGGTTGCATGGCAAATGCCATATTTTTTTGTATTTAATCCGCAACAGCGAATTATCTATAGGACCCTTTTTTCAAGTAAAAGAAGAAAAAAAAAACAGCGTGTAACCAGCAGCGGCGTATAATCCATTGCAATTTTCCCTGTAAATAGTCGAAAATATATAATGATCTGATAATGTGGTGTCATATAAAGTAAAAAATACACAGTATTCTTTAAAATATAATAAACTAAATAGAAAAAATTATTTATTGTAAAAAACATATAATTGGTTCCCATTTTGATCTACTTCATTGCAAAGTGTAATGAAATGAGATGTATGTACCAGATCCGGGAAGATTCTAATAATACTAATCGATTTTTACTAATTAATAACTTTTAAACTCAGGTTGGAAATATTAATTAAATGCATTTGTTTCATTAATAATTTAATGAAAGAAATGATAATTTTATAACTGTGCAGTGATATACATTTTCTTTAGTACTGTATATGCTTTGCTTTTCATCTTACATTAATGTTTGTTGGCATTTTTTATTTGTCTTTTCTATACCTTTTACTTTATGTAATTTATATGCTTTCATTTCCATGTGACATTTGACAAATAAATTGAAAATATTTTTGTCATAATGGGCTCAGGTTGAGACAAAATGTGAAATGATAACAGCCAATAGCAACAGTAATATTTTTCTGAACAAGAATTTGTACTTAAACATAACTGATTATAGCTGAGAAATAAGTCATTTGATTCATGTCACAAAATGTTATTTATTTCAGAAAACCAACAGCACATTTGTTTCAAAATTTTATTGTTAGTTTTTCTGATGGAGAATGTTTTTTTATTAGATTATCCGCTACTGTGTATTATGAACACTATGAAATTACAAATTTTTTTAAATACATAATATGTGAGTTATATGTAGGAAAATACAATAGTTAGTATCTTATATTTTGATTCTATTAATTAAGTAAAGTAAGGAATGCATAATATTGTGATAATAAGTGAATAATTATTATATTAAAGCACTTAATTTATTAAAATTATTCTCATAATTTAACATTATTCTTTGTATTATTTGTTGAAATGAAATATTTTCTTTGCCTTTAATTCTACTAAGACATTAAATTCCATTCTATCATAGAATATTCAATATTTTTTTATATTTTATTTACTAGTTTATTTTATGTACTATCGTTTACTACCACTAATTTTTTTTAAAAAAAATTCTATTTAAAAATATTTAGGGGGAGCAGCTGGAGCAGCATCTCGAATAACTGGTACTCTTGGGAAAGGTATTGCTGCTCTCACTCTGGACAAAGACTATCAAAAGAAGAGGCGACAGAATATTAGCAGAAGGCCTCAAGATTTCACACATGGCATTGCAGAAAGTGGAAAAGGCCTAGTAATGGTAAGATTGATATTATTTTTAATGACCATTTTGAGTTATTTATTTCTTATGGTGGCAAATAGTATGGAATTTTCCATTAATTGTGTAAAATAGTATATATATTTCTCCTTGTTTTTGAAAGTAAATTTCTTTCATTGGATTTTATATGCATTTGTTGTTGAGTAGTTATGATTTTTCCATTATATTTACTACATTTTTCTATTTTACAAATATTCTGAAGCAAATTAGATATAGTAACTTATAAATTTTTACATGATTTGTTTGATTTAATAATTCAGATTTGGAATTTTAATTTTCTTCTTAGTTTTTTCCCACAAATTAAAATTTAATGTATTATTTTCTCTCTCTCTACACTAAAGAATAAATTGAACTTCTATTATTCTTTGAAAACTATTTATCTTACTATATATGACTACAGTTAAAAAAGAAATTTTAATGATCTCTAAGCGATTACTAGACAGAATTTCATACACATTTTTCAAAAAGGCCTTGTTATATTTCTTGATAGTTAATGGTAAAATTGAAGAATAAAATTTAGATTTCTTATAAAATAATCAATTAATACATCTATCAACTTTTATAATCTAAATATAAAATTTATATTTGAAATTTTTGTTTTTTATACTTATATTTTTATAAGATACATTAATAAATTATTCTGTTTGGGCATACAAATTTTATTACCATCCTTTAGGGTGTTTTTGATGGTGTAACTGGTATAGTCACTAAACCTATTGAAGGTGCCCGTGAAGGTGGTGTAGGTGGATTTTTTAAAGGGGTTGGTAAAGGACTGATAGGTGTTGTCACAAGACCTACAGCTGGTGTTGTTGACTTTGCAAGTGGTTCTCTAGATGCTGTAAAAAGGTAATAGTTTATTTTAATTTAGTTTAAAAAAACTAACATTTGTTTTCAATGTATTTCATTCTATATTCACTATAAGTTTTTATTGTATTTTTTTTAATTTAAAAAAGAAGTGTTTGTAGAAATTCTATTAAGGACTTAATTTAAATATAATAGTGATCAGTTTAACTATTTATCTCCATTTAACAATTTTTTTAATTAAGTTAGGAATAACTTTTATCACATAAAGTTCTACTCTTATTCATGTATATTTTTTAATTTAGTGTTCTGGATAAAGAATAATAATAAAGCCTATTTACAAATTTAAAAAAAACTTCATTTTACATGAAGTAATTCAATTTATTAAAAATTAGTATATCTATTATTGCAACCAATATAGTGTATCAATATATGTAATTTATGGTAAACTGGTAAATTACTCATTAACTACCTTTTTTTCCATTTTCATGACAAGAAATATTTTGTTTATGGAATAAATAGGGTAACACAAGTATCAGATGAAGTGAAACGCATTAGAGTGCCACGATTTATTAAATCAGATGGAATTATTAGACCTTATGTTCGAAGAGAAGCTGAAGGAAATAAACTTTTGCAGGTAAATAAGACTACTGACATATTTTATCTTAATTTTTTCACTAAGGTAACATAGATATTTTTATATTTAAATTATGTTCTATCTGTGAATGTTAAGGAAATTTCAAATCATTCATTTTAATTCTTAAATATTAAAATTTTTCATTTTTAATTTACTGTCTGTGGGAAACTAAATTATCTTAAAATTATACATATTTTTATAGTTATATTATATTTGCAGGAAGTTGAGAAAGGAAAATATTCAAATACTGATGTCTATTTAGCACATGCTGCTGTAGGTGATGATAAATTATTTCTCCTGGTTACTAACAAGTAAGACTTTTATCATTTATTGTGTTTCTAAATGGAAACAATTATTTCATAATATCAATTAATTCTACATTTTGCAGCTAAAATATCTTTTGCAATATTTATTAAAATTATCTGCTATAAACTGCAGTAAAATGAATAAACTATTCCAATTTTTTTTCCTCAATATTCTTAGATTTAACATTTCAAAATTTATTCTATATGTTAATTTCCTCTTTTCAACATTCATTTCAAAATTAACTGTAGTATAAACTTATTTTTATTCTGCTCTTGTGATGAATCATAGGTAATGTGTGTTTATATTCAAACATGATATTATTATAGATTGTAATGAATTTCATGTTAGTGCTTAGGTTATAAATGAAATTTAAAATTGTATTTTGACATGTCAGTAAGAATTTGTTATTAAGAAGATAGAAAAATAAATTTGAGACTTAAAACTTCACCTGTATAACTTGTAAAGTTTAAATTTATGTAATGATATTTAAATATGGTATAAGTTTAATTAATATTAGGAGCAGTTTTGAGCATATTTATTCAAAAATAATTGATATATATATAAAAAAATAAAAAAACATGTAAATAATTATTTTACATGGAACTGTACTTGCAACTTGAAAATACAGTGCTTGTAGCATACTGCTAACATGAGATATTTCTAAACATTTTGCAACATATATTAAACATAATTTTTTGAAAATTGTTATTACTTCAAATTTTAAACTAAGCTCAAAACATAAGTTTTAAAACAAAATAAGTAATGTACTTGTATTTGAACTTCTTACATTGTATAGATGTAAATTATATGTTGCTTGTTATTCAATTCTAAAATAGCAATGATGTTTTGGGCACTTATACAAAATTTAACATTTCTTAAGGCAGCAGAAGAATAATATTGCTAAGTAATGCTTGAGTGTCCACTCGTAGCATTAGTGATAAAAATTAATTTATTATGCTATAATTTTTCAATTTGCAAATTTCAAAAGATGCTAAATGGCAGAAAATATTTATTTTTAAAATTTTCCCTGTATGGAAAATCCAGGAAATTTTTCCAGGATTTTTTCCTGGAAAATGAATATTTGTTTTCAATAATGTTCATTAATTTATTTTCTTCCTATTAATGTTTTTGAATTAATTTCTAGTTGCATAAATTTGGATGCAATGAGGACCATTTCATATAAATTATGCAATTTAAAAAATATTTTTTTTATATACTTTTTATTAGAATTTTAAATATTCTTTGAATTTTCTTCGTAACAATACAAAAATCAAATTAATGATCTTACAAGCTTAATCATTTGTTGTTTCAATTCTTTGATTTATTTTAAATTATTTAAAATCTATCATGTTAATTACAGTTATTATATTATGTTAATTGTTTTTTAATCCTTTATTTATTTATTGCTTCACATTCTTTAGTCGTATTCTGTACATTGAGAAAGGTGAAATATTTGGACAGTGGAATACCGTTTGGGAGTATAGATATGAAGAATTAAGAGAACCTCCTCAAGTCACTGATAAAGGATTAAAAATAATGCTATTGGTGAGTATTAAATTTTTATATTGATATTGCAACTAATTGCTATAAATTAGTGTATGTAATAACTGATTTTGTGTTTTCCATTTAAAAAAAAACTAAAAATCAGTTTTTTTGAATATCATTGTTTATTTAAAAAATAATTTTTTGATTGAAAAAAATTTGGACTGTCAATAGTAAAACACTATTTTATTATCAAACGTAAATATTACATGCACGCACACTCTCTTCTAATCAAAGTGCTGTGGGATAATTATATTTACGTATACTACGTTTTTTAACCAACAGCTTATTAATTTTTAGCATTTCATTGCAAATTTTATCAAGCGTTCTTTAAATCACAAAATTAAAAAATACTGAGCTGTCCCTATATAGTCAGTAACATCATTAAATAGTTATCTTATTCTATCATGATTTGATTTTATATATTTTTTTCCATCATTTCCATTATTATTAATGTATTTCCAAAATTGTCTCAATAGCAAACAACTGACCACAACCATCGCTTATAGTCCAGATCATATACATGACTATTTTTATTGTGGTATACTTCTCATTATTTTCATCATGATTAACTAACATGATTATTGATTAAATATTAATTCAAAATTCAGATCATTTAAAATTCTATGTTAATTTTGCTCATTTTTTTATTATTTTTATTTTTAAGTTATGTCTTTTAATGAAATTAATATTAAATTTAAATTAATAATTATAAATTTTTTGTTTATTTTAAGAAATTTCCTCAATTATTTAAAAAAATTTTTGCATTTTAATTAATGCAATTAAATTAATTTTAAATGATGTAACTGTTTTAAAATTTTTGTGAATCATCCATCTTTAATATGTGATATTATGCACTTTGAATTTTAATATTTCATTAAATTAAGCACTTTTATTTATGTAGTTTTAGAACTATTTGAATTATGCTTAAATTTTATTTCTTTTTCATATACAGTGATTTTGCATTTTAAATTTATAGCTGTTAAATAAAATCGTTCTAATTTTCAAATGAACATTTTATCATCTAAATTCTCATTTTATTTTTAGTGAGTTTTATAATGCTCATAAAATTTCCTATTCAATATTTTAGACGCCACAACGTAAAGGTATATTCAGCAAATCTGTAGCAGGAAAAATAGTCCACATAACAGATCCTCAAGTTTGTCAGGTATTATCATAAAAATACTAGTCTTTAATGTTTGAAAATAAGCATATATTTTCATTTATATTATTCATGAAGTAAATCATAAAAGTGAAACGCTATTTTTAATTTTGGAATTTACTTTGTTTTTTTTAGGCATTTTATAAACTTTTCTCAAATTGTCTATCTTGTGAAACAAATAACATAGTGTCATATTAACACATAATTTTTCCACCCAATTAGCTATGTTGATAAATTAAACAAAATGCTTTATTTAATAATTTTAATAGCAGTTCTGTCAAAAAAATGAAATCATTTATGATAATTCTATCAATATCATATTGTTTCCTTTTTAATTTTTTTAATTTACTGTTCCAGTAATTATTGATTTTTGATGTACTATTAATTACTGGAACAGTAAATAAAAAATATTAAAGAAGCACATTTAAAAAGAATGATCACTTATTAATCTATCAATATATTGATAAAACAATATGTGACAAAGTTCATTATAAGAGGAAAACAAAATTAAGAGCAAGAAATTAATTATCACCAAAGAACTAAGTCATTTGGAAATGCTTGATTATCATTTATTTACAAATGAAAACTCATTTACATTGATGCATAAAAATTCTTTGAAATAAAAAGTAACAAAGACCATGATTTTTTTTTTAATACTTTAAAGGCTCTTTATATAATTTTGAATTATAATCAGAGCCCTGCATTTACTATTTTTTTCTGTTTTTTGTAGTGGATAGCTGACAAAATACGAGAAGGCATGAGAGTATGAAAAATAAGTAAGTAAATAATGATTCACTCATATAATAGGGATACAAGACAGAATGTTATTTTTTACTATATAACTTACTCTCATTTTAGTTTTGCTTAGTATCTGATGCAAGAATCCTTGATATATGGATTTAATTTTTTGGTTTTGATTAATTTTAAAAATATTTTTTACTATTATTATAGAACAAAATGTTTAAATAATGTATTTCAAAGTTTTAAGTTGTAAAAATAAATTTATATATGTTATCAAGCACAGGAAATAGAAATAAATGTATAATGTTGTAAAAATTCCACTTTAGTAAAAATAGCTATTCTCTTATACAAACAGAAGTTTTAGAATTAAAAACTTCCGAGATTTGCATTTCATTCTAGCAAAAGAGAAAGTATTCAAATTTCCTACTACAAATGTTAGGTTGTATTACACATTATTACACACACTTACACATCATATAAAATATATTACATACACTTACATATTATTACTATAAGTTATATGTTATAATGCATTTCTCAATGAATGAAGTAAAATGGGGAGGTGGCAAATTTTCCATCATTTAAAAAGATTTATTGTTGGGGAGGGGTAATTAAGGGCAAAACTTTGTAGTGATGTCTAGAAACAGTATGTCAAACAGAAACTGGTAATGTGGTTACTTATTGAACAGTTTACTTATTGAATAATTTATTCAAAAGTAAACTTCAATAGTAATACTTCAAAGCAATTCCTAAGAAAACTAGAAATTGTCAGCATTATTTTATTTTTGAAAACAATTCATTCTAGGTTATTAAGATGATTATTTTCTGAAAAACATATATTTTAAACTTTTAATTTTTGTTTGAATAGATTTCCCCAAAAACTTTTGAATTGTTTTATTCTATATATTAAAATAATTTGTAATTACCTAATTAAATTTTAAAAATCTAATTTTCGATATCATTAATATTAATTTAATTGAGTTATATTTAATATCAGATTTATTTTTCAAGTTAATCATTGAAATTTTCTAAGACAAATCTAAATTTATCTGTAAACTAAGATGTTTTGTTTGATTCCACTTTATAAAAGTCGTTTAAACCATTAAATAAGGTAAATTAATGTAAATAAAAAATTTTCATATTTTTTTAAAAAAATTTAAATGCTGATTTTTTATTTTACCTTTTTTGTAAAATGTTTACTTGCTGTGAAATAATTCTGATTTATTTTGCATGAATGAATATAATTGTAAATGCTGCAATATTATTTTAAACACATTTTTATAAATATTGTATTTCTGATTTAAGTGCAGTGAAAAATGTCAATTTTAATTATTACCTTATAACAGAACTTTTCTTTATTAATGTACTAGAATTCAGCAGTGTCATCTACAAGTTCTTGTTTATTAATATCTCTGTCTCATTATTAGATCATTTATTAAGAATCGGACTTGAATTTTATGTTTTATCATTATGTTCTTTTCAGAAATGTAGGAAATAAATTTTAAAATCTCATAAATCTATTTTAATTTTTTATAGCTGGCTTGTGTTTGTTTTTTGAAAAAATTTTTCAACAAAAGTTTGTGAGGAAAACAACGATGGAATAAATTGAAGGATGGACCCTCCTTTACAATAGGAATTTTTTATATTAAAAATTGACTCTGCTTAAATATTAAAACCATTTTTGGACAATTTGTTTTTACATTGTTTTTTTTATGTATTTATTATCAGTATTTCAGAAAAAATGTTAATTTCTACAAAAAATATTTTATTAAGTATAATTTTTATCAAAATATATATAGCATTGAAATTACAATTAATTTTGAATTATAATTACATATTACATTTATAAGTTGATTGTTACAGTTGTTTTTTTAAAAAAAGATGCAATTCATATTAAAATTTTTGTATTTTATATTTCTAATACGATTTATATTAAAATGTTCAAACACTATGTAAAACATTTTTGTGAATCTAGTCTCTAGCTTTAGTAGTATTATATTCTGCTGTGTTAACAAAATGATGTGATGTTTAATGTACTTAAAATTCCAATTTTCCTTTTTATATTCTTGTTTTGTTAAATTCATGACATTAATGCTTATTATATATGTAAATAACAAATAAGCACATCCATAAACAACATAACTATATTTAAGAATTAAGTTTATAAATATATAAGTGTGCCATAATGTTACAACTCTCAACTGGTATGTTATTGTTCTCTGTTGCTGTGTTGTTTTATTTTTCTATAAGGAGATATGAGGTTTTTAACTGTTTGAATTTAATTTTTTTAATTGTTGCTGAGCTATCTATTATACAAGAGAAACTTAAGTGTTTTGTTGTATCTTTAAATGCCTTATGTGAGATGTAAAGTAGTGATGTCATAATGTCCATATTTGTATTTTCATTTGTATATTGCTTCAACTTATTCAAAGATAAAATATTATACACTCTTCTATATCTAAAATATCTTATTAAAATATTTTTCAATATTTTAATGGGGGTTTTGGATTACAATTAATATGTATGTATGAATTAGGTAAAACCTGACTAAGTTACATTTTATAAAAAGATTTATATTTATATTCAAATAAAAGTTGCATTTTAAATCTAGTTTTTCATAACAGAAACTTGTAAAGCTTTTATTATTATTAATATAGATGGATAGTTTACCAAAACTATTGACTTATCTCTTCAACTCACTATTCTTTAAGAACACTTGTCATTAATTGCTTTTTTAAATTACATATTTCTAAATACTTTATTAGTACTACTTAGATTTACTTGAATATTTTATAAACTTATTTGAAGGAAATGTAAAATTCCGCATTTTCTGTTTTATTTTAATTAAAATTTAGATTACTTTTTTTGTTTAATTTTTTTCAATTTTAATATCTTCAATTAATGTACATTTTGCTATTCATATTAATTTCTAATTTTAGTATTGAAAAGGGATGGTAAATTTTGTCTACTTAATTTGTAAAAGCTTTTATTTTTTTAGGCTGGAATTTTCTTCACTTGTAATGTTTATGTTTTAAATAAAGCATGTGCTTGATTTATCTGTTTGCTTATGTAACACAGTGCAAATAAGACTTGGTGTGTTTCTTTTCATTGACTTAATTTTCAAATGTAAAATCTTTAATTTGTTTTTATTTTATTATCATTATAAAACTTTTTTGTCACAAAAATTGTTTAGGATTTTTTTTTCATGGATTTAAATTTTTTTTACAAAGCATCTTATAATTATTAGCTTTTATTTGCTACTCCATATTATAGGAAAATCCAAATTAAATTCTCATTTCCTTTAATGTATTATCAATGAGTAGAATAATTTTGATTTTATTGAGTCCACATTATTTAAAATTCCACAAAAATGTTAATATATTTATAAATTATTTGTTCTATATTTAAAAGAATATGTCCAGTGCTGTAATATGAATTCTAAAGATATTGATCCTATCATGATATATATAATATTCTCAATAGAATCGACAAATAATCAGCTTTCTAGTAATACAGTTTGCTTTGGAAAAGTTTTAAATTTTGACATTTACAGTCTTATTTGAATATTTATTTTCTTGCTTTAATCCAAAAAAATATGCATTTATGTATAATAAAATATACTTTTATTGTATAAGGGTCCAATTAAAATAATTTTGCTAATGTATACTAGAATAAATATTTTGCTCAAAAACAGTTACCTGAAAAGAAATTTAATGAATTAACTATACAGTTGTAAAGATCTTGTTTCATAGTATTTTTATATGAAAGTTGTAATAGAAGTATTTATTTCGTTCTAGAATTTATGAATATTTGTAAACATAGTGGCTTTTAAATTATATTACTTTTTAATCTTTATATTACAAAGAAAATTAATATAAGGATTGCTGTGCTGCTGTTGCATTTATTTGAATCTGATTGTTAATTGTAGAAGCAATAATGTTAAACTTGAAATCATATGTTTAAAAAATGCTATTTTCTTTTGACAGAGAATTATTTTTATTCATGATAGATGCAAATGTGATAAACATTAAAAATAAATAATTTTATTTGCAGTTTTGTGGTTGTTTCATTTTTTTAAATTAATTATAACATTAAAGTTTATTTTATCAAACTTTAGAGTAAATACTAATAAATATTAATTTATAATTTTTACTTTGAATATAATATGTGCGAACAAATAACTTTTTAAAACATGTTATTAATTATTTTCGAATATGCATATAATGATTTTGTCATAAACTTAATTAAATTGTATAATTGAAAGTCCTTTCATAAGCTATTTACTAAAAATAAGACCAATAGGAAAAAATATACATTGTGAATTATTTTCTTAATATTATCTGCAAGTTAAAATATGATATTTTCATTTTCAAAGGATTATTCATGAATATTCATATCTGTCGTAAAGATTAAAAATAAGACTTCACATCAGAAATGATAAACAAGTTAAGTGATAGTAAACTTGTATGAAAATATGTTATTAAAGTGTAACTGGGTTTTCTAAGAAAGAATTAAAAACTCTAAGTATGAATGAAAAGTTTGAAATTTTAAAAGGATAATTTTATTTAAAAAATAAAGACTGCTGAACTTTATTGAAACTGCAGAAAGAAATTGTAAGAGCTGCGCGAAAATGCATGTGTACTAGAATAGCATAAAAGTAATTAATTGAAATTAAAGAAAAAGAAAATCGATACGTTTTCAATTTTAATTTTAAACATTATTTTTATCCATTATTTTCCTCTTTAGTTACAGTTGAAATAAATAAATAAAATATTAGCTTTTGTTCTGCATTGGAGTTGAAGCCATGAATTTAGACTTCTCTCAAAACCTTAAAATATATTATTTTACTTAGAATATATCGTAGTGTGTGTGTGAGTGAGTGATTTTATATGAACTACTAATATAAGGGACATCGGTATAGTAAGTTTAGTTATTTTTAGTATATTCACAAAACTTTCTATACTTCTCTGTACAATTACATGCGACATTTAAACATAGTCATTTCCTGTTTTGTCTTATTTGGTAACGAACTTCTAAATTCCTATATTGAACTTTCTTGCCACCAGTTTTTCAAGTTAAGATGTCATGGCATTTTTTTAAACTCTCTTCGTTACTTCTAAAACTTAGCCATTCCAATACTTTTTTATCTTAGGTAGAGAGTAAAAATTGCTTGAATAAAGAAAGTTCTGGACTATAAAACTTTCCTTCCAAATTGACCATCAAAGTTAGAAGTCGTGAAGTATCTAATTTCTCCAGAAAATATATCATTTGTTTTTGGTGAACCTTTTGTTTAGAAAGCAATTGCACTTTCTCTTGCACCCTTTTTCTTACAATCTTTAAAGATTTGTCTCCATCGTATCGTTTTATGTCGAGAAATATAGACTACTTAGCTTCAAGAATTCTCAACAGAAGAGTGCATTATGGGAATTATTGAAACTTGTCACTAGACACTGCAAAAATGTAAATGTTGAAGATGGTTATATAGATTATACATCACACACGTGTAACAGAATTGTTCTTTTCTTTTTCAATTAATATTGTGTGCGTCTTCTTTTTTATTACTAAATGATCTTTATTTTTTGGAGATGACGCTTGTAATAAAATATACCATTTGAATTAACCAAAGCATAATTGAATTTGAGATCATATTTTTTAACTTTATTTTTAATTTTCAACTTTTCTTTCTTCCAATAATTTCCAGACTCAAAAGTAAGGTCATTAGTAAATATTTGAATTATTATTTGCTTCTATAATCATTTGTAACTGAAATTGAAGGGGGGAATAAATACTGATACCATTTAAATAGGTTTTTTCATTTTTTAGAAAACTTTTCATAGATTCTGTGCTGGTATTCAGCAATTTAGCATAGGTATAACTAAATCAATAATAAAAATAATCAACATATTCTCCAAATATTTTAAAAATAGTTTTTCATCACAAAATATTTCAAATATGTGATATCATATTAGAAAAATTTACAATTAAAATTTTAAAACCAGTAAACACAGCTGCGAATAATTAATTTTAGCATTTTTTCTTGTTTTCTCTCACCAAAAATATATTTTCAAATTTTTAAAATAACAATACAGATAAATACTTTTTATAAAAAAATATTAAATTAGAAACTACACTAAATGTACAAAGCCGTATAAAAATATAGATAATGGAAAGTAATATATCTGTCCTAACATAACTGACTTCACTTTAAAAATTGCTTTCATATACATAAATGTGTAAACACGCTTTTATCCCTTCTTTAATTTTAGGGATTTTGATGAAATCGTGAATTTTTTTTCTGTTAATTAAAAATAAATCGAATTGTTTTTATTTTTAATATTTAATTGTTAGTTTAGCAAGTCAAGTTGTTTATCTGAGAAATATTTAATCTAAAATAATCTATAAAATAATTAACACACACACACAAAATAAATGTTTAGTAATATTTCACATTTTATGAAAAATAACTTTGGAAATTTTAACAGATTAAAGAGCGATGCAAAATATAAATATGTAAATGAAACGATGTCACCGAAAAAGAAAATGTAAGAATAAATATATTAATATAATCAGTAAATCATATCACATACACACACACAATTTGTTAGTATATGCATACTAATCCCTTTTATAAAAAAATATTGAATCTAATACTTTTTCTTGTTATCTGAAACATTAATTAAGGAATTATCATAAATTTACCTTTTTTTATATATTTAGTTATATGACACATAAAAGAATCAATATATTTAAATAGCAGCATAGCTTAAATTTAGTTTAAAATTCGTGTTATTTATTTAAAGATATATTTTAGTGTATAAATTAAAAGCTGCTTTAGCCGGTTTTCATCAACCCTATTTAACACTGAATTACGTATTTGTTTTATTATTATTATTATTTATTCAATTATCTTTATCTTAGTTTTTATATGCAGTTTTTTTTCTTTAATTTGATAAAACAGAGGATAATTGTACTTAATATAATAACTTAAACTTAATAAAAGTCCTTAATACTACTGTACTTAGGCTTATTAAAATGAACAAAATGATTACTTGTATAAATGAAAGTAGCAAAATAAAAATATATATCTGATGCGTTATTAGTATCTCAGTGGATTTAAATGTTTTAAAAGTTTTATTTCGAAAATATATTTTGAATGAATGTATTATTTTCAAAAATATCTAAAATATTAATTTTAATATGATTAATTTATTTACATTTTTCCAGATATGGTCTTTATTTATAAGAGCTGTATTTCTTATAGTTAAAAAAATATGTGACATAGACTTAAACAAAAAACCATTGTAATTCTTTTATCATTATAAAGAATTGGAAGGGATTCAATACATACCAAAAGTTATACAAAAGTGGTATTGTTAAACTAGTGTAGTGCTAAGTAATAATCTAAGAAATAATACTTTTCATTTTGTTGCTTTATTCTATAATTTTTATGGATCTGAAATCAATTTTACAGAAAATCATTTACATATGATGCATTATTAATTTGTAATCCAGCTATCCACAATAAATCTCATTTTTCATGACAAATTCGATGCGCAAACTTTATTATTGGAAAAGCGTTACACTAATCAATAATAAGTTCCTAACCCATTTGTTCTGTGGGCATGGTGAGACAAGGTATGTCCAGGTATATTTGGATACAAATTGCAAGTTGGAGACGGTCCCGACCAGTATGATCCTGTCATGGCAGAACTGAAAAGAGCTCCTTGAGAAGTTGCTGGGATTGAGCTCGGTCTTGGTGTCAAATAGTTTAATTTTGGCGTATGATATGCTGGTATGAAGAAATCCGATTGGAATTTGTACGTGGTTGGATCATTGCCACCGGGTTGGCATGCCTGGGCGAGACCATGAAAATCAAATTTATATGCATAGCGCTTACCATGCACTTTTGTCATGATGTTTTTGTCGTAGTAATACCTAAGAGCTCGACTCAGTTTGTCATAGTTCATGTTTGGCTTGCTTTTTCGCTCACCCCATCGTCTTGCAACTTCGTCCGGGTCTGTTAATTTGAATTCTCCATTTGTGCCTTCCCATGTAATGCAGCTGGAATTTGTGCTGTCCGATAGAAGCTCGAGTAGAAACTGCCATAGCTGAATTTGCCCACTGCCTGCAAAAAATAGTTAGAAATAAATCATTTACATTATTTCAATATAAATAAATATTTGATTTCTATCTTGAATATCTCAAGAGAGATTAACTGCAGAAACATCCAAAAAAAAAAAAAAAAAAAAAAAAACTTATTTTGAAATCAGTAAAACATATTTATAAAAACATTGTTTTTAATAGACTTTTGATTGTCAGTTATATCAGTTAATTGTAACCAATTATTTCAATTATTATCAAATCATTTATTTATGATAATCCTTGGCTTAGTATTAAGACCATGTTCTTTGCTGTGAAAAATGCAGGGTTTAATTCCAGCTACTGTGGCGAAACGGGGATAAGTATCTATTTCATTCAAGATGCCCAGATGAATACTTGAGATTTATCCGATTTTATCCCTTGTTGTACTTGAATATGGACAATTATTTAAGGAATGTCCTTTCTTACGACGCGACAGGTAAAACAAATTTATCTACTATGATATAAAAGACAAATCTATTTATCTACTAAGCTAATCAAATTCATTATTTAGGTACAATTTGGCTTAGTGGTAAAACTCTTTCGTAAATGGACAGCCTTACGTTTAATTTCACTCATTGTTAAACAATAGGAAATGAGTGTTGAGTTTCTATTTTCTAAAATTACATTCGATAGAATATGAAGTTAGAAGTTTTTATCCTTGTGTAAGACATGAATATAGGGATAACTTCATAAAAAATTCCTTTTCAAAAGTAACACTTAGGAAAAAATTAAATGCCTTAAATGTAACTCTGCATAATTTCTTAAAAAACTTGTTAATCTAAAGCCAAACACTCATAAAATGTTTTAAATTTTTCTCTCGTTTTTAATTATTGATTGAGACTTCAATATCACTGGAAATAGTTTTACTTGATATTGAATCAATTGATTGATTGATGAATTGATTAATTGAATGAATTGATTATTCTATATCAGCAATTGCGTCATGTTTCCTTCAAGTGTTTGTATATAAAAAATGCGTTACTAAAGCTTTACAAAAAACATAATTTTTTTCTGTGTTTAATCTTAATTGTCTCTGAGAGCAATTGAAACTAGGCATTCAATTCAATTGTTCTCAGAAGAATTAGATAATCAACTAGTCACTGTAAAAAGTTTTCATGGAATTGAAATCAAACCTAAATAGGGTTTATCATAATTAAAAGTATAACAAAATTTAAAGGTATTTAAATATTTATTTTTTGAAAAGTCGTTGAAGATCTCTTTTTTACGAATAACAAATATTAAATTTTCTAATTTCAGGAACTACAACATACCTGTTAGTAAGCTTTAATATTTTTGTGAGTAGTATGCTATAAAAAATTAAACAAAATTTTTTGATGTTTTATTTGTAATCAGTCTTAAAGTTAATTTGTACAGTACTCTAACAACTGATCGTGTAGCCGCGCGCGCGATCAATTAATTATAGATGTTTACTCATACACACGTGAACATTTCATTTACGGTGCTAACTGTCGAACTGCACAATTAATTCACTGAAATCATCATATGCATACTGCGATATGGTTTG
Organism: Latrodectus elegans; assembly: GCA_030067965.1. Classification (NCBI taxonomy): domain Eukaryota; kingdom Metazoa; phylum Arthropoda; class Arachnida; order Araneae; family Theridiidae; genus Latrodectus; species Latrodectus elegans. The sequence continues at coordinate 43,173,445 of CM057820.1, read as the reverse complement.
TAAATGATTGCAATTTTAGTACAGCCGTATGTTATAAGCAATTGCAGTACATTTAATTGCTTTTTCTGAGCTTTTTACTTCTTGAAAACCGCTTTAGTATACTTCACAAAATAAAATGGACGACATTTGATTTCATTTCTGAATTTGTACGAGAAAGAATTTTTACCTTTAGACTATTACAGACTCAAGTAAGAAAAAAGTAGTCTTCAATTTTTAAGATTTATTTAATTACATTTCTATCCTTATTTGTCTATTCTCCTAATCAATAGTCTCTGTAAAATTTCTAATAAGTAATTATTGGATAATTTACCCAAGATACATCACTTTCCAAAAGGGTGATAAAAAGTCTAATGGAAATTATTCCTGCATAAACTTTTGAGAGATGTTTCTCAAAATTATTTTCACGTTATGTTCAAAGCATTATTACCCCTTTAGATTACTACGCATTTAAGTAATGATCCTTCCTTTTAAATTTGTTATAATTTGTTAATTCTATTCTTTTCTTTTTTTAATTTTTGTTTTGTCTATTCTCAAGATGAATTTTCTATCGGAAATTTCTGATCTCTGGTTATTGAATTATTAGAACAGAATGCTTTACCTTCTGAAATAGCGATAGAAAAAAAAGATGAATCGAAATTATTCCCTCAAATTAGTCGAAACTGTACATATGTTTCAAAATTAATTTTTTGGATTAGTTATACATGACGAATACAAAAATCAGCACAATATCCATTAATATATTAAAATTTGCCTTATGTAATTATTTTAAATTCCCTTTCAGATAATCTTGGAAAAATCAATGCTATATTTTGAGTATTTGAAAAACTTGAAAATTCAAATTAAATTAAAATGAATCTGAATTTTTAAGTTTTTTCAAATAATTCAATGTTACTATTTTTATATAATTCCTGCAGTTAATTCATCTTGTATTAAATTAATGTTATATCAACTTTGAACTTTCATTATCCCAAAGCAAAATATCTGAAAATTAATAGAATTGATTTTTATTTCCAAAATTTAGGATTAGACTCATTTCTAACATAAAGTTTGAATTTGTTGAAAATTAAAGAAAAAATACAGCGAAATTTTGTAAAAATTTTACTTCTTAATAAAATACTACATCAAAATATATACTTATATTAATGGCAATGCTTCATCAAGAGGAAAGTATCCAAATTTTCAATGAAATTTGATATTGAAATGCTTAAAAAAATACTTTATTTTTATGATATTATGATTATATATATATATATTTCCATCGTTATGAAAACACACAAATATTTTTTTAAATACTGAACTGTATACCAAAACGTTTTAAACTTTGTGAATATGTCAATAAATCACATTTAAAAAAATTGTTAGAAAAAATATATCAAAAGGTCCATAAACCTATTTAAATTAAATTTTTTTAATTTATAATACAGAAGTATTTCTTAATAATTGGATTTGAGTAATAGTGATTGATTCTGAGGCAATATAAATAAATTAGAATTAACTTCACTCCAATTTATGAAATTAAATTAAGAGAACTTACTTAGCGTAAATTACAAAATATTGAAAAAAAATATGAGAGCTTTTTGTGCTAAAAAATATATTTTACTTCAGTCAGGTATTAACAGACGGCGTTTATGATAAATCTATTGTGTATTTAATAGCAACACAGAGTCGAATAGAAATGATAAGTTCGAACGTGTAATGCGGAAGTTATCAGTTCTAAGTGTCCTAGTCTGGAAATGTTCGAAAGAAAAACGCTCTTAATGGACATAGATTGAAAAGTCAACAAAGGACCGCACTTAATGCTTTTAGAGAGAAACTAATAGTCCCTTTGCGCGTTTATAAGTATACAGCCATTTCACATCTTAAGCAATATTTGAGCCATCTGCTGAGTTTTTAATGGAATCTATTTGTTTGATGATAATTAAGAGATTTCTGATGAGATAAATCCTTTTAAAACAATGTACTGAACACTTCATTCGTCTATTAAATTATATAATTTCAGTTTAATATGTGTGTGTGTGTAGAGATAGAGTGGGTGAGAGAGTTACTTACAGCTTGAAATTTAAATTATTTGTTTGTAATGGTGCTAAGGAAACAATTACAAAATACTCTTTTATATATAAGCGAATGTTTTTAATATTTTTTATAATGTCGGAAAGTATTTATGAGAAACAAACATATAGAAAGTAAATACATTTCTTTGTAAATGCTGTTAAAAATAAGGGAAACTTCTTTCGTACTGCTTATTTGGATATAAATAGATGAATCAAACAGAAAAAAATGTATTATTCTATTTAGAAAATGTTTAGACATTTTAGAAGCAAAAACATCCGAAACTATTGAGATAATAGGAAAGAACTCGTTTAAATTGAATACGGATGTTCTAATATATCCCAGCGGAAAATATATATATAAAAAAAATTTCATTCTGTGATTTAGAACTTTTAATCCAACTAACACCAAATAAAAGTTTTTACCAGTCATCTGTCATCTAAAAATCATAAATTCCCTCAATCTACTCTAAAAAAAAAGAAAGAAAGAAAGAAAAATTTTCTTAATTATCTTGGCAAACAATGTCTTCTATAAAGACATTTGATGTTTCAATATCGTATTGATACACAATTCTATGTTTCATTATCATGTCGCAAACAATTTTTGTTTAACGGTGTACACATTGCAACCTTTAATATCACTTTAATTTTAAAATTGCCCTAACTTTGCATTTTAAAATTGCCCTAACTTTGCATTTTAAAATTGCCCACCTTTCATTGTTGTTTTTATTCATATATCTTCTTATTTATTTTATTTTTTATTATTAAAATTATAAGATATGTCATTTTCAGATATAAGTTCTTATATTCACTATTACAACATTATTAAAATAAAGTATCGCGCTTTAATTTAATAATGCGATACTTTGTATAAAAACAATACTTACCTTGTGATGCTAAGCGGCTACTTGCGGCGCTCAGCAGCTGATAAGGATCAGTTACTGAAAAATAAGAAGGTAAATTATTTTATTAATAATACTATTTGTTTATTTTTATTAATTACCGTGCAATCGAAAAATTTATTTCAGATTTATTTTATGTTAGACATGAAGCTGTATAATATTCTTGAAGTGATATTTCACTATTAAAAATAATTTCAACTCTTGTCAGAACTTGTCAATTGTGACGAATTTTGTGATGGCTTATTATTACAATTTAAATAACTGGTGCTTGTGAAATTATAAGTTAAAGTATATCATATTTATTTTTAAGCATAGAAATTACTACAGGTTGTTTTTGATTATGCTTAAATTATCGATTAGAAATATACACGTAGTCTATAAAAACGATTTCCATTATGCCCATTATCCATGATAATAAACGTAATTTTAAATACTTATAGTTGATTTGTAATACCAAAGTTTCAATAACATGAAATCTATAAAATAAAAGTTTTATGAAACACATATATAATTATCTTTTTTCTTCTTAAAATATTAAATAAGTGAATTAGATTGCTTTTCAAAATTTTATTTGGATGTAATTTTTAATTATTCTAAATAAAACTGAAGCTAATTTCTATAAGTTAAACCATAATAAAAACTTATTTTAAGATTTACTAATTCCTTTTTTTTTTTTTTTCTCCTTTAAAATGTTGCTAATTTTAAGAAAATGAAAGGTAAAAATTTAAAGAATCGCTAAGCCAAATGGGATGGAAGGTGTAAGTGCTTGTACCCTGCAAAGCAGTATATTTCGAAAATTAGGTTTAAAATTCATGGAGCAATATTGATTCTGATAATCAAGATCAATATTAATTTTTGTATTCATGATAAAAGATATAGTATAAAATACTTATAATAGCACTATAACTGGATTGATAAATCCTTATCTTTACCTTTAAGGAAAATGTTCGATTCCAGGTTTTTAGAAATTGCACCTTATAAAAATCTAAGGTGAGATTTATCATTTTACAATTTGTAGTGTATTATAGAATTTATATTGTGATGTTATTAAGTGGTTGACGCACACGTATCAAATATTTTTAAATTGAACTGATTTAGCAAATGGTTTTGATTTTATAAATGGTTCTCACCATAGTGATTATTTTTTATGAGAATTTAAAAAATAATAATATATATTTTGTATAGTAAGTCAGGGGGCCGTGGTAGCCAAATGGTTAGGGTATCGGTCTTCCATCCGGAAGAGTAGGGTTTGATTCCCAATGCCACCAAAGACCACCGAGTACATGGAATGTACGTGCTGGTTAAATCTGTGGAATCGATAGTCCTGTGGCCGGTCGTTGAGCAGTTACCATGAGTACAATGGTCTGGAGAAATTTACTCCCTCTTCAGATCAATGCCAAAATTAAAGGAGTAGATCCTTTGGTGCTGCCATCTATCGGAGGATTTAAAGAACAAAAAGCCGTACTTTCACCTTTATGGTGCTCTGATTAAACAAAAGACGCTACCAATTGACTTAAATTCGCATAGCCAAGGCATAGCGAGCTTGGCTTGTCCAAGTGTCATTAGTAACAACAACAACATATTAAGTCAATTATTAACGTAATAGATAGTTCTGATCAGTTAAACTTGGATTTTCTATTTCCTTTTAGAAACAAATTCAATAATTAAAAATTTCTCAGCAGCTTATAGCATACATTTTTCGTTCGAAAAAATCCATAAGACGTTCCCGCATTAGGTTAATATATTGCCATTTCCTATTAAATGGTAACCTAATTACTGACAAGGATTCATGCTATTTTTGCGTGGCAATTAAACTTTAAGTGAACTGAATATTGTTTCAGCGTTCATTAATTAACTCTTTTGATCACGCTTTGATAAAATATATGTATAATTGCAGATGGTAAAAATTATTTGACATTATCATGAAACTGAAATTATTTGACTTTATTACTAGAAAAGATATTAACATATCCTAAATTTTTACTCTGTTCATTAAACAATCTATGTCCACTGTTCAGAGACTTTACAATAAATTTATTTGCATGAAAGTTGATTTAATAATTAGCTTCATATTAACTCACATAAAAAATTTTATTATTCGAACAGAAAGGCAAAATTACATATTGGTATATTATTGCTTAAATTTAAGAGAAATAAACGCAAAAGTCGATAATGTAATTTCTTTAGATAAATTATAGGTGATGCAAATCACATCTTCAATAAATCGAAATATGCAAGCGCTGAAAACAATTTCCTTAATTTCAATCACTCCGTAAAAAAATTCTATAAAAAGAAATTTATTTATAAAAAATTTTCTTATCGAAATTAAGAAATGAAAGTCAGTTAAGTACAAACATATTTAAAGAAATATAGTACACAAAAATAAAAGCTGCAAATAAAATTTAATTATTGAAGTAAAAATATAAAACGATACCATACTTAATAACTCGCACTTTACAAAAATTATAACATATATATATATATATATATATATATATATATATATATATATATATATATATATATATATATATATATATATCATTTTACTTATGCTTAAATAACCACAATTAATTTTATAGAAAATTCCTAACTTAATACCATAAATTCCGCATTAGAATTACAGCATGAAAATATAAGGAGGATTAACTTGCATTTTATTTTTGCACTAAAAAGAATGCATATATAGAATAGCTTACATTTTACAGTAAAAATTTATAAACATAAAAATTTCAAAGCGGATATATAAATACAAATTCCTTGAGTTATGTGCTCAAGGATGCTTGGGTTAGAATTTAAATTTATGTGAAAGTAAAACTATTTTAACAATCAAACTTGAAAAGAAATATTTAAAATTGGAATGCCCAATATTTTGTGAATTTAAATGTTGTGATCTTCTATAAGCAAATATTTGTATATTCTCACATCCTTATTATTACAAAGTATGACATTTTAAATAAAAACACAAAAGAAGACATATTTAATCGTCTAATATTCAGTTTATTTCATTTTCTAACATTCAATATTTTCAGAAATTGTTTTTTAATATTCTATTGTTCATATAAATGAGAACATTATAAGTATAAATTTCAAATTTGGAATCAAAAAAAGAATTAATACTTCAATTATATTAATGACACTTCATGAAATTTTTTTTAAAATTTACTTCATCATCTTTTATTTTTTTAAGATATATATCATAGCTTTAATTAATTATTTAAATAAAATAAGCTTTTTAGTTTGATATAATCAAAAGATATTATAACATTATCTCCAATTACTGGCAAGAGAGAACTAATTATTTTATTTTACATTTAATTAAATTTGAAATTTATAAACTAATAACATGTAAATAATTTACAATTATATTAGTAAGTAAAATAATTTAGTAATCAATAAACAGTTTATATAAGAATGTTAAATTTGAATTATATCAGTAATCTAATAGCTATTCATTTAATAGACAGTGATGCTTCAGCCTTAAAAGGTAAAATATTAATTAATATTATTAATGGTAAGATATTAATTAATTATTATTATAATTAATTAATATCTTACCATTAATAATATTATTGTGGGTGTGGGAAAATTATTCTTATAAAACTTCATTCGTTGAAAAAGAAAAGAATGAAATTATGTTATGTACTTTATATTCTTCCATCAAATGATCATCAAATGATCATCATTCTTCCATCAAAAAATCATCTTATCATAATCTTTTACATGATGCTTTTTTTTGTAGTTTTTCATTTAAAAAGTAGTTTTACATAGAATCTATATGATACATCATTTACTGGCAAATTTTTAACAAAAAAATACCAAATTAATTGTATGAGATATTCCAATTTTTATCATAAGGAATTTGCCCTATAATCAAAAGTACGCTTACTATTTATTATTTAATTTTATATTTTCCAAATTAATCAACAAAACTAACAAGTAAAAATTATATTAAATAAGTTATTAGTTTTTTTTTTGCAAAAATTATGCTAATAATTAAAACTTCAGTTACTTATTACATAAATAAAGGTTTTCTTTATCTAATATTTAGTTCTTTTGTATTTAATAAATATTTCTTTGAAGGTTGTTTCTATTACAATATATTTTATTTACTGAAATACTAAGGAGATTGGTTATCTCACCATCTTTATTTGTTAGTAAGTTCACAAAAATCTTTTAAAATTCTCATAAATATTTTCGTAAGCATATAAAATTTCTAATAAACGTAAAAAATTAGGTATTCCAATAAAATAAATTAACAAGTGTTTTAAGAATTTTAGTTTATGCTGATGTGAATTTTCCATAAAACAGCCTTGTCTATAATTACAAAAGAAAGAATGTTTGTAAAATGACAAAGAATGTTTGTGAAATGACAAAGAATGTTTGTAAAATGACAAAGAATGTTTGTGAAATTTGTCTATTACTTACAAAATTTACCTAAAAATCGCAAAAATAGAAAAGATTATTATGATTTAAAAAAGAAAATTTCAACTTACCTTGTGATTGAGATTCTGTAGCTTTTGCAGCTAGTTGACCAGCAAAGCCTGTAAAAATTTAAAAAAAAATTAAAAACAATTATACTTAAAATCTATGATTCAAAAGTATAAATGCAAAAACTTTTCATGAATGGATGCCTCTGTTTATTTTTTCCTTATGTAAAAGCGTAATCATTTGAATAAAATAAATTGATTTCTTTGCAAGAAATACAAAGAGATAAAATATAAAGGAATAAATATTCCTTTTTTAAATTACCTCATAAAATTTACTTTCTCATGTATCATTACTGCACAAAAATTATTCTTAAAGCGTTAAAAGTTAATTAATTTTTACTTAAAATTGTTCACTTTGAATGCTTACTTTTAATTGTATGTTAACACTAGCATAACGTTAAAAAAGAAAAACTTTGTTTTTTTAAATAATAAATCTAATAGTACCTAATTATTAATATGTATCTAATTGTTTTGCAAATTTAAATTGTTGCTTTTATTTGTAGAAAGCTATTTTGCTTTTGAAAAGTCTGTAACTATCAAATTACCTGTTCATTCTTTAAGTATTTAATATACTGAAGATCATACGATATAGTTGCGTTATTTCTTAAAATCACCCACAAAGGAAGGGTACCTTAAATGCACATTTCCGTATTTTGATTTCTTAGTATGGTAAATTCAATTACGTTTTTGTTGAATGTTTAAAAAGTTTCATTAACTTTTTTGTGCAAATTGTGTTATTTTTTCTTGAAAGCATTAAGTTTGGTGTTATCTGTTTGTGGATTTTTTTGCACAATTTTTTTGTTAACAGATAGGATTTTCAAATAATTTTCTAATCGCAAGACCAGCAAGCATAAGCGATATTTCTGCAAAAGGCAATGAAATTTTTGGAAATTACTTATCAAATACTCGAAGTGATACTAAATCAAATAACTTTTACGAAAAAAGTGATATTTCTGGAGATGAGAGTAAATTTATTGTTCACTGGAAAACTTTTGTTGAGAGTACTGTCTTCAAAGCATTTAGCGAAACACATTAATTTAAATATGAATGCATTTGTAAACTGCAATAAGTTTCTAAAAATGTGTCAAGGATCTTAGTTAATGGTCGAAACAAACGAATGATTCCTATATCTCGGAAACTATTAATGATACAATTATCAAAGATTAGTCAAGAAGGATTCCAAATAAGTGAATCCAATTAATAGATTGTCGAGAAACGTGAGTCAAAACAGCTTACACGAATCGTTGGAGCAAGAAAGCAAAATAATCACCAAAAACCTTATAAAGTCTGCTGCTAGAGAAATATATGTCAATTCTGATATAATCTATTTCATAAAGACGAATATAATATATCATACTTGTAAAAAATGTTCTCCATGACAGTAAAATTTTTGTAAAATATAATTTCTTATAATATTTTATAAAGCTTTTATTATATTTATTTATGATATTAATGTTCACTTAATAAAAGCAAAATGTAAATCCCTAGCATATTTCTTTAATTTACTGAGAAAAAGCCATGAAACCTAGAATGTCAGAATAGATTCTATTCATCCGTTGAATGTAAATTGATATATATATAAAAAAGCATTGTAATTAGTTGGCATTTTCAAAATTAAAACTGAAAAAAAAAAGATATTTCTGCTCAAAAGAACCTGTGCTTTTGTCGTAAGCACAACTTTAACTAAGAGAAATTTACTAGTTAACCAGTTAGTAAGAACTAGTTAAAGAAATTTTCAAGATTTCTGTTATAGTGTTGAATGATCTAAGCGATCCCATAAAAATGTCTTTTACAATAATAATTATCAACCGATGCAAGATATTTTCATAGTAAAATTTTAACAACTTATTCTGAAATATATATAATGGAAATGTCTTGAAAAACCATCATGTTTTTTATTTGCTATTTTTTTTTCACAAAACAATCATTACGTAAATAGGAATCTATATTTGAAAAATTGCGTTAGTTTTATCTGCATAATGAATATCTGTTTTTGCATCAAATGTTATATAAAAATTTTAAAAATTAGTATCTGACACTAACATGTGTTAAAGGAAATGTGTGTGTATATATATATATATATATATTATTTGTTTTTTTTTTTATCTTTCAATATTTTCTTGATAAGTATACCATTTCATTAAAATGAAACTACATTAAAAGTTTTATTTCGATACCTACAGTTTCGTAAATATTTTTCTTATCAAATAGTTTTGCTGAAAACTTCATGAATTGATATGATTGACATTTATTATCATTTTTTACATATGATATTAATTCAATCGAAATTAACAATCGTAAGTGAGTTTTAAATCATTACGGGTATCACCGCTTGAAATAGGAATGGGATCTATAAACTGCTGAATTAAACGTTAGATCGCAACCAATCATTTATCAGTTTTCCTTTGGTTTTCAAAATGCAGATATACCAGTGTACTTTGTGTACTTTAAACCATAGTTACCCTCATTTTATATTTTTTCGTAACATTATAAGCAAGATAATTTTGAAGACCACAAAATATAATTTTTAATATGCTCTATTTATCTATTTAGCAACATAAAAAACGTAAATATTTTTAAAGAACTTTTATTTCAGACTTTTAGCAATACTTGTTGCATTAAACAATTTATATTTCAAGTAATTATACAAAAATATAATAAAACTTGCATTATTGTCAATCATTTAATATAAACTCTGTTATTTTCTTGTCTTACAACTCTTAAATAAAAATAAGTTCTTTAGTGACAGGCATGTACAGTAAAGTCCTCATCTCAACCTCTTAACTTTGAAATACCAACAGCTCTGATAATCAAAAACGTTGATATGACTGGTAACACTTTTAGAGGTGATATTTTAAATTTGGCTGTTTTAACTTATAAACTAAATGAAATATGAAAATATTCAACGGTAAAGTAGGAGAGCAGCAGTGATTTCATATCAAACAACACTTAGCACATTGAGATACGAAGACGTACAAAACGTACTGATTTGTGAGAGAGATTCAACATTATTTTTTTTCTAACGGCAGGCATTTTATGACAAACTCTATCCCACAACAAGATCAGAAACTGCTTACCCAGCGGGCCGAGTCACCTGTGAACCGAGTCACGGAGGTGGGTAGTGTTGCCCGCGCCATACTATCACAAACCCCCTAGTATGTTGGACCACATTCATACATCATGACAGAAGAAAGGACAGAGAAGCACAGAGAGAACTGAGAAAGAAAATAACATCCATGTCCGAACCGGGATTCGAAGTCGGGATCCACAGCTCAGGAATCAGAAACGCTAACCATTCAGCCATCAGTCGGCTGTTTCAACGTCATGCAAACGATAAGAAAGGAAATATTCATACGATTTTCAATGTACCGATTGAACTCTGAAGGTAAATGCACCTAATGTTGTTCTTTATTTTAACCAATTAGTTGCTCTTTTCTGCACATTTTATGATACTTGTCACACAGAAGCACGCTCGCAACTCATTCTTTTAATCGTCTTTTTATGAAAATGTCGTTTGGCATAAAATTCCTGCCCTGATTTCATAATTGCATTTTTTTTTTTTTTTAATTTTGAGATGAGACTGTGATTTCTAATGTCTAAAACTAAAGATAATGAAAATAACTTCACCTTGTATATACCTTACAATTACTGTCCTCTACTCAAAAAACTTTTTTATCATCATAGTTGTTGGCTTTCTAAAGATAAAATAATGAGATAGTTTTTGACACCTCGTAAGTTTTGTTACCTTTTCTACCTATTCCCCCTACTTGATAAATGTTGTTATTTTTCAATATCTATTAAGTAATGATAATTGACTTAATCTTTTATTGATTCTAATTTAAATGGCAAAAATATAAGCCTAAAATTTTCATATAGTACATATTGAAAAATATACTTACTTTTCTAATTTATCCTAAAATTCATCAGAATGCATTATGTATCAAAGTTCAATAAATTATACCATCAATAACGCTCCTCTTCCTACATCTTTAATAATCATACATCTTTTCACACACACAATGAATCAGATTCATTCATATAACTTTTTAATAACAATTTTTTTTTATTCAGATGACGGAAAAAACTGCCTTTATCAATTTATTTAAAGTATTTCACATCTTTATATATTTCTTGCTTCAATTTTTTTTATTAATTTAAAAAAAAACGCTACTTTGACAATTTTATTTCAATGGAGATTTTGAAAATTATTAGCACATTCACAGAATTCCCAGATTTATTCTGACCATTGTTTCTTAATGAACCGTAGTTACAAAATAGTTATACTACTACATTTTTGAAATTTTGATTTAACGTGCGCAAATCGCAGTTTAATAAATAATCAAATATAAAACGTAATTCTCTTAACTTGATTAATAATCAGAAAAATAAAATTTTATAGCAAATTGAGGTTAAAATAAATAATCTTTAAAAAGTATATGTGGATGTGTAAGCAATATTTCAACATAAAGAATTGGTTTAGTGTATAAGAAATATAGGAGTGTAATTTTGAAGCAATTTTTGGGAAAAACGAAAACATGCTGAATTTTATTTGGCGAAATAAAAAATCGGTCTTTAGAAATTACATTGATTATTTTACCTTCAAATAAATATAAAACAACAAACAACAACAAAATAATAAAAAATGTGAATTTACCTTACAATACAAACATAAAATCAATTTAAAAATTTCCCAAATGTATGAACCGTTATAATTTTCTAACCTATTCCCAAGATATATTGCTGACTTTTGAGAGAAAAAAGTAATAACTAATTCCCATAACTATCTTTTTTAGTGTTCTCAAATCGTCTTTTTGTCTTTATTGGTTTGATTTGATAAGATTAGATTTTTTCTTCAATAAAAGAATCACTTACTTTTGAATTTCAGGAAAGTTTATTTTTATTTTATTTATTTATTTATTTTTGCTGAAATATCAATTTAAAACTATTTTCATAAATTACCACAATTAATATTTTAATTTCAAAAATTTAACTACTTTGATTCTTCATCGACGCTAATTTTATTATTTTAAAAGACTGTTATTTACAACCATTGTTTCATATTTTCAAAACAGTTTTTTCTAATTAGAGTCCAAAATGGAAACTGTCAATTAAATTATTAAAAAAAACTTTGATTTCATTCAAAATACTAAAATAAATATTCTATGAGACCATCAATTTTTATGTACGGATGAAACTTCAATTATGTTATTCTATGAATTTTCAGTTAAAAGTATTATGAATAGGGATAAATATATACAAAAACGCAATAAATTAAGGTAATAAAAACATTCCAAATTCTTAAATTCCAAATGCTTGAGTTATCTTGATTACCGTAATTGCATTTTAATTGCGCAATTTATTTATTCTGAATTCAGAAATTCATCATATGTATAAACAAAAGTTAATAAAATAAGATGAGAATTAAATAACTACCATTAAAATTATAATAATTCATAAGCAAACAAAATAGCATAAATATTATAAGAAAAAGCGACATGGATGAATGAATTATATTCTTATTTCTAATAATAAGATTTTTCCTCACACGTTTTTATAGTAATAAATAATATTATATAAAGGAAGCAAAAGTAATATATGATTATATTTATATTCTTGATAATTATTAGTCCAGAAATTTTAAAATGATTGAACAGCTAAAAGTTAAAAATAACAAACACATTTTTAAATGTAAGATATTTTACAACTTAAAATTTTTGATTATGAATATATTAAAGTAATATAATCTGTAACTTACGTCTATACAGAAATATCTTATATAAGAAATTGCTCAACCCTACCTTTTCCTTCGGACTTAAAAGTATGTTCATTACCAATATCCTCCATTGATTCAAGACTACTTCAACAGTTCCTTTCAATTACAGTAGATGCGAGGACTTTTTAATTTCTGACACTTTTGTTTAAATATTGCCAAAATCTTTTGTACGAATCTTCAATTGCTATATCTGATAAGAATCGGAAGACGCGAGATGGAAATTTGCTTTCTCATATGCTAATGGCTTATAAACTGAGAGTCAGAGCACATCCGTATAGGAAATACACTTATTTACCAACTTGAAGGAAACTTAAACATGTGGTGTGAATCCTGTTCGTTGATAAGAGAACTTTGAATTGAATTAAATTGTATCCGGCATGAAAAGATTAATTACATTCTATCATCCAAAAAGTTTAGTCAAGCCTATGCATGATTGTTGATAAGATGTATGAGTTACGTGGGTAATTTAATATGCTTTCTTCAAATAACTTATTTATCAAAATTTATAAAGCTAAAAGTGCTTGGACATGACTTTATATATATAAATATTCTTACCTGCAGTCACTGAGGCAGCAGCTTCATAGCCCGGAGCTGCGGCAGCTCCTGGATTCCAAGCATTTTTTCTCAATGCTTCTGTATAAGCAGAGCTATCTGGAATGAAATAGTTTCAATAAATTTCTTAGTCTGGTTCTTAATTGGTTGCGAAAATAAAAAAAATTACATTAACTAATTCATTAGTAATGCGTATTTTCTTTTTCTGGTTTAACAATATTTTCCTCCTTTCAGAAATCGAAAGGTTTTCCTTTTTTTTCTTGCAATTTTCTTAAGAAGTTATATCTGTTATAAAGAATTTTACTTTAATTTTGAGTTACGCAATTTTAATCACGACACAAAAATAGGCATTTTTATAAAAAGATTGATTGCTGTTTAAAATTAAAATAGTGCAATTTGTGCACGGTATACAGCTGACAGAGTTTTTCTATCCCTTTTTGTGAATTTGATTTCAAATCCTATATGAAAGATAAGAATATTGAGTTCTATTTCCATTTGGTTCTTATTTGCAGTCTAAGTTTTGTCAAAGTAGTAATAACACTGCTTAGGAAATTCATTGACATTTTATCCATATCGCAAGGGTAATGTAAGATTATCATAGTCAACTTAAGATAGAGTACTCATAGCGATCGAAAGGTAAATAAAAGTTTATCTCTAACTATTACCGATAGTTCAAATAGGATGTCAATGGCCAAATCACACACACAACACACACACATATTCTTGTCTACTGTCATAAAGAATTTAGAGCTTTCAACTAGAAAAATTTCAAAATTTACATTGGAATTCATTGCAAAGTGTCCTAACAGTCATTTAAAAGTTATAGATAAAATACATTACATGTAATTATTAGTTGTGTAAAATAATTAGTATTATATCATCAAGTATTTTAAGATTAATAAATTACTTCAGAATAATTTTAAAAAAATTTAATTAAATTTAATTTATAAAAATTTAATTTAATTTTATTTATCAATTATCCATTTATTAATCAGTATTATGAAATTTTTTATTCAATCATATCTCTAACGTTAATATATAATTATGATGTTAATTAAGAAGTTACACAACATATTTAACGTTTTCATTATTTGCATATGTATATTTTTTAATGTAAAATAATTTCGATTTTACCAAAATATTGAATTAGAATTCTGGAAAAATCTAGCTATGTGATCACATTTCTTACGCATCTCATCTAATTTAAAGTTACATCATTACTTATCAAATTATTTATTCGAGTAAATGTATATCTTATATTGATAGTATCTACATTCAAGGTAGATCCATGATTCGCTCCTATTACATTTTTTAACAAATGTTGATATATATATATATATATGGTTGAGATATATATATATATATATATATATATATATATATATATATATATATATATATATATATATATGTGTGTGTGTGTGTGTGTAGCAATTAGCTTAGTGAATTTTCACTATTTACATAAATAAAAACAATAAATTTTATTTATGAAAATTTGCTCTTGAATTAAAAATATATAGATGCAATATAATAAATTTAAGGACTGTTCTCTCACAATTTTAGTTATATGTTTAAATTGTAATTATAAGTTAATGTATGCATGATGAAAACTACATTTTTACTTTTATTTATAAAGAAAAAATTTTTTTTTTAATATTTCGTATTCACGTGTAATTTAATAACTTATTTAGTTAATTTTTTAAAATATCTATGAAAATATGTATGGAAAAAATAAGTTTGGCAGTGTTGACTCATTCCTACATCAGGGTAATATGATTACTCTCTTCATAGTAGTGTCCAATATGCAAACTAAGCAAAAATAATTTTATCGATTGATAAAAAGTCATTTGAGAACAAATGCTTTATGCAAAATAATAGAAGTACCCGTAATATAAAAAAGATATTATCAGATGTACAATAAATAATGATACATATTTAATTGGAATCAAATCTTTATAAGATACAACAAAAACGCATATTTTTGTTCCTACTTCAAAACTTTACTTAATGCGTTTTCGGAAAATTACTAAGCACATAAAATGTGTATATGTTGGTATTCTAAGCTGATATATTTAAACTCCTTAAAAAATATTTTTATCAGACTCGTTAAAATATTTTTTATAATATTTTATAGCAGATGAAACTATAACTTATTATAAATTATGTTGAAATGGTGAGAAAAATTGCCTCTCTTATTCAATCATTTATAATTTTGATTGGATCAATTAAAATATTAACATTTTATACATTTTTAACGAAATATTAAAATTGTTATTTTCTGTATTATATAGACAAATTTTATAAGTTTTTACATTTTTAATAATGATTATTCCTTGTATCAAAACATTATATTTCAAGTAACTAAAATTGCTTATCTAGATTATAGTAGTTACTTTCGTTTTAATAAAAAAGCACCAACGAATTTTCAAAAATAATTAGTTTGCCACTCTCTTTGGATACTAGCTAAGTAATTATGAACTTGCCAAGAGAAAAGAAATGTCTGTAACTTTGTCAAACTTAGCATAAAATCATATTTGTCAATCAATTATGTTTAACACAGCTCAAATAAAAGTAATAAGAGCAAAATAAAAAATGAAATGTTACGGAAGTTCAAAAAAATATTAAAAGAAAATATAATAATAACATTAAAAAACAGAAATGTTTAATTTATTAAGAGATATTAAATCTTTATATTAGCGAAATAAAATTTCAAATATGTTAATATCAATATTTACGAGTATATTAAATTTAACTTTGCAAAAATTTATCAATTGTAAAGTTTCGTTTTTGATACAGAAAATAACATTGTATTCACAGAAAAACTATATATTTCAATATTAAAAATTATTAGAAGTCTTATCTAATAGCTTAGTACTGAAACCTCGTTATTCTACTGGAATTTTGTTTAATAATTTTTTTTTTATAAAATATAACTTTTGATTTTAAATTAGCTTCCATTAACTGCGATATTGATATATAACACGTGTTGAAACTCCGCTTCATGTATAAAATGTATTTCTACTGAAATTTATAACATTATGTAATGTTTCAAAATATAATGAAATTTCTAAAGAAGCAATTAAAAATGTTACTCATGCAATTTTTTAAAACAAAAATTAATTATTCGCATTCAGGAATTGATAAGTTAATAAATTTTGTGCAACATTAAACACGTTTAAAATTTATCAAATAAATACTTCTTAAAAACGTAAGATAATTTTATAAATAAAAAAATATTAACTTACCACTATAAAGCATTCTGTATTCTGATGACTTCTGATTAAAAGGATAATTTTGATTTTGTTTTGCAAATTTATGTTCAATTTGATTTTTTTTATCGGACTTGATAAAGAGTTCGATACACAATAAACTTTTTTTGGTTATATTTCGTTATTTTATGAGTTCCACTTTTTATGCTCATGTTTTCATGAAACAAAAACTTGCAAAATATTGGTTTTAATTCAAAATTTCTAATAATTATTTTCACCTATTTCTTTCAATAAGACTATACTTCTTACAGATGGACAGTTGCTTAATTAATTTCTTTAGAACTTAATTTTAAATTAAGATGTTCTTTATACGATGCCTTATTCAATGAACTTTTTTTTCTTAAATAATCGTCTTTATTCACAAATTAACAACACAATTGACTATTTACATCTGGCACGTGGACAAGCGATAAGTTCACGGAACTAGATTGTTGTCAGGAAATGGTGGTCTCAGGAAGGACAAGCCTTATCAAGATCAAGTGATGGACTAGCACAGGACTTCCTGGGGTCAGGCATCAGAGTCAAATCTTCTGACCTCGGTGTCCGACCACGATAAATATTTCTCCGTTATCCAATCGGTTTGCCGCCACAATTGGAAGGATTATTGTAGCCCAAAGCGGTGGAAGACATTCCCGCCAATGGGAGCGGGAGAGATGTCAAGGTAGCCACGCCTACCGCTTTATGGACAGCTGGTAAAAATTTTTTTTAGTTTCTTTTCGTTTGTTTTCAAAAAATAAAATAAATAAAAAAGTTTAAGAAGTGTACTATTTTTGGTGATTGCAATCTCAAAACTTTTTTTTTCACTTAAGAGAAAAGAAACTAAAAGTGTAAACTTTTTGAAAAATTACTAATTTTATAGAAATGAAAAGAAGATTTATTTCTTAATTTATATCATGTATATGAATCATATATTGACTTATTAATGCATTAATAAATCGTATTTTAATGCCTCTCATTAATATGTATTCAAAACTATATTATCAATTAATGAATGAAGTAAAAAAATTTTATTTGATTAAAGAAAATTTTCTTAAGTTAAAAAACGTTAACATCAATTTCTAATGCTTTTATTTTGAACAAATAAGAAATTAAACTTCAAATTCAATTAACTGTTGTAGTAATATATTTAATTTTTTGTATGAATACATATAATTTCACTGTCGTAAAGAATTGAAACAATTAAATTTAAATAATGGTGCTCTCTATTTTGATATTTTAATCCACGGCTCTTTTTTGACTCGCTAAAATTATTGGTACATTGATTTAAAAAAAAATACAAGGTAAACTAAGCTGTTTATTTCTTTAATTAGCCGTTTATTCAAGCAATTTAAATACTACAATTTCTACGGAATGTATAATAAACATTTTCAAATCTCTTTAAATTTCGTTAAAATTATTAAGAATAACTGATAAAGAAAACATATTTAATAAAAATTTATAGTGGAATTGTTCGCTCATAAAATTATAGGGTTTCTTAATTTTTTTTTTTTAAATTTGAGTTCACTTGAGTTACATGCAAAAATGAAACTTTTTCTATTTGTTAGAAAGAAAAGAAATGAAGATGAAAAAAAAAAAAAATAATAATAATAATACATGTGTGTGGGTTCATTAATATAACTATAACATTTTAAAATATACTTTTGATCAATTAGATATGTTTGTTATAAGTTTACGGAAAAATTTCGAATTATCATAAATATAGATTGCTAAAAATTAATTATTAACAAAAAAAGAGAAATTTTATAAACTTTTTCTGAATAATGTTTTCATTGTTAAAGGGCCATCTTATTTCCCGATTGCATGAGCAACATTATAGAAATAAACATAACTCATACAAATTCATTTTAAAACCATTTTTGTTCATTTAACTTAAAGTCATCATTTAAAAACAACCTTAAATACTAAAAAAAAAAAAAAAAAAAAAAAAAAAATCAATGAAAAAATTTAATGTAGACATAAATTTATTTGAAATCACAATGCATTCTATTTATATTTATTGAATAAACTATTTATATGTACTCTATTATTTATAACTATGTATATTTATTCAATAATTATTATACTTGAGTCACATTTGTTTAATAACTGATCAAATTCTAAGTATTACTATAAAGTTAAAAATTTTGGATAAGATAAAGTAGAATTATATAGGTGAAAAGCACTTTCTCTCTTAAAAAGATCCTTAGATCTCTTAAAAAATGTTGGAATACCAGAAAAAGTTTTAGAACTAGAAGAAAAAAAAAAATTATTGGGAAGTTGTGTCTTTTTTCCAGTCGCTGTTTTCCTTTGCCATTTTTTATTTGCAATACTCTTACTAAGCTAAATAAAATTCTTATTTCGAACTATATCTCAAATATTTTAATTCAAAAGAAAGTTGTAATAAAAAAAATAAATGTAGTTCTTTTTAATCTTTTTAGATTTTAAATAATAAGAAAAACTGCTTAAGTACAAATTACAGTTGAATAAGCCATTCATATGTCTTCCCTTTATTCACATGTGTGAATGTTCTAATAATATTTTATATAAATCATTCTACAAGGACTAAAGTAAAATTATACAAAATTTATAGGAATGATACAATTTGATGGTGTATATAAAATGCTGCATGCTATCTTATATTTTCATTTAGTATATAAATTCATAAAACATTTTTATTTAAGTGAATTTTATAAATATGCATTTATAATTGTAAAATATTAGCCTAACTAAATATTACGTTAGCCTAACAATTTCAATCTTTTTTAAGTATTTTATGTATATAAACAGAAATATTACAGATTGCATAGTTAAAACTATTAATTTTTTCTTTTTGTATGTAATTTTTTAAAATTATTTTGTATTCATTATTCAAAACATTGCATTAGAAAGTTATTAAATCCACAGAAGGCTGAGCAAGTAAAATTTATGGAAATTCTAATGGGATATAATTTTGAAGATTTCAACAATATAATATTGTAATATTAATATTACTTGAAGACTGTGTGTTTTGTCAGAAAAAAGTAGTTTGTACATTATAGTGTCAACATTAATTCAGTTTTTATATAATGCTTTTCTTTAACGATTCCTTAAAAATTAGCAACAATTTCAGAAAGATAGCACACATTCTTTCAAATTAATTAAATAATTAAAAATGTCAAAAAATTAGTCAGAAAAAATTCGCGCATAGACGAGAAAAATCCTTAAAAAATAGCTTCATGGACTATTAATTAAACTTTAATGTCTGGTTGGAAAACTTTTATGACTAAGAATCTCTTCCAATCGCTTATGCATAGAGTGAATTAGCTTGGCGGTTTCTGAAGATGAAATTTCACTCCATTCCATCATAATTACTCTTTTTAGCATATATTTGATACTGCCAGAGCTTTACTTTGTGGCCAGTGTGTTTTGGATAATTTTCTTGTTGAAACCTAAAGTCATCGCCAAGGTTCAAATCATATGCATTCTATTTGAGATGCAGTAATCTTTGGATTTATGCATACGGATTTCAAGATGCATATCTTTTCTCGTAAAGTCAGCTTAGATGGCTGGTTATTCCGAGGCTTTAAGATAACAGATTTCGATGATTTGTAATTATTGATTACTCTTTGGATAGAAGAAAGAGTTTTTCCAACGATCAATTCAATTGCTCGAAGAGTTTTACCTTCATTCTTTAGTCTTAAGATGAGTTTCTTTTCGTCCATAATAATTTCTTTCCCTTAGAATCCATTTTAAATTTACTGGTTTGCAAGTACTAATGTATCATGTCAACAAAAGAATGTTTTTTATTCTATTTGTTATATTGCCGCCAGAGTTAGAATGAATAAGTAGTAAAAAACAAATGCAGACAATATTTCATTTCATACAAACTCATGGAGACTAAATAAATTAAAATTAATATGCAAATATCTTTGTAATTTGTACCTGTACACAAACTTTTTCTGATAATTTTTGGGTAGTTATTATTACTTTCAAACTCAATGTGTGTTATCTTTCTGAAATTCTTACTGATATTTAAGGAATTGTGAAAGAAAAGTTTTATATAAAAATAAAATTAATATTGACACTATAATGTACATTTATTCTCTGTAAAATGTTTTCTCTGCGTTTGTACGCAGACTTTTTATGGCAAGTGTATGTGATAATGCCACTAAATTAAATTGCACGAATCTTACAACTCATAGTTACGTAATTCGATTACATTGTCATTAATAATAAGTTTTACAATCACACCTGTGTTCTCATTTTAGAAAAAAAAATATATATATTCATGTATGAGTTGCGTTAATAATTAAAAATAAAATCTCTATGTTTGTATGCGTTAAATGAATGGTATAAAGATGTATAAAGATATGCACGGTATAAAGATTAATTCAAAATTTAAAAGCTTTGTATTACATATTCTTAATTAATATTTTTGATATCTTAATAGTAATAGTTGAGAAAAAACTTGATGTTGAAACATTTTTCCCAGATTAAAAATATTTGAAATATATGAGCTTTCATTTCTGATTTTCATAATTCTCAAATTTCATTTGCAAATAGGATTTCCGCCCTGTACATTATTTTATAAAGTATATTTTGTAATCAAAATTTAATACTACGATGACATTTAACACATTTAATGTTCATTACAATTTATGAATTACTTCTCTCTCCCCCAAAAAAATAATAAAGAAAAAAATAATTAAAATGTAAAAATAGGGTATATATTTTATATATTGTTATATTTTACTTTCATAATAAACTGCGTTTTAATTATTCATAAATGTTAGGTAGATTAGGCTCATTATGATCTGTTCAAGAATATATTTTTTCCTAACATTGCAAAATTGCGTAAAATATTTCAACTTCCTCATTTGAATTTGTTTAAATATTTTAATATTAATTTTTTTAATTTGAAATTTAAAATAAAATTTTCTAATCCTTCCAGCCAACTTAGTTTGGTAAATAAAAAATTAATTATTTTAATATAATATAATTGCTATCTATAATTACTTTTGTATGCAAAAATTAATTATAAAAAATTTCTGAATTAGTAAATCATTTTTGAAAAAAATTTTAGTATTAAATCAGCATTTAATTTAGTTTATAATAGTCAATAAACAATTATTTTATATAATGTAGTTTTATAATATTATAAAACATAAATCTAAATATAAAAATACAAAAAAAAATTTTTTTTTAATTTTAATTTTGTACTAAATTTGTAGAGTTATAAAAATTCGTTTTTAGGTATTTTCACACATGTTACCGTTATATTACTCTATTATTAAATTATCATTAGACGACTAGAAAAGATTCCAGCGTGTGGACTTAAAGGCCCTCTGCTTAGAGCTATATGCAGCGGAACATATTGTGATAAAGAGGTCATAAAGTCGATTACTGTGTGACGGTGATTTCTTTTGTCAAGTCACCCCGTAGTGATAGAGAATCGAAAGCGGAATAATTGATGCTCGATATCAAGTGAGGGGAGCTTTGGGGAGGGATTGTGGAGATATGGCACGTGGCTTTTAAATGCTTTCAACTTCAGTGATGAATAACTCCTCCCCTCACGCGAGGGTATCGGTTGCTTTCCCTTTCAGCATGACATGTGGATTATGAGTCCGAAAAGGGAAGTCAATAATATGCTGTATATTTCCTTGTTTGTAAACCACAAAATCAGAAAGTGGTTTTATGGAAAGCGAGAAAAGAAGTTGAAATATTTCAAACTAATTACGAAAGACATATTAAAAATGTAATTAAACTATATAATATAAATACATTTTAATTTTCATGGGAGTATGCATGTGTGTGTGTGTGTGATAAAGTATGAAATGAATAAAAAATAGTCTTAAAATTATTGCACTTAGAGTTTAAAATTGAATATAATTCAATAAACAATTATTCTACAAAAAGAAAAAAATAAATAAATAAAAATAAAAATTCTTGATTTACTTTTTAACTTATTGCAATTTTTTAAGTTAATTCATTCTAGGAATTTTATATTTTACTCTCTTCATTTACATGTGATTCATTTATAAAGCAAAAGTAGCACTTAAAATTCATAAGAAAAATGGAAGTAATGTTTTAGATAAAAGAAAGATTATTTTTTAAATAGCCAATCATTAGAAAATCGAAATTTCATAATAAGTAAATAGAAAATAGTCTCTTTTATTACTTATTTCAATCTTATTACCTTTGATTTCCTATAAGACAGTAAAAAATTAATTCATCAACCTTCTAGAAATATTTGTAATCAACTATTTTTAGCCAAATACTTTTATTCCATGTTTTTTTTAACCATTAGCTGCAAAATAATTTTTCGTGTTATTTTCTCTGATCTTAAAAAACACCAAAGCTTAGTATTAGGGAAACCACAAGTTGGTCAAGATCTCTCAGACCCCCACAATTAATAATATTTATATCCAATTTTGCCTCCAACATATGGAACTCAAGTGACCTCTAAAACCTTCTTCTGAGGTCACTTCTCTACTCCAAGCTTTCCGTCATCCCACCGAATCAAATTAAAAAGGATGAAGGGATAATACATTCTCCGAATTCGCCTGTCTCCTCACCAGGTGATTCCAGTTTAATTTGATGAATTACATTTGTCCTGAAGAATTTAATGGGCCTTAACGAATCCTGTTTGCAGTTCTCACATTATCTTCCTATTACAACTAATTGATTGCCTTTTGTACTGCGTAGTTCCTGAGGTTAAAATTCGGAAAAATCGATCTCTTTGACAGGTGCAAAGAATATTAAATTCCATGGAAGTTCTGGAATTACCTTGAGATATTGCGAGCAATAACGATGATGTTATAATATATATTTATAAATATTCATGCTTTAAATTTGTATTTACATCACACCTCACAAAATTACTCTGTAAAGTTCTGGTATAATTTAGGATTCTACGTAAGCCATGCCTGTTGGTTTTGAATCATGTCCAACTGATGAAAAGTCAAAATAATCACATATCTCTCAATTTCCACACAAATATATTGATAAAACATAGCCCGACCATAGTATAGAATCGAGTTGTTTACCTTCCGGGGAATAAAAGAAAAATGCTATTAATAATCTAGTTATTTTATATCTGCTATTTTTAAAAGGGTGTTTAAATTCAAAGTTAGTCTGAAATTCGAATATTCAATTTCTTTCTCACAACTCAGTTACTTTTGAGAGAAATAATTCTACTATGACTGAATGCGATTTTTTGACTAAGAGCAGGTATTTCAATTCTGCAACAAACTTAAATATCCGAGGAGTGAATCACACCCTGTCCTGAAAACAGTCATCCACCTATTAAGTTAGAATTTGTAGGTTTTCGCAATTTTGCAATTTAATTTTTTAAAAAATGACATGTATATGATACTTTAAATATTTTATTTTATACTGACATTTATATATATCCATTAAAAAGTTATTGAAAAATCAGAATTCTTTGTAACGTTATGTATTATAACCAATAATACAAAACAGGGAAAATACCATGATTCCCAAAAAGTGTTTCGCTTTAAATCAGCAGTGGAATTAAAGAATCAGACATTGGACGTTCGAAGCGCATAATCGGAAATTAACGATTTCTGTTGTGCGACTATTCTTCCAACAATAGCCTATCATTCCGTTAAACGCTTTGAATCTAGAGAACGAACATTAAGAAGCGTGAGAGAAAAGGATTGGAAACAATTCAGCTCCTTTTTCCACTGATAAGAACAGAAGGGAACTTCTTCCCTCTCCATCTTTTCCCTCTTAACAAATTCCGTTCCTTCCACGGCGATCAAGTCGTTCCGGAGTTTCCGGCTTGCGGAAAAAGAGGTTTTTCTCGAGGAAACTGCCATTTTGTTATGGTAAACAGCCCTCCACTGCCCGACCTCACTCCGTCTCTTCAGCTTCTCCTCAGCACTCAATACCGATAAGAACCTGCAACTCTCACTCCATTATTCCGCCTTTCCCGGACCCGGTGTTCAATCATCCTGTCCGGCAGCCGGTGATAAGGTCCTGATAAGAGTCCGGACGGTGAAATTGCAGGAAGGAAGCGGTGAAAGCGGTTGTTGCTACCGGCAACCAGACTCATTTACAGTGTACCAGTTCCTTCTGGAAATTTGAAAGGCCAGGGCCAGAGAGGAGAGGGTATAGGTTTAATTTAAGATCTGACATATAAGATGCAGGGTTTTATGTCCTTCCCAGAGATCGTTATCCTTTTTTTGCCATCATTTCTTCCTGAAGTTATGTTTAGAATAAAATGATTAACCAAGACTTTTCACTAGGCTGGAATTTAGGAAAACTGTGAGCCTTGGTTTTTTTTTTCAACTAAATAACTAAATTTTATTATCTGTAAACTTTCTCAGAGTAAGTATTGTCATTTTAATTCACATTAATTCAAAATCCTTTACAGTTATAAATAGAAACATTGTGTGAATTTATTCTGTGCGTTTTAATTTTTAATATCACTTATGATAATTAATGAAATATTTGGCTACCATATTACAAATATGTATTTAAATGAAATTGTGTTTTCCTCAAATTTTATACCCTATTTTCATGAAAAATTAGAAAGTATAAATGTTGAATAACTACTAATACAATTCTACTCTTGAAATACCAAACTAAAATTTTACAGCATAAAATTTCAGAATTTATTTGAAATATTGTGTGTGTAATACAATTATATATTTATTTAGATATTGTACCCCTCAAGTAATGCAATATTAAAGAGTGTGCTTTATTCCAGAAGATTATTTTATGTTGAATTTTAATATTAATATGTATATATAACTGGGCACGATATTAAGGCAGAGGAGGAAAAATATGTGAAATAGAGTATATTTAAGCAATAATCCTGAAACCATAACACAGCTGCATATTTTAATATGAATTTCTTTAGTGAATTATTAGAATTTCATGAATGCTTTTGGTTCATTGATTAAGTTGTTTTTCTTTTCCAAAGTTTCAAAGCCAAAATTTTGAACAAGATCTGTACACATACTTAGTATTATTCCAAGAAAAACACTAATGATTTCTATGTTATAAAGTGTCAGATTAATTAGTCTCTAAGCATTAAGTATTTAAGAAAAAAGTGTTTCTCTACTACTAATTATTATTTAGAAAACTTTATTATTATATTCTGGTAACTCGTTGTAATTTCCTGTAAGTAAAATTAAGTTTACAAAGGGAAACTGAATTTACAAAGTGAAACCAAAATCGCTAAAATGAAAGGAAAAAGCTGTCCATCAAAATGCTTTCCGCGCGCGCGCGCGAAAGCATTAATTTTATAAAAATTTATCCAGCCAATCACCACACTTAGAGGGTGCACAAATGTATTCTCTCAGTTAGATATGAATCAAACAGACTTCCCTTTTTACTAATTTTACTCAATGTATTGTCTCATTCCTAAAATTTTATTATTTCTAAATATAGCTTATGTTATGGTATACTAAATATATTGTATTATCAATCAAATGCCTTTGGATATTTTATATACTTCTTAATTTCTAATGCCTCGCTGCTAACAGGATATTCTACCGACTTCAGCAGTACAAGGCGTAGAAGTGATGAAAACTTTTTGAATGGGACATTCAGCAGGTGTGCCATCATCGAAAAAATTACGAAGACCCATCTCCGAAAGTGGATGGGTCTTCGTAATTTAAAAGCAAGAAGAAAGCAGAATAGCCCAATACTTGGACAGCCATCCCCTGAGATATCATCTCACTTGGAGGATATTGCGACCACGTTTGCAATTCATGAACACGATAAATCTTCTGTTGGATCAGGATTCAAACTCACTACCTTCTAGTGATGAGAATGAACGCCATAACTATTCGAACTCCCGAGACCTCATATCTTTTGATATAGATCCTTACAGTGATTCACCTCATAATTGTTACTTTAAATCAAATTAGTAATAAACAATCCTCATATTAAAAGTAGAAACCACTCACAATTACTTAAAAGAATTTCACACACAGACAGGTATAATTAAGTGAATTAAGGCAACACTGAGTCGAATACCAGAACCGCTTATGTTTCTAAGTCTATAATTAAGATTTTACAGAGCATTTTTTTCCTATCAGAAAAAAAAGTAAAATATCGAGATGTAAAGTTTCGCACGGATTCTTTGTCCTCTCACATTGACCTATTTTATACTGAAAAATTTTTTTCTATTGGTTTAGGAAAGAATTTCATTTTGTGCATCTTTTACTGAAGTAATATGATGGAAAGAGTATCAACCTTTGCTACCATTAAAAAACTATCAACAAATATCTAAAGCAAATTCTATGGTTTCCAATGTGGGGACCAACATTTCAATGGAATACTTTTAAATCCCATCACAGAAAGCCGCTTGAAATAACGTAAATGATAACAGATTTTTCTCTTTGATCCAGACTCATTAGCAAACAAATGAGAAGTTGATCAACTCTGATGATAAATCTTCCCATCGAAAGATTAGAAAATTCCTACAGAATGAGTTCACTGGTGTCAGAAAGTGTGCAAAAATTTTGTTAGGGAAATCGTACTCGATGTTCCTGAGCAGTTGCTGCTTGAATTTTCCTTCTGTATCTACCATTTTGCGTTCAAACCGTTCTTTGAGATATAATACTTCGAACACTGTAAAAAAAGAATCACTAAAATTGTAGCACGAGGGATAAAAACTCAACGGTACTGGTAAATGGTTAACATTTTTCTCAATTTGAATGAATGAAAATTACTATTGAAATATATATATATATATATATATATATATATATATATATATATATATATATATATATATATATATATATATATATATATATAAAGACACTCAAAGTGACATATATATATATATATATATATATATATATATACTATATATATATATATATATTTAAGATAATATAAAATAATTATTATATTTATTGATATTATTTTAAATTTGGGAACGAAGTCAAAATCTAGGCTTACTCTTGGAAATTCAATGCAAAAAGCAATCGTAAGCAAAGGCAGAGATAATCAATTTGGTCTTATCTTCTTTTTGTATTATAAACTTATAAATACGCCGTTTTTTTAACTGATACCAATATGGATTTCGTATTAACCTAGCACCATGACTTTTAGAGTTTAATCCTATGCAAATATCATTTTTGCTGTTAATGGCTCTGCAATTCAAGTGCACTTAACTCAATTTCTAAATCTAGAATAAGCTCATAGGTATATTTTTAAATGGACATGTTTATTAAGAGAAACTTTTCCACTCCGCTCATTAGAGTATAATTTTTTTTACAATTTTAACGCTTTACCTGATTTAACAAGAAAGAAAGTTATTGATTTCCAAAATTAATTTAACATTGTAAAATAGGCACAAGTGCTATCCTTTAAATTTCAAAACTGTATCAGGGGATAGTGAAAGTTATAATCACATTTATGAGAATTCTAAGATATTACTATGCCTCCTAGAACTCAAAAAGAAGGCAAACATAGCATTCCATATTACATTCAACCACCTCCAGTTAATGCCAAAGCTTCACGATTCATGACTGATAGATAGCGTGTTTTCTTAGAAGAATCAAAGAATGTTTGACCTCTTTCGTATGTTTCTTACAACGAATAACTATGAAGCCCCTTTGCATTTGATTCATTAAAAAAGAATATCCTGAATGATGCCCCATTGGAGATTTAGGGGTTTTATGATAATTATGGAATAAATGATAATTATTGAATTCCAAATTTCTTAGATTTCAGTTTACAATTGAGTGAAACAAAAATTTATCCTCCCCTCAACTATATATAGTAAGTTTATTGTTAAATTCCAACAAGTCTTCGTGATAAACTCAAGACCGCAGTTTTAATACCAGTTGTATTATATGAAGACATTAGAAAGCAGTTCGGATTTACTGACATTACATAACCATTTAAAAAATTTAGTACTGTAGAATTTCATCTCTTGTTTGTTTATACTTTCTTGGATGACATTTTAGTTGCATCGCACTCTCCCAAAGAGCAATCAAAGTAGAATTAAAATTTCTTAAAAGGTAGAACATTTCAAAAGTTCTATTTCAACTTTTAGATCTCTATAGATTATCTTTTTAAAAATTCTCTAAAAGCATGCTTAGTGTTTCTACAAGAGATTTTTTTGAATTGAAAGTTACAAAATTTGAAATTAAATATTTTGCCAATGCGTAG